>MU226533.1:846254-858592 GCA_018584345.1 Thuja plicata
AAACTATCACTTTGAAGAAGTTCTATTGGTTTATCCGAGGGACTAATTGTAAAATGATAATGAAACTATTACACATGTGAAAGAAAAAGGACTTATCTTTATTAATTTTGAAAAAATAGTACATCCATGTCCATGTTATAGTTGTTGATCCAAAACTATCCAAATATGTGAAATTATATTATATTGTATTCTCTTTACATTTTATATTATGTATATATATGTTTTTGAGTATCTTTCACACCTCTTTGAGGTGAAAAGACACAACCCTTATTACAAATTATTTTGAAAAAACAATAAACTAACTAAAAAATAACTACCTAACTTTCGGATTTGTCTTTGGTCGAAAATCCAAAACATATTGTGAAAAGCTAGGATTTTTGTTGGAGATAGGAAATTTGATTTCCCGAACTGGGTCATTTTTAGAGTTTTAAAATTTGACCATCTTTATCCTCTGTCGAAATCATCTTTGTAGTAGGTCTAAATTCCAGCATTTTTTGAAGGCTTCGATTAGTTAGTTCTATTTATTTGTGTCATAAAGATTCCTTCCTTTGATTTTTTTTATATGGAGAAACATGCTTCTTGATAATGGATTGGGACTTCTAAATTATCAAAATTTAGGGTACCACCAGTTAGAATGCTTGGAGTGGGAGAAGAAGGCCTTTATCCACTTGAGACTATTGTGATCAAATTTTGGGAACCAAAGAAACTTGTGGGATTGAGATTATTATATGTAATCAAAGATATTTATGAGAGGAACGTCTAGGGCCTTTTATGTTAGGCAAAACCTAATTTTTTCAGATAGAAGGAAGAGGGGATGATCTGTGCCCGAATGAAAAATAAGGGCTGGAATCTATGAGGGAAGAAGAAAGGGCTGAGGATAAAGTGCTTCATTCATACACCCATGCGTTTGTGTAGCATGCAACTTAGAGTCATCCAGGAATAGAAACAAGAGAAAAGGAATTAGATATATTTTCTCCCATAGACATCTGACATAGGTGGCACACAACGTGGGATCTTCTTCTAACAGACTGCACACTGGTAGCAGGTCAAACTCCATTGGAAATTTGTTCGCTCACTTCGAATAACATTGCCCTCTCATCTTATTATGAGGAGATGGTTTATGGCATATGCTATGAGCAATAGAAAGATAACATGCAAATCATGTTTTTTTGAGAAAGTTCCCATGAATCTTATTGGCAAAGAAAAATACAGCTAGAGCAACAAATTGCTCCAATCAAGAGAGCCTTGACTATGAAAGGTTGTAGCATTGTGATGAACTGTTGGACCAATATTAACTACCATCCACTTATAAATATTATGGAAGTGAAACATTCATTGAAGACCTGTATTCTGTAAAAGCAATTGATTTCTCTGGGCAAGACTAAAAATCACAGTTGCTTTAGGTCCATGTGATGTCACTGAGGAGGGAGCATCACATGTTGTTCGGGTTGTTACCAATGCTGCTTTAATTGGTAAAGCAATGAGTTTGTTGGTGCAAAAAAAAATTACAAGAATATATTTCTGACAATTGACTAGTGGATTCAGATATTGGCAGGTTTTAGTGAATTTCCTGGCTCATTGAATAATGGACTTTGACATCTGTATTTTCTGCCATTTTTAACATGTTGAAAATAATCATCACTATTCTGTTGAATGTTGTCATTGATGTCAAAGGTTGATGGTCAAGGTCGTATAAATTCCAGAGGATTACTCAAAGTAATAGAAATTTGGTTTGAGCTGCTTGCTTGCTTGCTTGATGTGCTTGAGCTGCCTTTTGTCTACGTCAGCTGCTTACACAAATTGTTGTCCCATGTCATCATTTGAATTTTTGAAAAGGATCAAATTCCTTTTTTTGAAAAATGAGGCAGCTAGTTTTATATATGCATCACATATTTGCCTGGGCATTAATTATTTCTCTTTCATATCAATGGCAAAAGTAAAGGGAGTTGTGCATGATTAATGGGAGTGGGAGCTGGTGTTAAAAGGGATACATAGTGTTTGTTGACTATTAAAGGAAATGACTGGGCAGTCAGAAATATGGATGGCAGTTGTGGGTAAAATATAATGATGGGTTAATACTTCTAGCTGAGCGTTTTGTTTTTGCGTAGACTGGGCGGCTGTATTTATCATAGCTGCTAATAGAGGTAGCGCTAAATATAGCAGACATTGACTTTTTCTGGTGGAACGGCATCTTAGTTTGTCAAAGACGAGCATACAGAAAGAAAACAAAGTTTTATTTTTAAAAAGGAAGCACACAAATAATAGAATACAGTTTATCGTAAAATTTAAAATAATGGTGCATTAATATTCAGGAGTGGTACGTTTTTTTTTTTATGTCTGGGCTGTGAAAAGTCCGCAGGTGAGAAAAACATGAGTATTAATACTCGCTACAGATTGAAGGAGTGTAGTTTTTTTTTTTGATTTAGGAGAGAAGTATGGTTATCGAGTATGATGGAACGAGGATGAGGTGTTATTGAATTAAAACTACATCAGCCGATCTCCTAGTTGCATGAGAAGATATAGAGTCAAGGATTTTGTATTAGAATAATATCTTTATTATTTGTTATTTAATTGTCAATATTGTAACTTAGTGTAAATATTAGATTGTTTCTATTTTAACGAATGTTTTGTTATAGAAACATCTGTTTTGTACTCCTATAAATGATTGTTTGATCATTCATTTAATTCGTTCAATTATTTACCAAAATATGGTATCAGAGCAGAAGTACAAAATTTGTTTTTCTAAGAAATTTCGAATGATTTTTTTTGAGTTTTGATAAACAATTTTTTTTCTTTGAGGGTATTTGAAATCCGTCAAAAGGGTTTTTGGTGTCTGAAAATTTTCAGTCACTATTTTTTGGAGAAAAGGGTTTCGAGTCTGTTCTTTTTGCATACTCGTGTTTTAAAAAAAAACACATTTTTTTATCTTCTGTATGTGTCAAAGGCTCTCAGCGCCATTTTGGAAGTGATTAGGCAGCATTTTTCTTCTGCAATAGAGATTTCTTAGACGACCACGAAAATCTTGTGTTTTCTGGCCATATTTCTCCTTGCGACGACTTCTTATTTTGCCTCTACATGCGATCTTAGCTTGCGATTTCCTCTGCATAATCTCTGTTTGATAAAAAACATGACTTTTTGAGCTGTTTTTCTGGGCACGGCTGCGGGCAACGTTTGCAAAACTCATGCTTGCAGATCTTTGACTATTGCGAGCTAGGGTTTCATTCTCTGATTTTTTGGCAATGACTCCTAGTGTTTCACAATTTTCAGTGTTTGCAGACCTCTTTATCCAGCCGGCTAGGGTTTTTGAAAAACCTCTCATTTTTTGATTAGGTTCAAATTTAACCTACATATTCTTTGTGGGTTTTTTGTGAAGATTTCTGGGTCTTCGTCAGAATTTTCTGGGTATGCATTTTGGGAATCACAACAACAATACTTCATATTTTTTGAAGTTTGTACCCGGATCTGCCTTTGTTTGTGCATTGGGATCCGTGCCTTAGGTTTCACAATAACTTTTTTGCCTCTTCAAAATTTTTCATTTTTTGTGACTCGAAGCGTGCAAGATGGTGTTTTCGATCAACATAATGTTGGGAGGGAGTCAACGATTCAACGCCAACAGTTACAACACATGGAAGCAGCGGATGATGACTATCTTTGAGTATCGTCGTCTTGATGAGCGCAATCGAGAAGCGGTCATGCTTATCAAGCTTTTAGTTACTGATGATCAGCTGCCACAAGTGCCATCCAACAATACAGTTGCAAAGATTTGGATTATTTTGAAGGATCTCCATGGGACATCAGATAAGAGCCGTGTGTTGTTCTTGGAGAACCAATTATTTTCTATCATGATGGATGAGCGTATGTTCTTTTAGGAGCATCTGACGAAGATTAAGGACATTCGAGATCAACTAGAGGCCATTGATCGAAAAATGGAGGGAGAGGATATGGTAGTAATAAGCCTGAAGAGTCTACTTCAATCCTATGAGCACTTCATCGAAACGCTCAACATTACTACAACTAATGTTGACTTAAAGTTTTCAGACTTGTGCACCAAACTTCTGCAGCAGGACTGTTGGAAACAACTGTTTTGTAGCAGTGCAGCTTCATCCTCCTTAGAACAAGCCTTCACAACCAAATCCTTTCACTAGGATAAAGGCAAATCTCAATCAACTTAGCAGAAAGGCTCCAATCAGCTTCAGGATAGCTCAAAGAAGAAGAAAGTTCTGTGTAACTACTACCACAAATTTGGCCACTTGATAAAAGACTGTTGGAATTGGATTGCTTTTGAATGGAAGTAGGGAGGGTCATAGCCTAAGGCCATTGTTGCAGAGCAGAAAGAATCTACATTTTATGCTTTCATGGAAAAACACCCTGCAGATCATGTGAAGTCTTTTGCTTGGTACATAGACTCCAGTGCTTCTCAACACTTCACTCATCGACGTGATTGGTTCACAAACTTCTCACCTTTCAATAATTCAGTCATTTTTGGAGGAGAAGAGTATACTGTTGTTGGCAAGGGCAACATGCAAATACAGTTTGGTGGGAGGAATCTCTTATTCCTCAATGTATACTACGTTCCTGGTATGGATCTAAATCTTCTCTCAGTGAGCCAAATTATGCGACACTCCCCTCAGCTTGATGTGGTCTTCAGTTCACACAAGTGTTCAATTGTTGATTGTGCGACACACTACTGTGGCTGTTGACACCAAGCATCATGGTTTGTACATAGTACAGACTTTTGGATTTGGGTGATTCTCTCGAGCATGCCTTTGCAACTAAATCATCTTCCATCAGTAGTCTCTGGCATCAATGGTATGGCCACCTGAACATTCACTATATTGCTCAGCTTGTTCGAGAGGATCTAGTTCTTGGCTTACCTGAGATTCAAACTCAGTATCATCGTGTTTGTGGAGCTTGTCAGGTTGGGAAGTAGCACAAGGCACCATTCAAGGATGACGAGCCTCAAAGGTATTGCAGTTGGTTTACGCTAATGTATGTGGTCCAATGAATACATCTTTTGTTACTGGTGCCAAGTATATCTTGCTTTTTGTTGATGATTTCAGTCGTAAAGTGTGGGTGTACTTTCTTAGATAGAATCATATGTGTTTACTGTATTCTAGAAACTTAAGGCATTAGTAGAAAAAAGTTAGGCTGCCCTATAGTACTCTTAGGTCAGATAATGGAGGGAAGTTTTGTTCTACTATTTTCTCCAACTTTTGTGATACACACGACATCAAACGCCAGTTAACCACACCTTACACTCCTCAACAGAATAGTGTAGTTAGATGTCGAAACCGCACTATAATTGAAATGGCTAGGTTAATGATGGAACACAAGAGTGTTCCTAAGAAATTTTGGGCAGAAGCAGTATTCACTACAGTCTATCTCCTTAATTGGTCTTCTACACAGACTGTTAAGGGGAAGATTCCTGAGGAAGCCTAGACTGGTCGCAAACCTAGGATCAATCATCTAAAAGTCTTTGGCTCTTTAGCATATGTTTGGATTCCAAATGCCAAGTGCTCCAAGTTGGATTTCAAGAATCAGAAACTTATGCTCACAGGGTATAGTAACAACCACAAAGTCTACTGGCTGATTGATGTAGACATTGATCATCTTATCTTCAGTCGTGATGTTTCCTTTGATGAAGAACGAGGACCTTTTCAACTTTCCTCGTCTATACAACATTCTGAGGATTAGCCTTTGAAGGCTACTGATTTGGGTGTTCGTCTTCCATTTGGTTCATTTGCTGGGAGGGATGATGCAAACTCTGAATTTGATGATGCACTACTTGAATTTCCTTTGGATGATGTTCCTCCTGTTGAACCTATTCTAGATCATGTTACAGTTATTCCTCCTACATCTGATGTTGGTACTTCTACTCTTTGGCCTAATGAGCTCATCGAGGATAGATCTTCCAAAAACAAGAGCAAGCAGCAAAATACAGTCAACTTTGCACTCATGCCCAACATTCATAGTATTTTTGAGCCTTAAACATATACTGAGGCTAAAGGGATTCCTGAGTGGGAAAAGGCTATGGAAGCTAAACATCATAGTCTTCTGAAGAATAACACTTGGTTTCTTTTTGATCTTCCTCTAGGGAAGAAGCCCATTAGCTGCAAATGGGTGTATAAAGTCAGGTACAAAGTTGACGGAACTCTTGACAAGTACAAAGCTCGTCTTGTTGTTAGGGGGTTCTCAGTGCAGAAAGAAGGCATTGACTATGAGGAGACCTTTGCTCCTATAGCCAAAATGAGTATCATATGGCTTGTCCTTGTGTTATCAGTTCAGTTTAGTTGGAAAGTCCATCAGATGGATGTTAAGAGTGCCTTCCTCAACGGTGAGTTGCATGAAGAAGTCTACATGACGCAGCCTCTTGGTTTCAAGGTTGCTGGAAAAGAACATCAAGTGTGCAGACTGGTGAAAGCACTCTATGGCCTGAAATAGGCTCCTCGGGCTTGGTACATCAAAATTGACAAGTACCTTACAAATAATGGCTTTCAGAGGAGTCCATCTAATTCTAATTTGTATCTAGTGGTTATATTCTTCTTCTTGTTGTCTATGTTGATGACCTAATTATCACTAGTAGTTCGACAGTTTTGATCGATCAGATCAAACATAGTTTGTGTCAATCCTTTGACATGAGAGGCTTGGGACTTTTGCACTATTGTTTAGGTGTTGAAGTTTGTTAGACTAATGGTAGTATATTCTTATCTCGGTCTAAGTATGCCTGCAGTCTGCTAGACAAGTTTTGGATGCAAGATTCTGCAAAGCTGCATCCACACCTATGGAGAAAAGGGCTGAAGTTGACAACCAAATCAGATTCACCTGTGGTGAATGAATCAACAGCCAGGCAATTGGTGGGCAGTATTATCTACCTTATTGCTCAGTTTTGCACTGAGCTACATTTCACGCTTCATGACAGCCCCCAAGACTGATCATTGGGTAGCAGTGAAGCGTGTGCTGCGGTATGTGAAGGGCACCTCTGATTTTGGTCTTCTGTACAACAGAAGTCACAATCCTAGACTTATTGGTTTTACAAACTTAGATTGGGCTGGTTCCATTGATGACAAAACATCAACATCTGGGTTTGTTTTCAGTTTGGGATCCGGTGTAGTCACATGGACTAGCAAGAAACAGTAGGCGGTGGCTCTTTCCTTGGCAAAAGCTGAGTATTGAGGAACAATTAAGTCAGCTTGTGAGGCAGTTTGGCTTTGGAGGATGCTTTCAGACATGCAAATGTCTCAAGCAGATCCTACTCCCCTATATTGTGACAATCAAGGGGTGCTCAAATTGGCCAAGAATCTAGCATTCCACGAAAGAACCAAGCATGTTGACCTTCATTGTCACTTCATTCAGAAGTTGGTTGAAGACGGATGAGTTCAGTTGTTGTATGTTCTGACTGTGTACCAAACAACAAATATTCTCACCAAGTCTCTGAGCCCGAACAAGTTTGTAAAATTTAGGGGGCAACTTGGTGTAGTTGATAGATTGACCGCTAAGGGAGGGTATTAGAATAATATCTTTATTATTTATTATTTAATGGTCAATATTGTAACTTAGTGTAAATATTAGATTGTTTCTATTTTAACGAATGTTTCGGTTATAGAAACATCTGTTTAGTGCTCCTATAAATGATTGTTTGATCATTCATTTAATTCATTCAGTTATTTACCAAAACATTTTAGAGTAGTCTTTTTTCATTCAGTTTTGATGTTCGAGTTGTGCATTATGGAGATATTTTAATGAAGGAGTTGCGTATGTGATGCAGTTGTGTATGAAGTTTTGATGATTTTTCTGATGGGTCGAGAGTGTTAGAACCATTATTAATAAAAGATATGGTGCGTTGATGTTTTTAACAGTCTGGGCATTTGGTCTTGGAGTTGTATAAGCTTGATAAGGAGGTGATGTTTTTGCAGTCTGTGATGCTATGAGTGAAGGATTCTCAATGCTGGAAGTGCACAACAAGTTTGAAATCATCACAGGGATAAGTGATCTGGAGCTGGAGTCTGTGACTTTCATATCTTTAATTGTAACAGCTGTTCCTCAATATATAAGTGCATATGTGACTAAGTTGCAGAGTTATGAAGATGACGAAGTGCTGTGTGTGTTCTGATAAATTATATTGAGTTTTGTATTTGAGTTCGTGCTCAAACTGAGGTTGGTGCCTCAGCTGATCGGAGTTGGTGCTCTCTGTGGGTTGGTGCTCACTTTGTAATTTGGGTTGGTGCCCATTTTTGATAATATAAGCTGCTATTGTATGCCTTGGATTTTTTTACCTGAAAGAGTTTTCCACGAGAAATCTGGTGTTTACGTTTTTTGATGGTTGCTCCTTTATGTTTTATGTGGTTTCTGCATTTAAAAGTTTAAAAGTTTTGAAATACTGATTCACCCCCCCTCTCAGTATGTCCTGTGTACTCTTCACATTCACATGCCATTTGTTGTAAATGTGCAAAGGTGTAACTCCTTGAACTTACTGGGAGATTGTTTTCTTCTTTCTTTGTACTTCTAGAGTGTCTTGTGCTGTTGAAGGGATGTGTTTGACTAAAACTAATTATGCATGGGCTGTTTGGAGGTTATATGGATCAGACTCTAATGAGGTGAGTTGATTGGTTTCAGACTTATATTAAATTATTGGTCAACTTCATCCATCACATTTGTGAAGTAATCTGCTTTGCAGATTCAAACATGCTATGTTTGGGGGAGGTCTGTAAAGTGTAAAGTGATTGATTCTATGTGTGGAGGAAATTTCAAAAAAAAATCTGTAAGGGATCCTCTATATCCTTTGGTAAAAAGTACACAGGAGATAGAGAAAGCTTAACATGCCTCGATGTATGGCTGCTTATGCCTTAAATACGAAGTGGCAAGATATAGAAATCATTGAGAAGGTGTCTCCATGTAATGATAGAGAGGTGATGAAAGGATTTTGTGCTGCAGTGAGGAAGACTTATGGCCAAGCAGAAGATGCTTCTATTATCTGTTAAGTTGTCGATTCAGGAATGGGCTTGTGTGCAACAGTTCGCGATTTCTTTAAACCATGTTTTTTAAGGCTTGGTTACAGCTGTAAAAACATTATATAAATTTTTTAAAATAAAAATATAAAAAAATGGTTTTCTTGACTATTTGAATATAAAAAGCTAGGATTCTAGTTTATAAAATATATAAAATTTGGTCATTTTTTTAAAGTTTTTTGTTTTCTCTAAGGGATAACCAAGGGACTGTTTTGGCCCTTTGGGAATGTATCCAAGATGGTTGTGCATACATATCAGAATAGAATGAGGACCTGATATGAACACATTTGTATACAGGCACACCTAACTGTGTAGATAATCAGGTTCAGTTGTCATACTTTTCATGTGGATGAGGTGATATTTGTTGTGAAGCATTGGACAAATATGCAAAGAACCATATGCAAAGAACTAGAACACAGCTACATTGTTGGGGAGTTTGGTCCATAATAAACCCCCTATATGGGAAGTAGAATTCAACAACTGACTGGGAGAAGCATTCTATGCACTTTCTATCCAATCTGCTGACACGGGAGATAACACAACTACCTGAAGCACTTGAATTGCAATCATTTTCAATATGATTACTCTCACAAATAGCCAATTCTTCAGTATATAAGAGGAATATAGAAGTATTTAAGGTTTCTTTCATTAACGAATAGGAAATGTACAGAGGATTCTTCAGCTTCTTTCTCATAGATATCCAGGATTCAAGTAGGATACTTTGACAAAATGGGACCAAATTCTACTTGACAGAGAAGGCTTGTTTTAAATATCAATATTTCCTTAATTTCTTTTACATCTAGTTAAGTGTTTGTTTCTTATTAGGCAGATTAACAAATTTTTAAAGCTGCTTAGCCATTGTATAGTGATTGGTTTGAATTTTCTGTATACATTTAATTTGTAACGTACTATCATATGCATCTCCCAGTACCCTTCCATTTCTTGTCATTGAGAATTTTCCTACCTGTACGGGTACCCATCTCCTACACTGTTACCTGCCTGTCTCTTGGTGACATTGCCTATAATTGAGATTTTCTCTTAAGTTATTAATTTCTAAGTTGCATGGAAACATATATGAGTACCAATATTGGGTCAATATCCAATATAGATATGGCTTGTTTCTAGGAAACCTTATTTATGATATGGTTGGGATGGATAGCTTTTTTTGGATAGACTGGCTTAAAAATGTTAAAAATTACTTCAGACTAGGCATAAATATAATATTATTTGCATTTTGCAGGGGCAAATAGATACTACATCTTGTGTATGAATGATTTGTTGGCACTTGGAGGAGGTGGCAACTTTGCATTATGCATGGATGGAGACTTGTAAGTCACTATCTTGATTCTCTTTATGGAGTTAGCAGTGAGTTGTCATATAGAATGGGATATTAAATTTATTTGAGCCATTATTTCTGAATGATTATAAAGTCCATGCACTGTCATCAGAAATCTAAAGTCATGTTTGTTGTTAAGGTTATGCTTGGATTGATTTCCTTTTACAATTTGTCATGTTTTATAATCAAAAGCGGGTTGATATTTTTTTGATGTGAAGGTTGAATGGAACAAGTGGCCCTTGTGACACATTTGGCAATTCGTGCTTGGCACATACTCCAGAGTTCTCTGTCAAGAATGTTGAGGTGAGTAAAATTCGTAAGATACATTGTCATTTACATAATCTGGTGACCATTAGTTGAGATCTAATATGACCTGGCAAAACACATCCCCAAGGGAGGCCCAACATAACTTGCAAACACATATTGCAAGGTAGGAATTGCGACTTTTATTCTGCCTATTATGGTGTCAATATGGTTATATTTAGTCTTTCATCTTTTTTGTTGAGGGTTGATATGACAATGTTGAAGCCTGACAAACATAAATAAACTACAAATTTACCAAATTAAGCTAGCGGAGAATAAAATCTATTCTAGGAAACATTTGTATAGTTAGAACTTAGAAGGGTAAGACTTAGTATAGGGCTATAAGCAGATAGCCTTTAGCTGAATAAAGAACATGCAAAAGTCATTTTTATGATGTGTTGATTATAAGTACTATAAAATGGATATTATTTTTGACAAAGCAAGGGTTTTCATTTAAACACACATAGGAATTATGGGAGTTAAAAGATAAGAGTTTATTATTGGATGCTGCAAGATTATGAGGACAACTCTTTTTTTGATTAACTGAGTAGACTTTTGATTAGATCTTGCAGAAGTGCATTGAAACTGAAAATGAAAATGAGTTAAGTCATTCAGACACCCACAAAGAATTGGGTGTGCTTGCGAGTTACATGCAGTTGGTATGTAACCTTAATTCATTTTGACTTTTCAATTCAGTGTCATATTTTCCGTTGTTTCGCTTAAAATATTTCTAGGTTCGATTGTCTGAAGGTTTTTACAATAAATGTTTCCGGTACTCCATGGTCTGGCATCGGGAATCGTAGACAATGCTCCTTAGAGGAGGGCAAGAATGGAGAACAAGAGGAAGGGAAGGAGGAGGGCAAGGGAGAATGAAAAAGGAAAATGGGGCAAACACAATATGAAGTAAGGAGAACTATAAGATAAATTATTCGAACTGATATATTGAAAGGACACAAATAGTTAAAGAAAGAGTAAAAATAAGGTAAAATATTCTAATTACTTTATATTGTGATTGCCCCATTTTATTTTTTCATATACTTTCTTGCCTTTGTGCTTCATTGTCTCTCTTACTCCATTTCAAGCTCTCCCTCCTCTTAGCAAGCGTTTTCTGCATGAACCATGGAGTGTGATCTAAAATGTTGGTTGTAAGAATCTTGACACTATCAAATTCAAAAATATTTTAAGCATGATTGTGGACTATGGAAACTTAATGGTATTTTTGCTTGTTTCGTGGAAAAAGTCCTTAGAGAATGTTGAAGTCACCAAAAGGACTCAATAGGAGCAAGAATCTTCTGCATCGCCAAATAAACTTCCACATAAGAGATAACTGATAAGTAATGAAGGAATTTTATATTGCCAATATTGGTAGAACAAGATGTTTATAGAGAACTGTTGTGAGGTCTTCACAACTCGCCCCAATTTGGGGACCCCCCTTATTGAAATTTTCTCAGGTGCTCGAAGTCTGGTCCGTAGATGGCAGCGAGGTAAATGGGTAGTTGTCTAGGCTTCAATTGGAAAGGGTTAAAATCTGGACTTGGGAGCAATGAATTTGAAATGTGAAAGAATCTGAACATGAAGTCCTATATTTAAAACCTTGAGCTTGAAATCTGGTCTTATGTGTTGGTGAAACTCGAAATATAAGCTTGAAATCTGAGCTTGAATTGAATTTGAAATCTGAATTATGAATCCGGTTG
>MU226533.1:872882-910583 GCA_018584345.1 Thuja plicata
CTCTAGTTCCTCTCTCGTATGCATTTATATATATCTAAACTCAACTTGTTTCTTTTGTGTTCTAATTAATTAACTCATTGGATGCATCTTCTCATTGAATTTTGCAAAAAAAATGCATTTCTAATTAGAATTAAGCTGTTTTTTAAGTTCCCGAGTTTTTTTCAAAAACTGGCCGAGTTTTTCCCGATTTTTTTTTTCAGGCCTTGGCGAGTTTTAGCCGAGTGAGAGTCTTGCAACTTTGCTCACGACAGCTAGTCCTAGGCACCCACACTGATACTTTCCACACCAACAGATACTTTGCTTGAATGTTCATGCTGCCAGCAATAGTGTTGTTACATGGGCGACTCCTTGCACAACTGTACACTCCCGCACCATGAATAAGAAGTGCGTGCTTGCCTAGAATGGTTGGGCCCAAGAATACAATACGACAATGTGAGTTTTCAGATAATATCAGGCTCCTTCCAAATGAAACGACTCAGCCAATAGATGCTACGACTACAACCACGACATAGGAAGTGAAACAATAGTCCAACTGGTAATATGAAGAGTTTGAATGGAATATTAAAAATAACCATACATTAGAAATGCAAATATCTCTTCGTATATTTATTCCACACTTTGCCACATGCACAAAAGATATCCATGTGACTCACCATATGTTATTTTTGATATATCATACCTTCAATGCAAAGTTTATACCTGACCAATATTATTTGCTCCAAACTTTAGAGGAGAGTCGAGCACCACAACAATTAATCACTGGGCACATTAGAGCAATAGATTCGGCATAACTTAAATATTATTTACGTGAACCATATCTCCCAGGGCGCACAATATGGATTATTTAGAATTTCACAAATATAAGAACCCACGACAACCTATATTATAGCTTCAAAAATTTATAAGGAAGGCTAGACTTTAGACAAATCATAGTTATTGAAATCTCTATTCACCTTAAAACTCTCATCACCCAAAAAAATCCCGTAAAAGAAACATTCTTTAACTGATGTATCTTATTCAAGAAGTATTCCGCTCTCAATCAGACTATGCTTGTTATTCTTCATGCCAAAAATCTTACTCGGTTTGTTCAGGCTCCATATTATAGGGAAGGTCTTCAAGAACTACTGTATTTCTCAAAACGGCACAATTCCATAAAAATAGAGATGAAACACTTTCATTACCAAACACAGAGTATCTCGGACAACAATCACGAGCCAAGTTTTCTCTCACGCCAATTTAGAAGATATCCAAGGTATAAAAAAAATCACTTAAAGATGAATATTTTTATGCTTCCCCAACATTACAAAATATCCACAATAATTATCATTTCTCCCGTTCCACAAGGCTTTGGTCTTTAAGGCTCCCTCATGCAAATACTTTGACGACAATCAACAAATATTTGGATGAATACTTACTAAAGACTTTTAATATTCCTTATTTCCTCGAGAATACTCCGTGCAACTTCATGAGTTTATTAGCCATATAGCAACATAAATCATTTAACCTTTTCCCTTGGCTTACTCCACTTCAATTAATTTATTTTCCGCTTGCAAACTGGCCAAACATTAATATTCCAAAATCAGTTCTAGATTGATTTATTAATTGCAATTCATCTCCAAGAGATGCTTCACAATTTCAGCACTCTCGAATCCTCACAAGCTGGTAGGAGAACCAGCTCTGATACCATGTTGAAGATATAGACCAGAAATGTAGATAAGCAACAAAGAAAATAAATGAACAATAAGACACAACAAATTATCCTGGGAAAACCCTCCAACTTGAGGGAGAAAAACCCAGCCACAAAATATCACTTATATTAATGAAAGATCAAAACATCTATTTACAATATTGCCAATCACTAGACTGAAGTGAAAAAAATCAAAACTGCACCTCTCTAAATGAATGTATATACCCTCTAACTCCTTCAAGTAGAAATAATCATCAGAATAGCATGCGAATACCATCAAGACGTATTTTTATGTTCGTCTTGAACCTTCATTATTTTGATAATGAAGGGTCAAGTAGTTATAGCAAAGAATGACCTTTCAGATTTACAATTGAAGATGAAGAGACACCCACGAAAAGGTAACTCCTGATGCCATAATATCAACACTAAAGAGAGAAGAGAAAGTTACTAACTAACTAATTGGCTTACTGGAATAGAAAATTACTAGCTAAACTAAGTAGACGACTTAAATGACCATTATAAGCTAAATATTACAATATTACTTTAATACCCTCCCTTAATGGTCATTCTACTAACTACCCTACATAAGACCTACCATTATCTGTAGGTCATTGGCCATGAAAGCATGGAAGGCCGGTTCCTCTTTAGTATGCTCTGCGACATGAGCCTGCTGTTGAGACCCTCTCTGGTTGGACTTCTGATCAGCCAACCACTTTTTGCAATACTTCTAGACGTGACCAAGTTTACCACAACAAGGACATGTCTTAGATTTCATATTCTTTGAAGAATCATTATTTTTTCTTTGTCCTTTCTGGCTGAGTGGACTTGCCTTTGCCTTTGTCCTTGGCAGTAAACGCGTGTTCCACACTGGTGATCTCATTATTGCTACAAAACTATTGTTCCCACCTGGCTTGGTGCGAGAGCTTATTCCACAGGTCATCAAACTTCAAGTCAACATTGGTAGAAGTAATGTTGAGAGTTTTGATGAAGTGCTTGTGAGATTGTGGTAAGCTTTTCAGCGTGATAAGTATCATATCCTCTTCTTCTATCTTGCGACCAATGGCCTCCAGTTGATTGTGATTGTCTTTGATCTTCATGAGATGATCCTGCAAAGACATCTTGTTATTCATCATAATCAAGGACAACATATTCTTAAGGAAGAAAACTCTTCCTTTATTTGTCATCTCGTGGAGACTCTTTAAGCGACTCCAAATCTCTGTAGCAGTCTTGCTTGACGACACTTTTGGAAGATTATCGTTAGTGACAAATAACTTAAGTAAAATAATTGCTTCCCGGTTACACTCGTCAAATTTGTCTGGATCTTTACTCGCAGCTGTGGGACAAGAGCAAGCTGATCAAGACACCAGTACTCAAAAATAGTGAGCATCCTTTGCTTCTAGGTATTGTAGCTCTCGTCATTGAACATGTTGTTGGGTAATGAAGCCATCCCTCCTATTATCCAGAGATGCAAAAACTGAGATCAACTTCTTAAAAAACTTTAATTTTTGTTGATAATAAACGGTAAACCTAAAACCAAAAAAGCAGCTACAAAACAATACCACAATTTTGTGGAAAATTTATCAAACCCTCAATGCGATGCTGCAATCACACACGATTTTGTGAAAAAATCATCAAAAACCGTTTTCTAGAAAAAATCGTAAAAACCCGTAATTTTGTTGAAACAAGTACTCACGATTTTGAGCGGCAAAACCCTTGATGGTTAAAAGCTAAATTGCCGGTCCTAGTTCGGATTTGGATTCGGGTTCAAGATTCCGTTTCGCGGGCTCGTTCAATTTTTTATTTGTGGTGGGTTTGGGTTCGCTTTGGGTTCGTCTATACAAAAACATATAAAAATAAAAAATAAAAAATATATACATATATACATATAGGCAACAGCAAATAAGTTCATAATACAACACTACGCTAATAGGAAAGTAACATAGAAAAATACATCACCATATATAGTAATGTTTTAGTCCAAATAACATAGCAAAATGCTAGAATACACCACCATATCAATGTTTCACTTCAAAAATAATAATGTTGACCAAAATTGACCAAAAATAAGCTTAAAAAAAAGAAAAAAAAGTGTCAAACTGTCAAATTCTGCTTGGGTTTGGCTGCTTTTGCAAATACCTCAAATTCTCCCCAGGTCCTTCACAGAAAACCCACAGGCCAAACATGGGACCTTGGCCGGATTGACCGGGACCCTGGGCTTCTAGGGAAGAATCTGGCAACTTAGGTTAAAAAACCTACAATTTTTGTTTTTAAACAATTGCCAAAAACCACAGAGAAATAAAAAAACCATGGTTTTTGGGAAAAAATCATGCAAAACCCGCCACGATTTTTGGGATGAAAACAGCCAAAACCCTAGATTGCAAAAGAATTCCTAATTTTTTCAAAATTCAGTCTAAAGAAGCCACAAGCACAAAAAGCACACTGCCATTGCAAGTTTGAGAAAAACCCTGGGTGCAGTCAGAGCCCAAAAACATCTGTCACACATAGTAAAAAATGCAGGAACAAAATTACGGTAGAAACAGACTTGACATGCGCAGAATTCCTCACAAGAACACAAACAGCGTGGGTAGGTCTCAGAAAAAGCAGAAAAATAGGTTGCCTGGCTTGAGAAGAGGTCAAAACCCTTGCCTGAAGGTCGCACGCACCGGAAAAACACTTATGCAATCTGCTGGAAAAAGAATGGCGCATGTTTAGGATAAACGCGGTGGTGTTAGTGCAGAGAAACCCTGTTCGCGTGGGCTCAAACAATGATAACGTATGCAACTTTCTAAAGTGCGAGCTACTAAAACCAATGAAAAATAAACTTAGATACACGAACACAAAAAACCTCAATTTATAAAAATTGGTAAAATATCTTCTAAAAATTACGAAGAATTTTCTAGGATACCTCACTATTTTTCATAAAAAAACGTTAAAAAACTTCTAGAAATAAATTACAGGTATGGAATCCACGAATTTTAAAAATTCGCCAAACACTAACCTATGGCTTTGATACCATGAAATCATAATTGATTATTGTTCTAAACAAAGGAGAGGAATATTCCTTATATAAGAAATTACAGAGGATCTTTCCATAACAGAAGTGATTGAGTACTAAAGACAGAATAGAAAGTTACACTACTATCTAATTGGCCTATAGGAATAGAAAGTTACTAACGTAGACGACTTAAATGACCATTGTAAGCTAAATATTACACTATTACTTCAATAATTGAAAGGCAGATCAAGGACAGTTTTTCAGGACTTAATAATGATCCAATTTCTAGATGTAAGTTTTAAATTTGACAATAACGTAAATGCAAATCTTATTTCTTCTCACTTTCATTCTTACTCCACATTAAGTTCTCCCATCTACTTGAATTTATATTTGTAAAAATTTGTCACAGTCAGAAACTGAATCTATATGTTGTAAAAATTAGTCAACTATTGAAAGTGCAATGCAATTTCTTCTTCCATCAAAATCTAGAGCAAATTAAGCTATGGTTTTGTTAATTCTGAGGATAAATTCAAAAGTGTGCCTAATGCTAAAACTTATTTAGAGGTGTATTAAATTCAGATGATATTTTTTTCTGTATGAATATATAACTTATAGTTCGTATGGTGTAAATTTATGATCCCATGGTTGATATTTTTTGGCAGCTATGGGGATTTGCACATTTATCAAGATATTTGCCATAGGCTGTGTTGAAAGGATGTGCAGAAGAGTTCGTGTGTCAAAAAGTATATTTAATTCCTTGTTTTTGTCAAAGTCAATAGCAATTGATTCATATATGGAAGACTCACATTGGCCATTATGTTTAAGATTCCTTACATTAATATCTACCTTAGATTATTTTCATCTGTGTTTTTTATTCAATTCCTCTTCCATTGAAAAGGTGTATGATTAGGAAATGGAGTGATAAAATATATATTATTTTCTTTAATGGTCCATGATATCAATATCATCAGTATTGTAACATTTAGTTTATTATTCTATTGATTTATATTTTAATTGCCAACTTGAAGGCATTATATATAATCACCTATGTACATTGAGCAAATTACCAGATAAAAAGCAATATGCAAATTCGTATGTAAATGTTGAGATTTGAGCCTTGATCATTTGGATGGTACTTACCTTAATACTATGTGCTTGGGTGACTCATAATCCTATTGCACAACTTAATTACAGAGTATATATTTTCTTAGTTCTATGAAATTGAAACATTTCTGTCCACTAAAATATTAGGAATACTTAGCTATACTTCCTTTTTACTATAAAGGAAGATATTAACCAGTCTTTTGATTTTTCTCGCAATTTAGTTGATTTAATCAAAATATAGAACTTACATATATTGCAGTCTATTACAATAGAAAAGCATGCAATCATATGACAAATCTATCCAAATTCTCTGCCCAAGCCTAACGCAATGACAATTTTGGACAAGGTTGGAAATGAACAGGTATAAGTAACCTGTAAATAACATTATGACTGAGGGTTGCATGAGAAAAGTAGATAAAATGTAAGAAACAAAGATGGAATTTCTGTCTTGAAGGTAGGTGACAATTTGGTGACAGATTAATTAAATAAAAAATAATTCCTTTTTTGCTGGAAAGCTTAAAATGATACAATTGGAATCAGGTTGCAAATAAATTGATATTATTAACCTGAAAGGAACATAATAACTGAGGTCTATACTTGAGCAAACTGAATAAAATTTGAAAAACTTGATTAGCGAAATAGTCAAAAGATGCATCCCAAGGTAGTAGTGGCCTGTACTGTCTTCTAGTTGTTAACACCAGCTAGCTATAATAAATATAAATGCAATAAGAATGGTCGACATTCTTCCCCATTAGTGATGTATCAACTGACCAAATATATTGTCAAACCATTAGTGCTCACTGCTCAGCTATGTCAGAGTACAGGATCATCATCACTCACATAAAAAAAGGCACCAGTCCATATTACACTGCACCTGCATATTGTCCTACTAACTATTGGAGATGATTTCATGCTTCTTCTGATGAATAAATTTAAGTTGTCCAAGTTTCTGCAGGCGAACTCTCGACAGGTTGTCCACAATGAATTCCTTTTTAATTGCTGTAACAAAACTATTTTCCATATCTTTGTTGTTCCTTACAATCATCTTCATTATCTGCACTTGCACAGCTATCGACTAGATTACAGACCTGATACATCCCCATGCTTATATAATATTTGACAAAATACTTATACATAGTGATAAAAACTTGAACTTACCAAGATCCAGGTTTCTGTCATATCCCCTGCCAGTACATGAAATCGCAGCTTGTGTAAGGATTAAATTGCAGTCGTCATAAAACTCAGTATAGTCTTTATAGGAATTAAATTGCAGCCGACCTAAGACAAAGTATAACAATTAATTAAGGGCCTAAATGAAATCTAAAAAGATATGAAGATGGCCGACTCATATTGCCAACTCTCCATGATTACCAGATAACAAGTAATAAATGGGAGGCACAAATTATAATCAAGAGGAAAACTAAGTTGTGACCGACTCTACCCAGAACAGCGCCTCTATAGAGGATTAAGTAAGAAATTAATCATGTTTTAATTAGGGCCGATCCTTCTTGGAGTTCACCTCTTTTGGTGAAGAGGAACACTAAGTGATATAAAGGGGTGATGCAAGAAGGCATTGAAGGAGGGAAAAAAGAAAAGCATACATATATTCAATGACTAGTGGCAGACAGGCAACAAAAATATAATAAAATCACAACAGAAAGTAATATAGATATCCTCAGTAATAGCATTGAACAGGAGCAGAGAAAATAAATATACCACAGTAACTAATCTGAATAGTCCATGTACATTATCTGAAGAATTCTTGACATAAGGTCTATGTAGTGATATCATCATTAAACCAATACAATAAATCATTGATCCTATTAGTTGATCGATTTATATCATAATAGTGCTGGTCCATCGAATTCAGATTGGAGAATATAATGGAATTATTAAAGAATCTATGCAAATTATTCTTAATTAATATAAGGCAGCAGACAATTGCTCTGATCAATTTTTCCATTGCCGAATTCATCAAGATAAGGACAGTGATATTATATGTTTAAGAACTGAAGTATTCATATGCAAATATATACATTTATATCAAATAAAAGAAATGTGTATAAAAAGAAGCCCCTTGAAATTTGAATCATATGAGATTAGCCAAAATCCTAAGTAACCGAGAAAGGGGACATTACAAGTGGTATCAAAGTATGTTCCTGCCAGCCTGAGGGGTAACTAGTTGATGCAACTTAGCCAACGAGCAATTAGGGCTCTAGAAAGGGAAAAGAGAAAAGTCACTTCCCAAAACAATACAAAAACCCTTTAAATGGAACAGTGATTGAGGGCTTTCATGGAAAGAAATGAGAAGACAAACAAAGCCATGCTCCAAGCCCTACAAAACATAAGCACCACCTGAAGAACCAACCGAGGGGATGGTGAGAATACAAATTCTAGCCAATCTGCAAGTGATAATGAGACCACCTCAAGAACAACCCCTGAAACATTCTTGCCTCCCTTCATACTAGGGAAAAGTCTCCAAGGGAAGATGAAGACGTTAATAATCCAAACATGGGAGTACTCGCCATAGAATATGCTAGACTTGACCTTGAGGCAAAAAGGAGCATCCCCTTCGCAGCATATTGTGAAGGAAAAATGAAAACCTTTACTAGGTGAAGAAATAATCACCCAAACCAAGATATTTAAAACAAAATAGGGAAGCTAAGCATTCCTAACTTTGATGGATCAGAAAAGATTACACCACAAGCATGGTTACAAAAACTAGAAAAATACCTCAATCTCTGCCCCATGACAGAAAAAGATGCCATCACATTTGCCATATTACACTTGGTAGGAGTGGCACATGATTAGTGGCACCATGGCTTACAACACAAGGATGGTTACAAAAACTAGAAACATACCTCAATCTCTGCCCCATGACAGAAAAAGATGCCATCACATTTGCCATATTACACTTGGGAGGAGTGGCACATGATTGGTGGCACCATGGCTTAATTACCTAAGACCACAAAGGTATAAATACCTATGATGTTTTCAAAAGACAACTCTTTGAAAGATTTGATCAAACTCACCCCCAAAAGCACTTTAAGGAGTTAACAATGAAATGGCAAAGAGGAATTCTTGAAGACTATATTGCGGAATTCCAGAGGTTATTCGTTATGGTCCCTGAAATATCCAATGAAAGACTCACTTACATATTCATAGAAGGGTTGTTGGATAACATACGAGGATTGGTGAGTGCCTTGGACCCTCCTACACTTTAATACGCAATCCTTAAGGCCATACGTCTTGATGCTGCCCAAACAAGTGAAAGGGGGATGCCCAAACATGACATCTAATAGAACATTTTACAATAAATAAGATCATAAAAAGACATTTACCCCAAAAGATAGACATGATGCAAGGAGGGAAAATTTGTGTTTTAGTTGCAAAAAAAGTGGAAGTTGGGACACATTTGTGAGAATGACAAGAATAAAGGAGAAAAAGTATGTTACAAGTGCGGAGATGAATGGAGGCATGGACACATATGTAATCCAAGAGACCTCAAGCAGAAAAACTTGTGTTTCAGATGTAAAGAAAGATGGGAGCTAGGGCACAAATGTGGGAAGAGTAGCCAAGCCCACAAAATAGAAGCAATAGTCAATACAGAAAAGGAAAAAGAGGGAAAAAAAAGCCTAAACAATAAAACAAGGTACGATGAAGGAAGCCTTAACATCACCCAATCAAAGGAAGAAGGGACAGAAAACAAATGGAGCTTTGTGGAGGAGCAAATGTAGGGATTTATGACACCCCTGCAAATTATCCAACCAATCTCCACAATAAAAATTGTAACAATACCAAATTGAATTTTTTTTCCATAGAACATTACATAAAACATGGAATTGATATAAAGATTAAGTTAATGGTTCTAACCTAGCTGGTTAGGTTACTCCAAGAGATGGATCTAATCTTGGTTGGACGTTCCTGCCTCTTGTGGATTAGTTTCTCCAAGAGATGGATCTGGTCCTGGTTGGACATTCCTGCCTCTTGTGGATTAGTTACTCCAATAGATGGATCTGGTCCTAGTTGACTGTTCTTGCCTCTTGTGGATTAGTTACTCCAAGAGATGAATCTGGTCCTGGTTGGATGTTACTGCCTCTTGTGGATTGGCTACTCCAAAAGGTGGATCTGGTCCTCTGGTTGGAGGTACCTGCTTTTTGTGGATTGGTTACTGCAAAAGGTGGATATGGTCCTGGTTGGATGTTCTTGCTTTTTGTGGGCCAAGTAAACTGTGTGTGTGTGTAGTCATGTGTATGTTTGTGTTTGGATATATACGTGTCTACTTTGTGTATGCTCCGTGCTGTGCTCTATATTTTTTTAGCTGATCTAGTATAAGACAATAACTAAGAGTGAACCAAAAGATATGAATTTGAGGCATGCTATCATGCAAATGTTGGTTTTTGCAAATTCAGCTAGCAATGGGATGGCCTTGATCCTTTTCTCTGGAAGATGAGAGAAAACTTGTCTTAAGTTAAACTTTACCAAGTTCCAACTATGATCATAAGGGAGAAAACATATATAAAATTAGAGTAGCGCAGCGGAAGGTGGATTAAGAGTAAGACCCTGTGAATATTGCTTGAGGACAAGCAATCTTGGGAAGGGCGGACTATCATATCCCCTTCCAGTACATGAAATCGCAGCTTGTGTAAGGATAAAATTGCAGTTGTCAAAAAACTCAGCAGAGGCTTTATAGGAATTAAACTGCAGCCGACCTAAGACAATGTATAACAACTAATTAAGGACCGACTAGATGAAATATAAAAAGATATGAAGATGGCCGGCTCATATGGCTGACTCTTCATTATTAGCAGATAACAACTAATAAATAAATGGGAGGCACAAATTATAATCAAGAGGAAAACTAAGGTGTGGCCCAACCCTACCAGAACAGCGCCTCTTTAGAGGATTAAATAATAAATTAATGTTGTTTTAATTAGGGCCGACCCTTCTTGGAGTGTCGCCTCTTTTGGTGAAGAGGCACACTAAGTGATATAAAGGGGTGATGCAAGAAGGCATTGAAGGAGGGCAAAGGAAAAACATACATATATTCAACAACTAGCGGCAGACAGGCAACAAAAATATAATAAAATCAACAACAGAAAATAATATAGATATCCTCAGTAATAGCATTGAACATGAGCAGAGAAAATAAATATACCACAGAGATGTACATATACAGCAGAGGTAATTTTGAAACAACAGGAAACATCAATCCGAGAAGGATCAGTAGGAAACACACACACACACTCAGCAATAGCAGCAACAATCAGCAGAGGCAATAATCGATCAGCAGGGGAAAATCAGAGGAAGAAACAGGCTCAAACCAGCGATAAAGATGAGGGTTGAGAATTCAGATACAACACTCATTAAATCAGAATACTAAATGATCAATAAAGAGATATATCCATATTTTCAGGACAATCTGCAGTAACAAATCTGAATAGTCCATGTCAATTATCCGAAGAATTCTTGACATAAGGTCTATGCAGCGATATCATCATTAAACCGATACAACAAATCATTGATCCTATTGGTCGATTGATTTATATCATAATAGAGTTGGTTTCAAATTCAGATTGGAGAATATAATGGAATTACTATACAATCTATGCAAATTATTCTTAATTAATATAAGGCAGCAGACAATTGCTTTGATCAATTTTTCCATTGCCTTATTCATCAAGTAAGGACAGTGATATTATATGTTTAAGAACTGAAGTATACATTTGCAAATATATACATTTATATCAAATAAAAAGCATTGTGTATAAAAGAAGCCCCTTGAAATTTGAATCTTAAGAGATTAGCGAAAACCCCAAGTAACCAGGAAAGGGGACATTACAGTTTCAGACCGTCAATTACTTAGAAGTTATTTTGGTCACATGGAATGCTTGCTTGATGATATTTCAAATGACTTGATGACTTTATTTTAATTGCATAATAAACGTTCACCCTTGTTGTATGGAAAATAAACTCATCCTACAAATAATTTAGGTGATCCAATTGACCGATAAATAATCAAAACCTAAATTAATTAAGAATTGAGGCACATAAATGCAAATGATAAATTGAGGAAAGAGTAAGAAGAGTCTAGCTGTTTCAATGTAACTGTTGATTTTGCTTTTTGATCAGCTGATGTAATATTAGTAATGTTACAAAACTTGGGCTTGATGCTGAAATGATGCCCAAACAGCATAAGGTAACTGATAGAGAATTCTTAGGCGCTCTTGTGATTAATCACTGCTTGCATTCTGGTCCTGTTGTTGTAGATCAATGCTTCTGGTGTGTATCTACCCTTTGTTGATGTAAACTTATGGGATATATCTGCCTTCACTTGTAGTTGTTTGTGAAACAAGGGTGATACTTTGCAAAAGCCATGTTAGTAGCACAAAATATATGATCATAAAATGTTGCATTTTTACTAAAAGTGTGAACTTTGACAATACACAAATATGGCAAGTGTGGTGGATATGGAATCGTGACATTGTTGGACATTCATGAGGATGTCATTGAGTTGGCCTCCAAGACAAATGTGTGCATGAAGCTATGTAAAAATTGAGTTTGAAATGAAATAATAAGATGAGACCAATTTATCCTTGATGAGACAATGTAAAGCTTTACTCAGGTTTTAGATACCTTCGTTCTAGCTTTACTAGTTTCACTTTTATGAAACCATGTAACCATATAAAGCCAATTTAGAAACAAAGCCATGTGGATGTGACCAAGGAGGCCTCCATTAATTGAGTAAAATTGGGAATGAGATTATGATGTGGAAGAGGATCATGAGGATATGACTCTATTGCCCCCCTCAATCTGTACAAGCACTAAAGCATGTGAAACTATGAAAGAGAGATAATGTTCCCTTGTTTCTTCACACTTGCCACCTACCTTGGCCCTTCAATTTGAGTGCATGGCTTCAAAATGGGTTCAACATGGTAGAGGAGGAAGATGTAATGACCACACACAACAAATTGTAGGTCCTCATGCAGTTGAATGATCTAAAGTTGGGATCAAAAGATTGTCCTGAATGCAAGGACTAGCAATGATATAAGTAAAGGGCTACGCGCCTAATCTTATCCTTTAAGAGCAAGATATGTAGAGGTGTAGAGCATGTGAACATGTAGGTGCAATATGCATAAGTGCTGTATAGGATACTATTATGGCTTCCACGACACACCCCTAACTTCTTTCAGAATTGGATACTTGCATTCTAATTTTATGTTTTTGAACTTTATTTTATTTTTGCATTTTGATCTATAGGTCATGTTATGGCGTGCTTCATTTTTATTGTGTTAAGGGCAATGTCATTGTTTCTCATTCATGGCTTGGAATTTTTTGGATGCGTGATAGTGGTCTTGTGAAATGTTGGAATATTCACAAGTGTGTTGGGGAATGCAAAATTGCAGATTGATTAAAATTCTCAAGTTTGTGGGGCAAAGTTGGTTTCTCTAAGAATTTTTGGCTTTGACAATGTTCTTACAAGTTGGAGTTTGGAGTACAAACCTTGAGCATAGATGTATTAGGCCTTCTCTATCAAATTGTAGGCATCTGCTAGGTCTTGTTCGGAATTTGAACCTCTTTGGAGTTTGGTGTTTGAACCTTAAACTAAAGATCAAGTCAAGTTAGGCTTTTTAACCTCAAGTATTGAATGTAAAGATTTTAAGATAGACCTTGAACTTCAAGTTGTGTACCCCTTGGACCTTGATGTCCTATTTGCAAAACTTGAAAATTGTCCTTGGGGCCCCAAAGTTCAAGGTAGGTGTTTATTAAAATTTCCATATGTGAACTTTTCTTCCCGAAACTTTTTAGCCTGTTCTCATTTGTCTCAATTTATCTTTCATTAAGCAATTATCAAATATTTCCAAGTTGATCATTATGCTCAACTATTCATATTCTAGGATTAGGACTTGACAATTTGGATTCCCTACCATTTTTGGTGCACCATTATTCCAAGTTTTCCCTACAATATATCCATTGCATTTTCTTTTCACTTGTGGCTAGGGATTTAAAACGCCAAGGTGTGTTTAAGATTAGGATTTGGTTTGCAACTTTACTTTATTTTAAAGAGTGTAGGGTTTGGTATATGTATCACATCTAATCAAGAAATGAAACCCTAATTAGGCTTGTAACCATCATCTCAATTTATCAATAAATCTTTAGTTTAAGATATTTTTGAACATTTTTAAAGTTTCATTCTAAATCCTAGTTTGATTTTGCTCGATTAAGCCATTTTTTGCCTCTGAAATCTTTAACATTCTTATTAGATTTTGTCCTAAGCATGAATTTGTGTGACGTCCAAATAGTGAAATTTTGGTTTGAGCTTCATTAAAAGGAGAATCTTTTATCAAATTCTAAAGTAAAATAATCACCATTTGTGAATTCCATAATGTACTAATGTAAATGCAATTTCCAAATTAAACAAAAGTTTAATGCAATCTATACCTCACAATTTGAATCTCAGAATTTAAGAGAGATGTATTATGAATTAAAAATCACTCAAATTGAAAATTTGAAAATGAAGGTGCAAAGTTCAATCTTAATAAGATATTGATTGTTTTTTAATCCTTAAACTTTGCCCTGGACTTTGGATTAAAGTAAGAATTTACTAAAGTTAGCCTACATCTCGAACTTAGATTTCACTCTAGTTTGGGTTGCCTATACAAGTTTGCAACACTAAATATTTTTGAGGCCTTTAATCTCAAGTTTTTCAAGTTTTCAAAATCAAATCAAAATTGCTAAACATGTAAATCACAATCAAGATGTGGAACTTTGAGTTACATGAGATTGGTGTTCTAAATGCCTACCTAGAACTTTCATCACTCTAAAATTGCAAGGTCAAATCATACTATTGTAGAAGGCAATTCATGGTCCAAATCCCAAATTGTATATTGTATATGTGAGAATCTAACCTGTGTAGTCAAGCATAGACAAGTCAAATGTTAGTTTAAAACAAGCAAGACAATACACAATAAGCTCATCACATACCTCCGATAGAGCCAAAATGGATGCACCCAAGATCCATTTGATCTGCTCTCTTATGGAGAATGTGGATGAAGCTAATGCACTAACAAACTAATGCATGAAGCTTTCTAAGATGACGGAAATGAAGCTAATGCACACTAACAATGGAGATAATATGATTCAAAATTAGGATGAAACTAAGAAGAGAAACTATGATCGAAATGATGGAAATGATAAGCTAAATGCAAGATACAAAGCTAAATGAGTCAAACAAGCTTGAGATGATATGCAACAAGAGATATTATGCTAACATGAAAAGTTATTATGAAATGCTTTAGAATTCAAACTCTAAACTAGTATGATAGCAATGCATAAAGACAATGGATGAAAATGCAAGGAATGAGGCTCCTATTTATAGATTTTTTGAGGGAAGTTGAGGGCTTGAATGAGATGGAGCTTATGTGGATAAGGGCCACACAAGCAAAAGTGGTTGGCTATGCAAAGGGCAAAGTTGCTCACACATGTGTGAGCAACTTTGAAAGAGATGGGGCATTTACAGTTGGAGACAAAGTGAAAGAGGGGAATGGCTCATGGTTGCTCACATGTGTGAGCAACTTGGAAAAAGGAAAGAGGGGGCAAAGTTGTAAGAATGTAGTTGGACCACCTTGGGAATCCTAGTAATTAGTTTAATTAATCTAGGATTAGTCCAAAGGGTAGGTTTGGAGGTGATTGTGATAGGAGTAAGTTAGGGGTTTAGGCTTAGCTTAAGATTAATTAAATAGGGTTTAATTAAATCACGAGATTAGAAGAGAGAATTTAGATAAATAAATTTATTCAAATAGGAATGGAAAGGGATAAATGTATTAAATAAAATTTAATACATTAGGGCGATAATATTTAGATAGAATTCAAATACTTAAAGGTCAGAAGAATAATTAACATAGTTAATTAAATAAACTTAATTAAATATGTAGAGAAAAAAGATAAATATAGTTAATTAATTAAAATCAACCATATGTCTAGGGGGATATTAATTAAATTAGATTTAATTAATTAAGAGGAAATAAAGATGACAAGGGATGTTTTAGACGTTTGCATTTTGCCCATGGTTGATGCAATGTCGAAATTGGCAGTCAAAGGAAAAAAATAAAATGCCCTAGATAAAAATGGAGGTCTGGGAGTAATGTCGTAGCAATGACGATGGAAGGTTGTGCCCCTCTAGAAAATAACGCAAAATTCATCTCGAAAAAGGCAAAAACGAAGGAAAAGGGAGAAGAAAATAGTAGAACATAGGAATTTGCATGATCAACAGGGTGGTGGGAGAAAACGACAGGGGAAACGAGGCCCGGGAAGAAAAAGAGGCTCTCAAGGGGGGATAAGTATGTCCGAAGGGCCCTAAGATAGGTCATTTTCAACATTTCATAATAAAAATCAGAGCTCTAGGTGAGAACAATGGTCAAGCAGAGGGAGAGAGACGAGCTGGTGGAGCGAGTACGAGTATATCAGAGACTGTGAGAGTATGCCCCACCAGTGAGTAGCTAAACAACATCTTGTGATTTCATTTTACAATTTCTTTTGGTCATTTATTGCACATCATAGGGCATTTAATGCACCGTAAAGGTATCAGGGCGGAGACGCTGATCGCACGATCGACGTTTGCACAAACGCTGATCACGCAATCAACGTCTTTGAAAATGTGGGTAGGGGGTCAGGTTAGTGACAAATACACTAACTCACCAAATCGACGTTTGTGTGCCACAAGTAGTGGCTGTGTTGACCAACCATTGTCTGTGTAGTCCGGCTCATGCGCTGAGAGCTGGTGTTTGTGCCAAGGGTGGGAAAGTGAGCTAGAAAGTGGAACGAAACACTTACCAGGAGGATTTGGGATGGTTGTGGGATACACCGGGGACGTGATGCCCCGATCGAGATGGGGGGGAAGAAGTTAGATGTTATAGGCTGACTAATACAAGTTTGGATGGATGTACGCACAAGAGCCACTGCTCGGATCGAGAGAGCACAGGCTGACGACCATTGACTACGAGGGCAGCTCACAATAGAGGAGTGGAGGATGGTGACGATATGCGAGCTTGACTATGTGCACAAGTGACCTCAACTGCACACACACAATGGTATGATGACAACCCTGGTAGCAAGGTGGCATAATGACACCTCTAGCTTCCACCTTCCGATAGGGGAGGCCACGATCACACTTTTGGATGTTTGGCGGATCTAGAGAGTTCCAATTCGAGGCGTCATTTCTAATTATCGCCTGGAGGACGTCAAATACTACATGGATTTAGTATTTTGGAGACCCTCATAGAGGATCTGCACGGACAAGATGCAGATGCCATGGTTAGCAAATGTATATGCGAGACTACTGCAACTAGCACTATACCTGGAAGTCGGATAGGAAGTCGGATGCTACTGGACCTCTTAGGTCATGGTATCTCAGTGGGCTAGGCTAGAGTGCTTTCTCACATGTTGGAGCTAGGCACCATTTACTATTAGGGGTTTCTCTTTTGCTGGTGTGGGCTTGGTAGCACATTCTCATGCTCTGACCTATTAGGCTACATGAGAGAAGCGGGACAATCATACACATGTATGTACAAGTCGCCGATTAGGTACTCTTCAGTGGGTGCCACCGGATACTGGCCTAGGCTATTGGATTTGATAATGTTTGTAGCTTTAGTCGTATGATCATTAGAATACATATAATATATGTTGATTAATAATAATATAATATATATATTATATTATTATTAATCATATGAAATTTAATATTTAATATTAAATTATTCTTAATTAATAATTGATTAATGAAACATTATAAGATTGATTAAATTATAATTAATGGGAAGAGGCATGTCCTTTCTTATAAATAATAATGAATAGACATGGGGCATGTCTCTCCTATCCCCATTCCCAATATAAATGACAGAGAGATTGTTGCATTTGGAAAACACATACAACATAGAGTGCTATTACATTTTCAGCTATCCTAAAAACTTAACATGGTATCAGAGCCAGACTGCAAATGTAAGAGAGTAGTTTGTTGATGGTGAATGCGTGATTGTCTCAGAAAATACAGTCTCAGTAAAAGGACCATATCTCCCACATCCACCGTTGGAATTTTCTAAATTTCGGATATGTTGGTGAAAAACTAATTTAATAAAATCTCACCAAAGCGATTAGAGAGAAATTCTTGGATTCAAAAGCTATGACGGAATGTGTACGGGTCTATGTGAAATTCCTGAAAGCGACTTTCATTAAAGAGATATTAATTTGTTATGATCCTCTTCAAGCAATAACAAAGAAGCATGCATTCAAGGAAGGGTGTCTCTTTCTAGAAAGAAATAATCAATTATAGAGTGTCACCTCTCTTAGAGAAATCAAGTCATTTCATAAGAAGACATGAGAATTGTTCAACAATATAAGAGTGAGAATTGTACATTGTGGGAGGGGAATAATAACCAATGTTACATTTCCATATGAACCATCCTTAGTGGGGAGATAATTCAAAGGGGAGATATCTCTCAAATAATCTAAGAAGGTGTTTTATGATTTGATGTATATGGACCTTCATTGAAGCAACTTGTGTCAAGGATGTTGATGCACAGATAAGTATGTATTATCCTTGAGTATTACATTTATCTACTCATTATAGTCTCTCTCTCATTTGTATTTCTATACGTACTATAAGAGCTATTTGCCTTGATCTTTTTCGGAGATGCTCTTGCAGGAAAAATAAGATTGATATCAGATTCAGAGGGAGTCTGACTCTTCAGAGGTAACTTTGGATGAGGAGCTAAGAAGATTGATATCAAACTCAAAGGGAGTTTGACAATTCATCTTAAGCAATCTTGGATGATCAACAAATTGGTATATGCTCAATGAGTTCTTCTCTGTGAGAGAAGTTCGAGGTGAAATCCATTGTTTTCACCCTCTGTGCTGAGGCATGATGGATGTCATGTGTGTGATTCCATATTTTTAATGGGCCTGTCCCCTGTGTACATCATGAGGAAGTGACGACTTCCAAATGATTATCACTTGTATTTGTAAGAGTTATTGAAAGGTGACGATCTTACAACAACTTAACCTTCTATTGTGATAGACATCGCGTGATGGCTGAGACAGATCACAATAGATGATTTCCTGCATGGCGGATTCAGTTCCTTAAACAGACCATTGACCTTCTATTGTGATAGACATCGTGTGATGGCTGAAACATATCACAATAGATGTTTTCCTGCATGGTGGATTCAGTTCCTTAAACAAACCATTGACCTTCTATTGTGATAGACATCGTGTGATGACTGAAACAAATCACAATAGATGATTTCCTGCATGGTGGATTCAGTTCCTTAAACAAACCATTGAACTTCTATTGTGATAGACATCGTGTGATGGCTGAAACAGATCACAATAGATGATTTCCTGCATGGTGGATTCAGTTCCTTAAACAGACCATTGACTTTCTATTGTGATAGACATCGTGTGATGGCTAAAACAGATCACAATAGATAATACCTTACATTAAGGATACATTACCTATGGAAATTTTTGAGTTATGGTGAATATCATGAGACTTGATATTCTTGGTCAGACCATATCTCTGATATCATATTGAGGTGATATCTAAAACAATCTTTGAGCTATGGTGAATATCATGAGACTTGATATTCTTGGTCATACAATATCTCTTGATATCACGATGAAGTGATATCTTCTCTTAAAAGTAATGAATCTTTTGTGAATTGCATTTTGATTAATTTTATCTTCCCTAGCTAAGAGGGATTGTTGATGTTTCGTGTAGCTATGGTAAGGGTCATAAGTGTTGGCACGAGAGGCCACTACACATTTTGTTTGATCATCCTCCCTAGCTAAGAGGGAGTGTTAATGTTTGCAACTTCAGTTGTATGATCATTAGAATACATATAATATATGTTGATTAATAATAATATAATATATATGTTATATTATTATTAATCATATGAAATTTAATATTTAATATTAAATTATCATATTATTCTTAATTAATAATTGATTGATGAAACATTATAAGATTGATTAAATTATAATTAATGGGAAGAGGCATGTCCTTTCTTATAAATAATAATGAATAGACATGTCCCATGAAGGGACATGTCTCTCCTATCCTCATTCCCAATATAAATGAAAGAGAGATTGTTGCATTTGGAAAACACATACAACATAGAGTGCTATTACATTTTTAGCTATCCTAAAATTAACAGGATTAGATCCTAGTGTTTGTATGGACATCGTAGAAATATTGTGAGACATGGGGAGTTTTGGATGAGAAGACAAGATAGGAGGATGATAGGGAGGATAGGTACTATCTTGCCTTCGTGTAGAGTGACTGTTGGCTACTCGGATGAATGATCCATCAGATTGAGCGGTACTAGTCATCTAGGGTGTTGAGATAGTTTGGGATAGTTTAGGATGTGGTCGGACCGGGATTCCCTCACCCTCATATCAGTAGAGAGCTTGGACCGTGGGGTCACTATGCCGATCCAGTTTCAGTGAGAGCCAGTTGGAGATCCATGGCACCTATACCATGGAGGGAATAGGACATACCTGATGCAGGTATGAAACTAGGTTATACAACATGGTGGGCCGCTCATCAGCCAGTTAGACTGACCAACCTAGGACACGTAGCCCCAGTTGATTAGAAGCTCTATAGATCCATGATTGGTGGATTGTTATATTTGACTACTTCAGGGCTAGACACTATGCATGTAGTTTGTTTGGGTGCAAGATACCAAGCTACTCCTAGGCAATCACATGAGAAGGAAGTGAAAAGAATATTCATATATTTGAAAGGGACTCCAGACTATGGGTTATGGTGCAGCTGAGATAATTACTTTTCTTTGAAAGATTTTATTGATGCTAACTGGGTAAGATGTTCAAATGAAAAAAGTACAAGCAGAGATGCATTTTTCTTAGAAGATAGGGTGGTCTCTTGGACAAGCAAAAAATAAGATTCAATGTCATTTTCTATTGCAGAGGCAGAGTATATTGCAACAACATCTTGTTGCACACAAGTATTATGGATGAAACAAATTTTAAAGGATATCAAGATTGTGTATTATGAGGCGGTTCCAATAATGTGTGATAATACAAGTGCTATCAATATTCCAAAGAATCTGGTAATGCTTTTAAGGAATAAACACATTTCAATCCAGTATCATTTTTTGAGGGAGAAAGTTGAAGAGAGAGGTTAGACTGGAGTATATGCGTAAATTGCAGATATCTTCACTAAGGTACTGACAAAGGATACATTTGAGTATCTCCTACAGAAGTTAGGGGTTATTTCCCCTCCAAACTAGATGCATACAAGTGGTGCATCATTCTAGGGGCAAACATAATGTCTATCTTTTGTCTCCTAGATTGATGCGACAATTGCTCTCAAGGGGAGTAGTGAAGGGTGCAACGTCCTTGTTGTAGGAAGTTGTTTAAGAGATTATTTGTCCCTGACAAGGGGAGTGGTGTTGCTAAGAGAGAGAGAGAGAGAGAGAGAGAGAGAGAGAGAGAGATGTACAATGGAGAGACGAGAGAGATACACTCAGACGATATTTTTAATGTTGCGCCCTTTGTCTTGATGTCAAAGGGGGAGAGAAGTATGGTGGGTAATCAGGGTGTTTATTATTGGTGTTGTCATCAATGAAAAAGGGGAAGGTTGTTAGCATTATGTGTTTAGTATTGTCATTGTTGTCAACATGTTATGTGCATTGATGTCAACCTAATGAAAAAGTGTAGGAGCTCAATGTGGTACCCGATGTAGAGAAATATGAGAGAAGTGTCTGACTAAGTAAAAACAGGATTTGAAAGGTCCCAAAACCTTGTAAAAAAAGAACAGAAGATAGGCATTACTGATCAATCCAAGAAGTAGAACAACACACAAATAAAACAGGGGCCCTCGGCCCTACAAAGATAAACAAGGAAAGACAACACAACGGAACCCGACAACAAAAAAGACAACAAAAAAAGGAAAAGACAACAACTAGCAAGTATCCTTCAGCTCTTTAGCTTGAGTGACTAAGAGCTCCATGTTGCCCGCAGAGACTTTCAGATCTTCCAGGTCTTCATCTTTCTTCTTAGTACTAGCACGTGTTCTAATCCCAGACCCCATTCTCTCGTTGGTCTCCTTAATTTACTCTCCCCTGTTGGTCTCAAGCTTCTCCACCAACTTCTTGCTATGGTCCGCTGAAGCTTTAAGGATGTGGAAACACTGTTCACTAATCTTCTTAAGTGTGGTCTCCAACTTTTCTACTTTGTTCTCAAGGGTAGTAATTATGTCTTCATGCCGACTGCTTTCAGAATCCTTGCTAATGCTGTTCAGTTTCTCTTCCAGTTCACGCTCAGTACCACCAAGGTCCCCAAAGGCCTCCCCTTTTCGAACAACCTCCATCCATTCATTCAAGCAGGTAGCCATGGGTTTATTAGCAAAGGTAGCCTTCTTTATCATGTTCACAATCTTGCTCTGTTCTTTGAGGTCAACCTTCATAACTTCATTATCCTATGTGATGGTCGCCAGAAATCGACCAAAAGAAAGGATACTGTCCATTTGATCCTGCCCGATATTAATTCCTTCATTCTTGTTGGCAGGTTTTTTCTCTCACCTGGGTAGTGTCCACACTGTCAGTCTGCTTGCTGTGAGGAGTAGTATCTTTAGCCACATTGCCAGTGATAATCTTATTATCCTTCTCCATACCCTGAACCTCCTCTATTTTCTCAATCTCTTCGATAGCATTTTTCTTCTTCTTGCTCTTCACAGGGTTTACAATGTAAACCTCTTCCTCCTCAGAGGAAACATAGAGGCCCTTATTAGTATTTTTTTTATTACCCTTCTTAGCTTCAAGGTTTTTCTCCTTAATGTGGGGGATTTTTCTCATGTTCTTTCTAGGGTTAGTACCCTCATCATCTATTTTGATATCTTCGAGGTCAAACTCAGAGCTTGAATCCTCAATCTTCTTCTTAAATATCATTTTTTAGAGGTGCTCCCCTTAATTTTCCCCTTCCCTTTGACACTATGACCCACCATACTCTTTGAATCATCCTCTGTGTCTTCTTATAACTTTTCTCCCGAATCCTCTTCCTCGGTGTCCTCATCACCAGGGGCATTACCCTTAAGAAAGGGCTTTTTCAAAATTTTCCAATTTTAGAAAATTATAGATGAGGACCATAAGCCCTTGATGAGAAGCATGATCACCTTTAGGATCAATCTGAAGGTCCCTCATTGTGTTATTCATAGAGCTCATGAGGTAGTAAGGGATACTAATTTTTTCATCATACCTAAAATGGTTCAGAATGACAAAGTGGTGCCCATAGGCCTGAGCAAACCTACCATCCAGGGTCAAATAACTAATGGCAACATACAAGATAAAATGCCATGGGCTACTTATATTATTAGGGCTAAAGTACCCACCAACCTTTTCAACTAGTCTAGCTGCCTCTTCCTCATTTTCTGGAAATCTTTCATAGGCTTTGTCCGAGTAGCTCCTGTCCCTATAGAATTTCATGCCGTCCATAAGTAATCCTGTTGCTTCAGCAATCAAATCTTCGATAATTTCAACCCATTGGTTGTGAAAGAGGATTTTCCCGTTCTTCCAATTCTTGGTGAAGAACTTCGTGATAGTTGGCTTTCGGCCTTGAAGCTTCTCCATGTAAACAATGAAGTCACCTTTTTAAAGAATTTCCTAGACAATCTCATTTTGAGTCCACTCAATGCAGCTTGCCGGCTCAAAAGGTTTCTTGTTACCACCCATATTCCTATTATCAAACTGGTTTTTTCTCTGCGCAAAACTCTTGAATAAACGACACTCAAACTTCTTCACAACCGCCCAGGATCCATGGGAAGTGGCATGATTATAACAAGTGGCAGCGATGGACATGACAACTTCATTATTGATCCTTACAAAGCTCATTTTTTAATCATTAATTAGCTGCTTTTCATTCCTTTGAGTTCCGAGGATTCTCTCCTTGATAATAATAGATCTCATCTCGTACGGAATGCTTTCTTCATTCTTCCATGAGGTGATATGTTAGGAGTGGATTATACTGAGAGGGGGGGGGGGGGGGGGGAAGCNGGGGGGGTGAATCAGTATAATAGCACTTCAATGAATTCTTCAACCACTTAAACATTAATCATACATTTGCAGTAAAGAAAAGAACATAAGAAAATGCCACAGTACTCATAACACCATATTTGTTTACGAGGAAACCTTGGCCAAGAGAAAACCCTGGTGCGGATGATACCCACAAGCATGCACTAAAGTATAATGTCCCTATAAGGAGACCTAGCTTTGTTAGGAGATGAATATTACATAGTACATTTCCCTATTAGAGGAATAACAACCCTGTTAAAGGTTCACAACACCCTACAGTTAGGGGCTTCTGAGCTTACAACTCTTACAATACAATTTAGTTTACAATAAGTTCTTAGTCATGAACAAAAACAAGCATCGCTAATGCTTTGATAGTTCCTTTATAGTTCTTCAAAGATCTCTGTCATTCTCTGCTCTGCCATTCACATATTTTCTCTTCCAGATAACTATTACAAACTACATACAATCTTTACCAAAAAGATCTTACATATATATCTCTCAACTTTACAAAGTCGGTTCTTAGTATGAATATTAAAAATATTACTAAGTCAACCTTCAATACAAAATACATTTAATATAGTAAACATTAAAGGCATAGTCCGCGCTCTTGCATAGTCAATGTGTAGGCTATCAACAACCAAAATACAACTTCGATTGCCTGGAGTCCAAGTCATACTCCCTCAATCTTCACTGCTGTCCAACTACTCTGTATTGCCGTTCTTCTGCAGTCTGTCTGTCTTCAAATCCTTCTAACTCATCGTAGAATTAACCAAATCCAAATCGATCTTAGGTGGAGGTCAAACATACTTCATACTGTCTACCTCTAAGCTCGCTTTCCCTAATTCATCGATCTCTATCTTCGACATCCAAAATACTTCTGTATCTCTGCTACTGTACTTAGTTGATTTCTGAGTCATCAAAACTTATCTTCAAAGTAATCGAACTTAAACCTAGATGTGTGGCCATAAATGACAACCAAAAAGTGAATCATATTTACCAAAGTTGATCACTTGCCAACAATCTCTCCCTTTGGCATTGATGGCAACACTTAACAAAAAAAAAGACTAAGTGTTCCAACCAATCAACACTGTTTGTTCTTCTCCTTTTCTCTTCTCCATATTTTTCTCTTTCTTTTATTATATTATATATATATATATATATTTATTCATTTTTTTTCTTCTTCTCTTCTCCCCCTTTGACAACAATGACAAAGGTGCATATCAAGCAATAAGCCTTAGTTCTTTCTTACCAGTTTCAGAATATCCTGAAAAGAATCTTCCAAAAGCTTCACTTTTGTGCTCCATGTCTTGAACAATATCTAACTGATGTTAATCAAACCATTCATTGCAAATGATTTTGTTTCAGTCTCTTTCAATTCTGTGGGTAAACCTTTAGTCAATGAATCTACAACTTTCTCCAAATCTGAGAGATGAGCTTCAAGTATGGATAACTTCAAAGTGACAAAGCTCCTCAGCAAATTAAATCTTTTCAATACTCTCTCTTTTTCATTTTCCAATATATTGAGTTTGGCCAATATCCTTGTAACTTCTGTGTCTATTTCTCTTGTGGATTGTGAAGATGTTCCACAACCATCCATCAAACTGTTCAGAGTTGCCCTCTCCTTGGCAATAATGTCCTCAACATTCTGAACATGCCTAATCAGATTCATGCAATAGCTAAACAATTTTCTCCCATGCCCAATGCAGCTCTTTGCATTTGTCAAACAAGTTTTTTATAATGCCTAAGTCCCATGTGATGGACTTGTAGACTTTTGTCAGCTTCTTCTCTGAATATGTCTTCTCTGCCTTCTCCTCTGCAATCTTCAACAAATTTTCATAGTGCCCATCAAATTCATCAAGTGTAATTTTCAAGTTCTCAATGTCATCTTTGTGCTGAAAAACTATAGGTACTGGAAGCAATTTGTTCACAGTATCAATAGCTCTTGTAATTACTTTTGCCTTCTTGTCTCCTTTCTGTTCAGATCTTTCCTTTGCTTTTTTTAATGCAGTAAATGCCAGTTTTACCAATTCAACTTCATTCATGCTATCCACATTCACATCACTGCTTGCCAACAATGAAATAGATGGTGAGTTTACCTGTTTCTTTTCATCTCTTTGCTGTTCTATCTTTTGTTCATCATCCTTTTTCTACTCAACTTCCTCTTTTTGTTCTGCTTTATCTGCAATAGAGGTGTCCAAATTTCCTGCAAAAGGGTCCTTCTCATGTTGTGAGGGGTCAAGGGTCACTGCCACACCAAAGACATAGAAATCTGGTGGAGGGTCTGCTTCGCTCTACTTTGTGGATGTCTTTGTCGCCTTAGATCTCTCACCCATTCCCAATTGTGTGGGTGATGTGGTTTTAGGAGGTGAGGGCTTGCTAGAAGTAAAACTCATCATAATCTTCTCTAATGCCTTCTAAGTTTCCTTAGTCACTTCATCATACTTCATCGCCATTATTTTCAATAGTCTAACCTTGGTTCTTAATAGAGGTTTCAATTCTTTGAATATACTATCCCTCTCTTGTACTGATAACACATGCAACATGTTATCAATTTCCTTATTTCTGATCTGATCATCCTCAATCTGTGCCAAGTGTTTTCTGTTCTCCAATTTTTCCTACAGGTCTGTAGGTATACTTCCTTCAATTTCTAAAAGAGTCTTCTTGAAAGTAAGCAAATGCTCTATCACAATGTCTACTATCTTCAGCTTATCTGATTCCTCATACCTATCATAGTATTTATCAATTGTAACCAATTTACCTTGCTCTAATGCTCTTTTCTCTAGCATCTTCATGTTTGGTTTCCAAATGTGTTTTGCTGTTTTCTTCTCTTCTCCTGCTGTGCTTTGCTCTTTAGGTGATTTAGGCTTACTTGATCTTGTAACTCTAGGAGTGACATCCTTTGCTTGCTCTATTTGCTATTGTGGAAGAGGTGGACTATCTACCATAATTACCTCAGGAGTGGAAGGGGCATCAGTGCTTCCACTTGCTACTCCAAGAGGTCTCTCTGCCATCTTCTTCTTGACTTCTTTCAATTCCTCTTCTGTCAGTCTAGATTTTATACCGCAGTCATGAATAAGGTTAGCAATTTTCCTTTTCCTCGGTCCTCTAGACTGTTCCTCTTTCAGCTTTGCTGATTTTTCTTCATAAGTTCCCCATCTTTCTTCTGTTGTATCAACTTCTGATGCAAGAACATGTTCTATGCATGGTGAGTACTTCAGAACTCACTTCATAGCCTATGGGGTAACACCACTTCTTTCTAGGTGTAACAGCTTCAAAACATACACAATCAGTTTCAACCATGAAACAGATTGCATCCTTGTACTTTTCCACAATGTCCTCATGTAACTTGTATCTTGTCTTCATCTGTTTCTGTAGAATTTTGATCATAGCAAATAGTTCTTCATCTACCCAAGTAGTATTCTGCCTTTTGTAACTCTGTGAAATCAGTATGCCAGTGGGTACTCCAGACTTCCAACCACTAAGATGTAAACTAGGAAACTTGTTCTTAATACGAATGAACATATGCATCAACAACGAACCAAATCTGAAATTTTTAGTTCTATCCTTCTTCACTAGTTTCACATTCTCAAGAAATTGCTGAGCCAGAACTTCGCATAGGTTATATTTTATGTTTTCCTTCACCATTCTCCATGCCATCATGATTACTCCAACAGATATTGAGTTAGGTCTGCTACTGTAGTAGAATTTATATCCGAGTAACATGGCAATCAATCTCACATCTTGCTGAAAGATATTGTTTACTGTCATTTCTCTTCTGTCCCATTTAGAATGTGTTAGGGTTTTGACTTCTTTCTTCACATGCTTCTCCACAATAGGTATAACTACAGTGTTGTCTAATCTAGTGATCTCATGAATTAGGTCACTACAAATCTTCACAGGTTGGTCACCAATCCATATGAATTGATCATGAACCCTGCTCATCAATATCTTAAACCATTCATTTTCATCGAATTCACATAAATCCATAATCTTCATTATGCTCAACTGACTAATGTGTTTGAATTCATCTTTCATGATTCCTTTTTCAGTCATATTTTCCATTTCAGTGAGTATTTCATTGTCTCCCAATGTATCATACTTACAATGTATGAAAGCCCTAATGTCTTCTACGTGCAATACGCCATGTGGGGTTTGTGAAAATTCTCCTTCCAGATCCTCTTCACAAGACTTATACGGATGTTTCTTGAATTTGTATCTTGGACGATCAACAACATCAAAAATGACGGGTGGATCCAAAGCTAGATGAGGTAAAATACCTTTCTTTCACTGAAATCTGAGTGTTATGCTCCAATCGATCACTCACAAAAAATGTAGATTAGTCTGAATGCTTCTGCTCTCTGATCTCCTTAGCTTTCTCTTTGTCAAATGGTGAATAGATAGGTAATCAAACGGTGCTTTATACAAGTTAGGTTATAACTTTCACTTTCACTTTATACTGTCCAGTTGGCTGCTAGATCTCGCAAAAAAAATATACAAGTCGGCTGATGGTGTGCTCTTAGGTATATAATCCATGATGTCGGCTTAGTCCACACACAAGCTCGCATGAGCTCAATCTACGAATTTCAGGGCAAGATAAATTTTGATATCTGTATCCAATGCTCCCCCTAAGGCCATGATCGACCAATTAGGTCGATTCTGTCTTGCAACCTTCAGGCAAAGATCCAGTATCATCTACTGACTCTCCCTGAACTGATGTCTCACTTGTTCCTTTGATCTGCCAAATCTTGCCACTGTTACTGTCTTCTTCTTTCTTAAAACAATTTTCAAAATCATTCTTCACATCTGCAATACTCTTGCCAGTATCATTTCCATTCTTCTGTGAATTCATAGGAGGTGGTGTTCTTCTGTTATCTACTCCATTATACCTACAAAACTTTGCTATATGTCCTGGATTATTGCATTTGTAACATATAGGAGGTCTTCTTTCTTGATTAACTTGTAACTTACAGTACTTCACAATGTGTCCAATATTATTACATTTGTAGCATGTAGGTTTCACTATAGGTTCTCTTCCATTGTCTTTTCTGTATCCTAATTGATTAGGTCTTTTGCATTTTGCTTTCTTGTGTCCATATCCATTATAGTTAAAACAATAACCAGAAAAATTTCTAAAAGGGGCATTACGTTTGCAGTCTCTCTTCATGTGTCCAAATCTGTTGCAACCAAAGCATCTACCTCTGAAAGGTATGATCTTCTCTTTAGGTTCTTCAATAGATGGTTTCTCAACATCAAACTTCTCATCTGATTTCTCTTCTTGATTCTTTGAACATTCAGCTTCATTGAAGACAATACCAGTCATATCACCTTTAGGTTTCTATTTGTCTAGCTATTCATTAATCAATTCACTGTTGGAGTGAAGTTTCTCAATGTGATTCTTTTCTTCAACAAGTTCACCTTTCACAATCTGATTATATTTCTCCAATTCCAGGTATTTGTTCTTGTAGTTGTCAGCCTCATCCTTCATTTGATTCAATGCACTATTTAAGGTTTCTTCAACTTTCTTCTTAGCATCCTTCTGCATTTGGACTTCTTTAGCCATAGACTTATTTCAAGTTTCAGAGTCTCAATCTCTTCTTTTAGTTGCTTCACCCGATCTGAATTGTCCTCATCTAAGTCTTCTTTTATCTGGACCACAAGATCTTCTCTTTGACTTTTGGAAAGCTCAAGCTGTTCTTTGAGTTTCTTTATAAATTTCTCAGCTCTTCGCATGTTGAATCTCAATTCTCCATTCTTTGCTTTTGCTTTATCAAGGTCTTCAAGTGCAACATCAAAGTTTTCTTGCAAACTATCCAAATCCATTATGATCTCCCTCAAGCTGTTAGGCTTTCTCTCCAAGGGCCAAAAGCTCTGATACCAATTGTTAGGATTGGATTATACTGAGAGGGGGGGGGGGGGGGGGGAATCATTNGGGTGAATCATTATAATAGCACTTTAATTAATTCTTCAACCACTTAAACATTAATCATACATTTGTAGTAAAGAAAAGAACATAAGCAAATGACACAATACTCATAACAACATATTTGTTTACGAGGAAACCCTGGCAAACGGAAAACCCCAGTGGGGATGATACCCACAAGCATGCACTAAAGTATAATGTCCCTGTAAGGAGAACTAGCCCTGTTAGGAGCTGAATATTACATAGTATATTTCCTTGTTAGAGGAATAAAAACCTTGTTAAAGGTTCACAACACCCTGTTAGGGGCTTCCGAGCTTACAACTCTTACAATACAATTCAGTTACAAAAAGTTCTCAGTCATGAACAAAAACAAGCATCGCTAATGCTTTGATAGTTCCTTTATATTTCTTCAAAGATCACTGTCATTCTCTTCTCTGCCATTCACATATTTGCTCTTCCAGATAACTATTATAGACTACATACAATCTTTACCAAAAAAATCTCGCATATATATCTCTCAACTTTACAAAGTCGGCTCTTAATATGAATATTACAAATATTACTAGGTCGGCCTTCAATACAAAATACATTTAATATAGTAAACATTAAATGCATAGTCCGCGCTCTTGCATAGTCAATGTGTAGGCTGTCAACAACCAAAATACAACTTTGATTGCCTGGAGTCCAAGTCATACTCCCTCAATCTTCGCTGCTGTCCAATTGCTCTGTATCGTTGTTCTTCTTTAGTCTGTCTGTCTTCAAATCCTTCTAACTCATCGTAGACTTGACCAAATCCAAATCGAAGGTGGAGGTCAAACATACTTCATACTGTCTGCCTCTAAGCTCACTTGCCCTAATTCATCGATCTCTGTCTTTGACATCCAAAATACTTATGTATCTCTGCTACTGTACTTAGTTGATTTCCGAGTCATCAAAACTTATCTTCAAAGTAATCGAACTTAAACCCAGATGTGTTTCCATAAATGACAACCAAAAAGTGAATCATATTTACCAAAGTTGATCACTTGCCAACATGATATTGTTATTTCTGCACGCATAGTTGGCAGCCCAGTCAACAGCTCCATTAACTTCACGATTAGCATGGGTGATGATGCAATTTCTCATAGTACTTATGACATCCTTTGCATTTTTTATAATGTTGTCAATCGACTAAGAGGGGGGAGAAAGATTATTAAGGCATTTAATAATGTTCAAGGAGTCCCCCTCTAACCAAAGGTTGTTACAATTGAATTCCTTGGCTAAGAGAAGACCTTGGTAGGCAGCCATAGCCTCAACCACGTGGTTGTTTTGGATTCTAATTGGGATGGCTCCCATCGCTTTGCTTATTCCTTTTTCATCATGAATCACAACACCACAACCAACAATGCCAGGATTGCCCTTAGAGGCACCATCAAAGTTCACCTTCATCCACCCTATCGGGGGGCTTTCCCAAACAACAACATCCCTGAGATTACTTCGGTCTTCACTTTTAACTTTAATTCTCCAATTATTTAAGCTAGCAATTTCCCCATCCTCCCTAGCATTGATATTAACTTCCATGATTTTGTAATTTTCAATTATCATACTTTTAGTTTTTTCATATAATATCTTGGGGAGGTTAGACTTGTCTCTGAATATTCTGTAATTTCATTCTTCCCAGATGGCCCAACTAACATGAGGTAAAGAAATTTGCCATTCCTTTTTATAACCTTGTTCCTGATTATCATTTCCCATGAGCTAAACAGACTCTGAATATCTGAGGGAATGACCCATTCAAGCTTGAAAGACTTCAGCAGAAGAGACCACATTTCATGAGCAAAGGAACCTTGGATAAATAAGTGATTAACAATTTCTTCTTCTTTCCTGCACAAAAAACACATGTTAGGCAAATACCAACCCCTTATCTTGAGATTATCAAGAGTAAGGATTTTATTTTGGAGCATCATCCAAAGAACATATTGATTTTGGGAGTCAAGCCTTTTATCCAAGCTTTTTCCCATACAGGAGCCTCATAGTTTAGTTCAGGTTATAGGCCGATCCCACAAAGAAGTTGCCACTAGAAGTAAGTTTCCATATCAGAGTGTCTTCCTCCTCATATAATATTTTATCTCTGAGGGTTAAATTCAAAGAGTGAATGGTAGGGTCAATAGTGGTAAGGTCTATCCATTGACTGTTCACCTAGTAATCAACAACTTTAGGACCAATTCTGAGTTTACAAATTTAAAAAAAGTGACCCAAGAGAGGGTTCTCAACTAGAGAAGAGTCACCAATCCACATGTCTTCCCAAAGGTCAACCTTGTCCCATTTGCCTATTTTCACTTGACCCCCCTCCTAATAGTGTTTTTAGCCTTGATAACATTCTTCCAGATGCATGATCCAACATGATTATCATCACTGGCCAGGAAATCATGGAGAGAGGGAGTGTTCCTTTTATATTTATTATTCCATATAGTACTCCATCCCCCCTTTGAGATAAAACCCCTCCATTCAAGCTTAGAAAGAAGGGAATCATTCATATTCCTATCCTTCTGATACCAAGACCACCTTTAAATTTAGGCATGCAAACTCTTTCCCATGATATAAGGGAAAATATCTTTTTATTTTCAACTCCAGACCAAAGAAAGTTTCTTTGGATTTTCTCAATAGAAGCAACATATTTGTTAGGCATCCTGAAGAGGCTCAAAGCATAAATGGGGATACTCTGAAGGGAGGATTTTAACAGTTGGACTTTGCCAGCCTGACTCAGAAGAGCCCCTTTCCATCCAGCAAGCTTTCTATGAAATTTATCAACTATAGAACTCCAGAAGGCCTCAGGAGGATTGAGACCAAGGGGAAGACCCAAGTAGGTAGTAGGAAGCTAGCCCATTTGACATCCCATAATTCTGCTGATTTTTATATGTCTGTAATTTGGGGCATTGATGAAATAGATATAGCTTCTGTTCCAATTGATAGTTTGACCAGTAGCATTGTTGTATTTGTTGAGAACATTTTTAAGATTCCCGGCTTCAGAAATAGAGGCTTCTTCGAGAAATATGGAGTCATCCACAAACTGCTGGTGGGAACGAACAAAGTTGGAAGAGGAGGGTCTGAGCCCTTTTAGGTCACCTTTTAGGACAACACTATCAATGAACCTCCCCAAACATTTTGCCAAGATAACAAACAACACAGGAGAAAGAGGATCCCCGGCCTTAGGCCCCTTGAGGATTAAAGAAGGGGGAGAGAGAGCCATTAACCAGGACAGAGAAGGTAGCAGAAGTGACAAGCTGCATCAGAATCTTAATGCAATTATGATTGAAGCGACAAGCCAAAAGAGTTTTCTGTAAAAAACCCCAGTCAACTCTATCATAGTCTATAGAGAGATCTATTTTCAGGATAAACCCTTCTTTCCTGGCCATGGTCAAAGAGTGAATGTTTTCATGAACAATAATAATGGAGTCTAAAATTTGTCTGCCAGGAACAAAACCAATTTTTTGATGGGATATGATCCTGGGAAGGAGAACCAACATTCTAAAGGTGATCACTTTAGAGATAATCTTATAAGCAGAATTGCAGACTAATAGGCCTAAAGAGATCCATAGCATCAACCCTAGCCTTTTTAGGGATAAGAGTGATAAAGTTCCATTAATTTACTTAAGGATTCTTTTAGAGCCAAAAAATTCTTTGACAACATCAGTAACATCCTTGCCAATAATAGACCAATAGTCTTGAAATAAGAACATAGGATAGCCATTAGGACCTGGGGATTTTCTGCCTTCAAAGGAAAATACAACCTTCCTAATTTCTTCATTAGAAGGGATAGCATTGAGAAAAAGATTGTCATTATTAGTGAGAATTTTAGGAATACTAACCAGGATTTCCTGTTGAAGGTTCTGGTCCAGCAAGTTATTCTGGGACAGCAGGTTTGAGAAATAATCTTTCGCGGGATCCTCCTCCCTCTCCACAAGTCTGTCATTGACTTTGAGTTTAGAAATTCTGTTAGCAACTTTGTGATTTATAACTGTCATGTGAAAGAATTTGGAATTTCTATCCCCTTCTCTTAGCCAAGTATTTCGAGATCTTTGCTTCCAAAAGATTTCTTCTTTGTGCACAATATCGTGATAATTGATCAAAACTTCACTCTCTTTTTCCTTGGGAATATTCTTGTAGCCATCCTTTTGTATTGTGTCCTAAATGTCTTTTATTTCTAGCGTGATGTCTTCCTTGGAGGAGAAAATGTTTCCAAAAGTTTCTTTATTCCAAGTCTTGATGTTGTCTTTAACATGTCTAAGCTTATTAACTAATCTGTACATAGCAGTGCCATCAATTTTAATCTGCCACCAGTCTCTTAATTTGTGCACCATCTCAGGATGTATAGTCCACATTTTCTCAAACCTAGAGGGAAAGTTCCATTTTTTAGAGGTAGGATCAGCAATGAAAGAAAGAGGGTAATGATCAGATCCTGCTGTAATAAAATTAGTCAGAGAACAAAAATAGTGTTGCAACCAGTCATCAGTAATGAGGGCCCTGTCAAGTCTCACCTAAATAAGCTTCTCTCCTTCTCTTATGTTAGTCCAAGTGTAGTTTACACCTTGAAGATCAATGTCAATGAGGGCTTGTCTAGTAATAAAGTTCATCAAATCAAGTCTATTATCCAGATTAGGTTGACTACCTCCAATTTTCTCATCTTCCTTAAGAGGGGTATTAAAGTCTCCCATAACAATCCAGTTTTCATTCACAAAAAGATTCCTCACCTGTTCAATATTTTTCCAGAATTTTTGTCTCCCAATCTTAGTGTTGGGAGCATAAATATTAGTAAGGATCCGAGTAGTGCCATCCTTAATATGTTTAAATCTGATGCAAGCCATGTTATTGTCCTAGATGATGACATCACCTTTTATAACATCTCCATTCCAAGTGGTAGCTATGCCTCAAGAGGCTCCATTCAAGCTCCCTCCACTAATGAAGCTATTCTTGAATAACTTAAGATTTTCTACCTTATCCTTAGACATTTTAGTCTCTTGAATCAAAAAAATATCAAGTCTGTTGTCTCTAACCATATTTCTAATTAGATCCTACTTATGAGGGTTATTTAATCCTTGAATATTCCAAGATATGATCTTCATTTGTTTTTAATTAAACTGACTTGGGTGATGGTCTTCTGAGTACCATCCGTTATGTTCTTAGCTGCCTCCTAGTTTCTTTTCCTTGAGCTAGGAGGTCTCCCTGGTGGTGAAAGATGACTCCATCCAACATCAGGTAGATTAGCTTTGGCATTCCTTTGAGCTTTAGAAACCAAGTTCTTCTTTCCTTTGGTTTTCTCTACAGTAGTAAAAGAATTGTCACATTCTTGGTTTCCCAGCACCTTGTTTATTTCTTCTTGATCCCCCCATTTTAGAATTTTTACTTCCTTAGACTTATTATTCTCTATAGAAGGAGCAATTTGAGTCATGTCAGAAAGACCAAGTCCCAAGACTATATCATGTTGGGCATCTACAAATTCATTCTCCCTTGATATAGGCATTGGTTCCCCTTGCTGTATATTAGACTTTACCATCTCTTGAGTAGATGAATGATTGTCCTCTTGATGGTTCTGACTGATTTGGTTCTGAGAAAATTTGTTCTCTTCCTTTCCAGTCTCAAAAGTGTCTTGAACAAACCCACTTTTCTGGTCTGCCTCATTTTCATTCCGTGTCTGCTTCATGACCTATGTTCCAGGCTTATCAGGGTTTCTAAATCTTTTTGTTGGCTTGTCTGTCCTATAACATTCTCTTTCTTATTGTCATTCTTTTTTCCATCTTTGGACTTTTCGTTCTCATCAGTCTTCTCCTCAATATTCTTAGGAATATAGATTACCACTCCATCTGAGGTCTCTCCATTCTTTCCAATAGGTTTCTAGATCTTTTTGTGCCGGTTTTTCTTAGGTATATTAGCCGAACAATTTTTTGCCCAATGTCCAACCTTTTTACACCGAAAGTAGGCAAATGATATTGATTCATAGTATAGATTTTGCATCCATTTCCCAAGTTTAGATTCCATTTCTATTTGAGAGAAGTGTTAAGTGCTATCATGTGCCTAGTTATGGAAAGATGAAATATGCAAGAAAGAGTTTGAAGTTTGATATTGTTCTGATGTTGAGTGATGATGAGAAGTTAGTATGTTGTATATACAAAAGGTGACAAGTATGAGAAGTTGAGATATGTAGGAAAGATTATTTGGAGTCTTTATGGGAGAATGATTTCCATAAAAAGTTGGTGATTTGCATTTTTGGTACTATAATGTACGAGTATGTGAATTTGCACTTTTATTTTTAGGTCCATAGAAGTTCAAAGATAGAACTTGTGTTTTTTTTTTCTTGACAGTAAGGTTGGCTGTCAGAAATAGTCAAGACAAGTCTAGAGAATGCTTAACATTTCTCTACACAGATATTTCCAAGTGTGCAGTTTGGTGGACATGTTCCTAACGTTTGTGCAGTGTTCCAGTTCAAATATCTTATGTTGGTTTGCTCCGCAAGTGAAGTTATGTTTTTCTAAGTATGATATTATTGTCAGTGTTAGTTTTTGGCTGACTCAATAGATTGTGCTGATTTGATTTATGAATTTTTGGTCTAGATATGCTTTGGAGGGAAAGTTAAGCGGTTGATGTAGATCCTATTGTGGTGTGTTGTGCTCCACATGAAGTAATGTGCATCGAATATTATTTTTGGGCTAACTGGTTAATGTGTTCCTATGCTTTTTTGTACGCTACTTTGACGTCAACTTTAAAGAGTTTTGTAGTGCTTGTGCTTTGATGAAATCATTTGAGAGAAGTGTGTGTGATATAGTTGGGTCTCCTTTACCTCTTATAGTGGACCACAATGTGTGTGTGTTTGAGGTGGCCGACCTTGAGTAATTGATGCTTAATTCTACCATGACCGACCTAGTTGTAATTTTCTATAATCTTATTGATATGTGTGTGTGTAGATGGTTGAGTTGAGGTATGAACTGACTTGGATTGTTTTGGGATTGAATGTGAAGTTAGTGTTATGCAAATGTGAAAGAGTAGAGGTTGAAAAATGCAAGTTTGGTAGAGTTGTAGTTGTTGATAAGGAGATTCTACATCTTTTTCAGTTCATCGATTTCTTGTGCTTGCTAGAAGACAATGACTCTTTTGGTATCTTGTGAAAACATATATCTTTCCATGAAGGAATTGCCTCTTTCAATGATGGGCAAGTCCACGTTTCCTTAGCCTAAGGTTGGTGTCTTAGTCTTTTAGGTTCAGTGCACTCATTGGCCTATGACCTAAAATATTTGTACTCAATGATATATATTGAGTATATTTCTCACCATGTTTTTTTCCACATTGGGATTCCACATAAAAATCTAGTCACTAGTAGAATTGGCCCCTATTTTTGACAAAAATTGGTCGAATTATCTACCCAGTTTGGTCGAAAGACCCACAAATTGCTTTGTCGGTATTTTTATCATCGAATGATCGACACATCGTTGTTAATGCCAAAATTTCTACACAAACTTGGTCGAAATTATCATCTACAAACTTCCATATTATTTGTCGAAACTTTGACAAATGTTTGTCGAAATGTTTCGACCAAATTCGGCCGAAATGTTTGGCCCATCCGACTAGTATGCCAAACCCACGACGCAAACTTTTGACACAAATTGGTCAAAATGTTTCGACCAAGGTATGTCAAAATTTTGACCAATATTGAATTTAAAAAAAAAAAATTCTGAAACCAAATAGCCTCAGTTTTGGTACTCGGCTTCAATAGAAGATGGACCAATAATAAATTGCTTCTTGCTCTCTAACAAGCAATTTGTTATTGGTCCATCTTCTATTGAAGTCAAGTACCAAAACTGAGGCTATTTGGTTTCAAAATTTTCTCATTGAGTTTGGTATTCAATCTAAACAACCATCAATCATATTTTGAGACAAT
>MU226533.1:937792-961387 GCA_018584345.1 Thuja plicata
AGTGGTTTAACAAGTGTAATCATCGAGAAGTACCTCAACTAGGATGGAAAGTAATTGCAGGTCAACTGTAGATGTTTGCAGGGTTGAACTGAGTTTGTCAATCTTCAAAAGATCATCAATCCACCCACATAGGACACCTCCCAGCTATAGGAAATTGCATGATAAACACAACATTGCAGAAAGAAAACCAATGTCAAAATCTTCTTTCCATCCATATAAAATACATCTAGGGTTTATGCATTTTGAAAAGCGCTTCATTTAAAACTAAAAAACATACTTACCAGGCACAAATTTGTGATGCCCTCCTCCCGCCCGCCCAAAGCGCTTCCCGTGTTCAATGAAAAAATGAAAAATGTGTTTCACTTTTGAGTTTTTTTTTTGTTTATAATCCTGTGTTCGTCAAACATTTGACCTTTCTTAATACATGTCGAACTTTCGACATTTTCGGCATCATAAACAAAAAAATAAAATTTCAGAAGCCAAATTGGCCTGTCGTCAAAAATTTTGGTCAAAAATAGAGGCCTAATGTACTAGTGAGTGTTCATGTGTTTGTGTTGTCATTTAAATATCTTTCTAAAAGTTTAAGTTAGATAAAGATAACTAATAAGTGTATGGTAGAAAATTTTATAGATTTGGTTAAAGAATGATTCTCATCAGAGAGACATGCTCATATAGACAAGACCTGCACAAAGGTCCCTGCTTTGTTTCTTTTGGTTAGGATGACATTTTGGATTTAGGGAGATGCATCATTTGGTCTCTCTAATGGTTTCGAGGCCCAATTATTCGATGTGTTTTTTGCACTGATAAATTTTTTACCAACGACCTGATTTGACTTTTAATGACTGTGACATGGTGCAGGAACTAAAATTTAATGCACAACTACTGCCAGCAACCTCTATGCGGACCTATCTACTTCTCTGGCACCGCGTATGCTATTCCAAGTGTTTCCCCATGCCTATTTACCATATGGAGGTGTTGTTTCTTTTTTACAGAGATAAATCACAACATATCCATGTTGCAGAGCTATCATCTGGGCATGAGTTTTCTCCTTTCTGTCTATAGGTGCATTCTTTTTGCTTTTTTCTGTCACTTCATGGATCAAATTATACGTAGAAATCAGATTTTGATCTGATATGATTTGTTCTACTCTTCTGTAAGCTAACTCTAGTCTGGGTTTGAAGTCAATTGAGAAAATCTAAGTTATGTTGACTCTTTAAAAACCACCTTTGTATCATAATTCTAGGTTCTCTTTTGGTTCTTTTGCAGTGGCTATGCTCTGTAATTGTAAGTTTTCTTTACCATGCATCAATGAAAATTTGCCTTACCTTTTCTCACAGTCAGATATATTGTGTAGATTTTCTTTCCTTCATTTTTTAATGTATTCTTTTCTATTTCTAGTTTGTAGATTGTATCAATATTTTTTGTGAATGTTGTATTGTGAATGCCTCTTTCCATTTGGCATCTCACAAACTCTGATCTACATATGAATCTTTGGGGATCGGTTAGAAGAGAGACTTGTGTAGCTTTTATGAGTGCTTTTTTGATGTATAGTGCAGTTACAGGTAGAGAGAAACAACATTTCAATTTGGTGCATCGCCCCTTTTGTTTCTGTAATCCTTCTTTCCTTTTCCCTCAAAGTTGTTAGATTAGATTAGAATAGGTACACCCTGATTGGAAGGAAGATGACCTCCTCCGGAGATTCAACCTCACATGCGCAAGGTCCTACACTTCGAGGTTGATTCAATGTTTCACAAGGCTTCTTGGGGGTCATATGCCAAGCAAGGGTGCAAGCTTCTATGACAATAGTTTTTGACACGTTCAGCGGGACAAAGAGCAAATCATTATAAATAAATCCACTGGTGGACCAATACAAACTCATTTTTCATTGAGAATTTGGTGGTTATTCTCAGTTCTTACAACCTCTCGAGGCAATTTCTTCAAACACCATGACAATTCCAACAACAAATCTACTGGTTTCAAGTCTAAGTGCTGGTATTTGTAAAGATTAGATATGATCTTCGATGTTTTTCAAGTTTTTAATGAAATTGTAGCTTATATGAAGCTTTAGAATGGATTCATTTAGGAAGAATCCATATTATTCCCCACCATATCATGAAAATGCTACCCCTTCATCCTCCTTCCGTCCATCTCAACCAAAGCCACAACCTCGCTTTGATCATAATTCCACTGCTCAATCTTCTGAACAACCCCAACATATAGCCAATATGGAGATTGATGGGCTTAGGGATCATATTTTGGACCTTGGACATAGGTTTATCAACCTCAGCCTAGTTTTCAAATAGGATCTAGCCTTGCTCATATATATGGATGAGTTGGGATATAATGAGTCAAGAATTCTCTTGTGGGGTTGGACTAAATCATTGCATGAGATTAGAAGGCAGAAAGGGTTAAATACACACCAAGAGGAGTTGGCTTATGAAATGCATCTCCTATTTATGGAAGCCCACAAAGGACAACAAGAGATCACTTACCAGGCTTATCTCCAAGAGAAGGAGAGGGAGACACAAAAAAGGTAGTTTGAGGAGGAAATTGCAAGAAAGATAGCTACAAAAGAAGAGAAGAAGAGGCTCAAGCTTTCTCAAATGCAAGCATCTAAAGCACAGGAGGTTCCTAGGTATAAATTTTCCAGCTTCAAATAGGGTAAACCGCCCACTTTGCAAGAATTTGCATAAGAACTAGAGGCCCACTCACAAACCATAATGCCAAATACACCATTTGAAGAAGAGCCCCCCAAATGCAAGTTTGCTAGCTTAAGAAGGAATGAGATTCCCAAAATTTCCATTTAAAGCTTCAAGGATCATCATCCTACCTCTCGGACACCTCCATAACTTGTTGTTCCATAGAATAAAAAATTAGATCTACTGCATGTTAATGAAAATCATGAGTTGTAGTAGCATATTGTAATACAAAAAATGGAAGGGAGAGGACTTGGTACTCTCATTTGATTATCATCCCTTCTTTATGGAGGTGAGGAAGGAAGAGGATCAAAAGGACATCCCTATCCTTTAAGATGAACACATTAGTGTGCATGAGGTCCCTTCTTAGCCAATGCATGATATCACAACAAAGAAAACATTGTAGGAAAAATGAGTTTTTTGCTTCTTTAAGCTATCATAAGGACTGTTGTGACACAAGGATATTACAAAGTATGTGGGAGATCAATTTGTGTGAACTTGAAGCCTCATGTATATCCATCAAACCGTTATCTCCTACATCTGAAGAACATGAGTTATAGCATCAACAAGAAGAGATACACACCACCAGCCACACCATCAGAGGCATTCCCTATTGGCTATCATGATACTAAGGCTACAAAGCACAATAGTGAGGTGAAGGATAATTTCTTGGACCCAACACCATCAAGAGGATTCCCCATCAGACATCTACCTCTATAAGAGATCTACAAGTTTCCCCTGGTCATGCTTGTTCCTAGGCATGAGGTTATCACAAAGAGGAACAAGTTTTTCTTTCTCAGAATTAAAATGTTCCAGTGTTTGATAACTTTGTTCTTATTATAGGGAGGACATTCCAACAACATGTGGTATGCTTGTCATGCTTGTTGCCCTGGTTGGTTTCCCATGTGCATGAAAGGAATAAAAAATTAGTTAGAAAGGGAAGCTACTTCAACAAACTAGTTAATGGCTTTGTTTAATTTCATTGATTGTAACTATCTTTACATAGTAGGTTAGATTTTTTTTCTTTCCAAGAAATGCATGAGAACAAGTTGTTTCCCTCCATAAGATGACACATTTTGATTTTTGTTCAAATTGCATAAGTTGCTAAGACATTTTCATGTTTTTGCAGGTGGCTATTTCGATGTGTTTTTTGTATTTGTAGAAAATTCATCATGTTTTTGACACTGGCGACTCCATGCCCAAAGAATTTCTTAAGGCTACTGATCATATGCTTAGCAGGCAAGCATGCCCTTTGAGTCACCAAAAAAATGTTGGCTATTTTTGTCACCATTACCCCATCAAAGATAACTAATCTGAGATACTTCATCATGGGATAATTTGTCATATTTTGCACACTAGTGGTTAACACGTCGTGTTTTCTACTTTGGCAGCCAATTCATCATGTTTTTGTCATTTTTTTGATAACACACCATCTTTTCTACACAACACAGTGTGATACATTAGTGTGTTTTCCCATCAGCGGGAGAGTCCTCAGTCGCTAGAAGTTCTACTCGGGTCTCTCCAACAAAATAAGAAGCATCCATCGAGGTGAGATCTTTTGGGTCTCTTTGATGCATCTCTGGGTCGGGGAAATATACTATGGTCGAAGGGAGGTTTCTGGAAGTCTCTCTGATGATTCTCATTGAAGAGACATACTCATATAGGCAAGACATGCACCAAGCTCCCTCCTTTTTTTCTTTTGGTTGGGATGACATTTTGGCTTAAGGGAGATGCACCATTTGGTCTCTTTGATGGTTTTGAAGCCCAATAATTTGACGTGGTTTTTGCACTGACAATTTTTTTTATCAATGAACCGATTTGACTTTTAACGACTATGACATAGCACAAAGACTAAAATTCAATGTACAACTACCACCAACAACTTCTCTACGAACCTATCTACTTCTTTGGCCTGGTGTATACTATTCCAAGTGTTTCTCCATGCCTATTTACCATATGTAGGTGTTGTTTCTTTCTAACAAAGATAAATCATGCCATATCCATCTTGTAGAGTTGTTCCCTGGGCATGGGTTTTCTCCTTCTTGTCTACAGGTGCATTCTTTTGGTCTTTTCCTGTCACTTCATGGATCAACTTGCATTTAGAAATTAGATTTTGATCTGATCTGATTTGTTATGCTCTTCTATAACCTAACCCTAGTTTGGGTTTGAACTCAACTGAGAAAATATGAGTTATGTTGACTCTTTAAAAACAACTTTGTATCGTAATTATGGGTTCTCTTTTGGTTCTTTTGTAGTAGCTATGCTCTACAATTGTAACTTTTCTTTCCCTTGCATCAATGACAATTTGTGTCTCACCTTTTCTCACAATCAGATATATTGTGCAAATTTTCTTGCCTTTATTTTTGAATGTATTCTTCTCTATTTCCAGTTTGTAGGTTGTATCAATCTGGTTTGTGAATTTTGTATTGTGAATATCTGTTTCTTTTCAGCAACTCACAAACTCTTATCTGCATATCAATCTTTGGGGATCGATTAGAAGAGAGACTTGTGTAACTTTTAGGAGTGCTTTGTTGATGTATTGTGCAGTAACAGGAAGAGAGAAACAAAATTTCAATCTAATGCATCACCCCTTTACATTTTATAATCCTTCTTCCATTTTCCCTCAAAATTTTAGAGATTAGAATAGGTGCACCCTGATTGGAAGGAAGCTCACCTTCTCCAAAGATTCAACCTCACATGCACAAGGTCCCACACTTGGAGGTTGATTCAATGTTTCACAAGGCTATTTGGGGGTCATATGCCAAGCAAGGGTGCAATCTTTTGTGACAACAGTTACCTTGATAAATAATTTACATTTAGGATAGATCTTGTATTATGTTAGCTTAAGCATGTTACCATGGTAGGGAAATTTAAATTGTAGAGTTGTGATCTGTTTGTTGGTGCAATTATTTTATTAAGTTGATAGTTCCGAAGGGTAAATTTATTGAAAATCCTCAAAAGTTTGTCCCCTAGTTATATCATTATGCAAACCACATTTCATTTACACATGGGATAAGTATGAGTTATTGATTTTAGACTCACTTTTCCTTCCAAAGGGTTCTATGAAGAGGTTTTACCTTCATATGACAACAGGATAGTGAGATTTAACGTTGATACATTTCAAATTTTACTACTAAAATTAATTCTTATTGATTGGATGGAATGTTTTTTGATATTGAGGGTATGGGTGAACAATTTGCGGATATATTTTTTAGCATAACATTTTGACATGCTAGTTTGTAATTGGGATGTTGGATACAAATTTTGGGGACATTCCAAAGTTGTAATTGAGTATATCTTGTGTGATCAACTTGGTGATGGATTTGATTGCTTCATTATATTTGGCTTGCAAGCCTATATGTTTTATGGGTTCACAAGATCCAAGTGGTTAATACCAAAAGTCTACGTGTCTTCTTGATATGTCCAAAAAAGCTTAGTATTTTCTTAGAGTTTGTTGTTGTTGTGAACTTTCATGATTTATGATTCAGAAACATGGTGTTTCCTACATTTGAGCATTTGGGTTTTGTCGATTGGATTGTTCACAATGATGATAGTCGTGACTAATCTATAAGAGTAATGTCCTCTATAAATAAATGAAGTCATTCAGTTTAGTAGTGTAAGGGGTGAATGTTTACTCATTAAAAATACATACCTTTAGCAAAATTCCAAACAATAACTTAGAATTTGTAGTGATTAGATAATTGCAGGGAGTTCATGCGGTTCTTCATGTTGGTATGCTTTCAAAATATGGTAATGTTTGATACTCATTGGTAGATAATTGGAGAAGGTGTTTAACTTCTCTATAATTTGGCCATGGTGGGATTTTTGGATTCCTTGTTGATATCTAGGATATGACTAGATTAACATCTAACTTAGAGATTGAGATGTCCTTCTAGGAGGAAGAGGCCCAATTTGCATTAGGAGCCTCTTGTTACATGATTTTGGAAATGCCAAATATCTTCCTTATTATAGATGCTTGTATGCAATGCACAATGCTTTATATAATAAAGAATTGTTTGTGAGCATTATCTTACAAAGTTGTATTTGAATTTTTGACATTAAGGATTGAATAAGGTGGATTTTTGTGCATTCTAATTCATATGAGCACCTTGCAATCTTTTTTTTATTACATGTTACCTTTGATGCAACACCCTTCCAATGATACTATGCATCCCAAAGGTTCAATAAAATTGAGGGTTTCAATTAAGATATAAAATGGTTGCAAAGAAATAATTGTTTAGATATATACTATCCCCATTGTTGGAACCTGAATCTCATAATGCCTCTTTCACTTCAGTGGGGGATTTCCCATCAAATATGGTAGCCACTAACTATGGAGAGTACCTTTGTTATAAATACCCATGGCCTTTTCAAACAATATATTTTGCTTAGTTTTTCAGGTTGGTGTATCATTTCTTGTAGATGAAGCCCTGAACCTACCATGTTTTTGATTAAGGTAACAATAGGTTTTGAAGGGGCCCTGAAACCCTGTACACAGTAGGATGTTAAGATAGAGAAGTGATAGATCCCAAAACAAAATAGATCAGCCAAATCCTAAGAGGATCACTCACCACTGAGAACACAAATTTTTTTCCCAAAATGCTACAAAAGATGAAACATTGGAGATCAAATGCATTAAGAATGAGAACTATCCTTTCGCCCCCTTCTTATGGGATTGAAGGGTCATGTCAAACGAAGAGGAAGACCTTCTAAATTGTTTCCTTTAATAGTATTCCAACCATTTTAAACCTTGGCAGTCTCATCCTGCCAGCACAAAGGATCAACAACTGAAGACCCTTCTCCCAGCAAGGGAATAAAATCTTCCAACAAAACATCCAACACCGGGCCATCAATAACCCCAATAGTAGATCTATCTGCCAGAGGAGATGCTGAGCTAGAACTAGTAGGGCCCAACACACCAGCCAAGCCAACATCCCCAATCCCACCAGCAACAACAACCAACAGCAAGGGAACATGTTCAACACCAGCAGCAGAGCCAACAACAACAACAACAACCAGCGGAGAACGAGAAGAATCAGTTCCAACAGAAACATAGTTATTACCAACAACCACCATAGAAGGGGTAGCTAGAGGAATAAAAAAATTGTCCTTCTTACTAGACTAAGAGGAACTTTTCAGAACAATTTAATGTTGTGTAGAAGCCCCCTTCTACCAAGAGGGAGAAGATTTCTTTTTCTTAATTTCCAAGCCACATTGGGATGAAACATGGTTAGTCTTAAAACATTTGCGACACTGAAGGGAATACCCTCATATTCAAGCTATTGGATCTACGATCCTAATGTTGATTCTATTTTGATTTCAGCTGGGAGACCCTTCAAAATTTCAAGATCTACTAAAATACAAGCAAAAGTGGAATGATATATACTGTAGGAATCATGATCCAACAATAAAAAATCCCCCAAAGCCTCCCCACTTCCTCAAGGATGGAATCATGCAAAAGGTGAAGAGGAAGATTAGGTAGTCTAACCCATATATGGACCTTATTGAAGACTTTAGATGAAGGACTAAAGTCCCAATGCCAGGGTTTAATCATAAGCATAAATTTATCTTCCTCCTAGCAAAAACATTATCACATAGGATCTTTGTTCTATCCTCAGCCTGACCAAACTTAGCAATGAAAAACCCCTTTTCCATATGAAAGATGTGAAGCGTACCTGAAAGAAAAGGTTCCTATTTATGTGTAATCCAATCATGCAAAAGGGGAAGGCTAGGTCAGAAACCTTGAAAGCGGAAAAATAGCCCATAAGCTTTAAAAATCTCTATACTATTCTCCAAATCCCCTTCAGCCTCAGAAGAGAGCCTGACCGAGAGGGAGCCACACACAGGAACCATAGTAGAGACCCTAGATCCCTTCTCCACCACCATCATCTTGGAAAAAATCTTAGCAAAAGAATCCCCCGGAGCCATAGAGACCGCAGGGCCAGGAACCCGGAGAGAAGAACCTGCCTCCAAAACCCTAGCCATCAACTCATCATGCACAATTGTTCCTGGCTGCACAATAGAAGAAGACATAGGTGAAGAAGGACGAAGAGTAGCAGAATCCATAGTAGATGAATTAGAGAGGGCACCTCCAATAGAAATGGAAGCACAACCCGTATTGTTCATGGTTTTCAGAAAGCATCTGCTGAGAAAATTCTTCAACTTTTCTCCATGGTAGATAACTTGTTAGTTTGAAAACCAATAAGGAGTTAGGCAGCTTGAATCCCTAAACCTACCATGTTATTAATTAAGAATTTAAGCAAATAAATTGAGGGTAAAATTTAGGGAAACATGAAAGCTCAATGCCTAAATAATAGTAATAAGGCTTGTAGGAGTTTTCAATATTTCCACGCATTTTGTTTACAACAATAATTTCTTTTTTTTTTATTCAAATCCACCAAGAATTGCATGTTTTCAATCCTTTCATTGATCCAACTCCGCCAATAACCATCTTTTGCTTCAAGAATTCTACAAAATTCAAAAACTATTGCCAACACTTGTTCAACTCATCTCCTAAAGTATATATATTGTTAAGTTTTAATACCACTATGTACCAGTGCAACAACTTTAAATATCATTTACTAGGCCATAGTGGCTTCACTCACTTTTTTATAGTTGTCATTCTAAATATCAAGAAATACTTCAAATGGTGTAATCATGTGACACTTCATTGTTTTAATCTTACCGATGTATATGTTAGTTGTGTAGTCATTTTGTGAGAGAGCATGCAAGAGGTATCAATCCTAGTCAATCAATAAGTGACAAGCTATAGTTTTGAAGTTCCTTTGTGTTTGAATGCAAAAAAATAAATAATTTTGATCTACAAAATTTTTCAATTACCAAAGTTAAATATAGAATGACCTATCAACCAAAGATAAAGAATCTCATTATATTTGGGAAACACTGTGCACTAAATAGGTTTCCCTTACAAGACTCTGACTCTGTATAATCAATCTCATAGATGAAATATCCCCCTAGGGTATTTGCTATAGATTTTTCCAAATTTGCCACATGAATTTAAACAACAATTTGCATGCAATTGATTTCTATTCATTCAGTAGATTATTTTGAAAACCATATAATTTTAGAATGAAATAGAGATATGAATATTGTCATTAAAATATATAAATCATTACAACCTTATTTCCAAACAGATATGAAATGCCTTTATTACTGCAACAATTGTCTTCAGATGAAGACTTCACAAATTTTCCCAATTGTGAAATCCATCGTGAATCCATCTCTAAAGATGAATTGGGTTTTTGTCTAATCCATTGAGAAAATCTTGAAGGTTTCCATCCTCAGGTTTCCAAAATTGAAAGCCAAAGCTTCTTATAATTCTCCAAGAGAAAATAATAATCAAGCATAAACCAAGCATATGAGAATGAGCCTCTCAATGCTCTTTTATAGCTCATCCCTGTGACTCTTTGTTTTCCTTCTGTCTATCTCTTCGTATTCCTTTTCTTTTTCTCTTTATTTTCCCTCTTTAAATTAAGACACTTTATTGATTTTTCACTAGGCTCCATAAAAGTCATTTTAATACTTTATTAAATAATTAAACTAAGTTGTCATTTAATGTGATATAATTTGACAACTTAAAACTTAATTATTTAATTGACTTCTAATGTCCCAAAAATGGGATATTACAGTCCTCGCTTCCCAGAGATTGTTTTCCCTTAAGCAATCTATTCCTACATGCTAAAACCAAATGCTCAGATCCCATATCAACCTCAAGAATATTTCTTCACCAATCCCCTACGCTACTCTAATATAAACATTACCATGCCCAAAATAGTGAAACCACTCATCAAAATCCCACTGAACTAAAGCATCAAACATGCCAATGCTAGGGTCCCAAATTATCATGTTGTCACAACTATCAAATATGAGGAGATGGTAGTATTTGAAGGAGATATCAACACCAAACAACCATACAACTATAAATGATCTCCCATAGAAGTGCACAACACTCATCATAGGCACATAATAAAATATATTAGCCCATCATGAGCTACTGGTGTAAAAATCAAATTGCTCAAAGGCTAAGGTCAACACCAATGGTGTGAAGGAACTAGTACAACAATAATCAAGCTAAAATGCCACTGAAACCATAGGAATCATGAATAAGGAAGTAGCTAAAAAGATATCTCATATGCTCAAAACATATCTACCATCAATCCTCAACCAATAGCTACTCAATTGCTGAACCACATAATCCGTCCAACTTATCTGTAGATCAAAATCTGAACCCATGTGTAAGATGATCGAAAAGTGGCCGGTAGTACCAACTCTAGAAATTGATCCATTGTTCCAATTATGTGACAAAAATTCATCACTATAAATTGCACCTAGGTCCCAAATCCTGCAATCAATTATATTCTCATCACCGGAGTCAGAAAGGACTTCCTCATCCATCTTTAAGAATGGATTATCGAATGTTCATTCAACATCTACCTCGAACAAAGAATTTTCAACCAACTGAATATTTTCCTTTATTTCCAACTCATACTCAGGATTTGGTTGCTCCAAAAAATCATTGTTTGATATTTGGGACATTTATCCAAATCATAAGTATGATGTATGTTGTCAAGTTCCTTAATCACTTCCTTAATAAACTTAGTCCTTCCTTCATTTTCCTGCTCCCTGAAATGATTAGTGATAACAATCTGATTTTTTTTTCCTTGAAGAGCGTATGTGTTCTCCAATATCACCTGTGTATCATGAAGCTCCATGATGAGATTATTGACCTCATCCTCTTTTTCCTTCAATTTATCAATATATACTTCAACAATCTTTAAGATATGATCCATGTTTGTAAGTAAATACAAATAATCATATTTCATTGATTCCAAAGCCACTTTGACCACCTACAAGTCTACAAAATAAAATATACATTCCATGCCCTTTTTTTCTCCTTTCAATTTCAACCTTCTTGTAGAGATCCTCAATGATCTTGAGAGTCTCATCATAATGTCCTAAAGCTGCAAACACTATATCATAAGTGATCTTCAACTAATCCTTCAAAGCATATGTATTAACACCATCATCTTACAATGCCTTCTTTGATTGGTCCTCCAAATCAGGCCCTTGAGAGTCAACTTCTTGGTATTTTTATACTCATGGGTTAGAACAACACTTTGGTCAATAGACAATTCACCATTTAGTACAATAAATTAAGATTTATTAGATAAACATTCCTCCATCTTTGAATGCATGGTCACAAGTATCGTTACATCATCATCTTCAAATGATTCATCATCATGTGAAGATTAATTTTCTTCCTTCAAAATATTTTGAGACTCCAACATGCTTTCTCCTTGAGTAAAACCCTCATCATCAAAATGTTTGTCAATAAAAACTTCAAAATCACCAACTAAGAGGTTTGCATATCCCTTATCTACAACCATAACTAAATCCATGTCCTCACAATCATTTAGGTTATTTTGTTGGAACCAAATTGTGGGATTTCTATTTTCTTCAACTATAGTCCAAACTTCTTTGGCTGACTTATCTTCCTTATTGTCTCCACAAATGTGATTATGCGTCCAAGTCTCTTGGCATGTAAAACAAATCCACTCCCTTCTCATTTGGTTTTTACTCTTTTTGGAAGACCTTGCAACTTGTAAGCCCATTGAGATTAGTTCATTTTCAGTCATCTATTTCTTGAACCTTTCAATCTTCTACTCAATCAACTCTTTTGAGAACTCATAAGCCATAGGTGAAATGTTATGCTCCTTTCTCCAAATGGTTAACACATCTAATTGCAACTGATTGAAAATATCATCATCTTCATCCATAATTAAAGACAAAATAGTTAGCATACAAGCCCTCACATTGTTTGGATGATGTTTCCTAATTTTAGTTAAAAAAACATTCAAACATTTAAAAAATCAATTTGTCACACTTGAGATCCAACATAATTTCTAAAATTTTAGTCGTCTTACCTAAACTAGGGGCTTTGAAATCATGTAACCCATGTAGGCTCTCCACAATCAGTTGTAGAACCTTCTTCATTATGTCATTGTTATAGGGTGCTACATGAGCTGGTATTCTTATGACCACCTCTTCATAAGGACGTTCCTTAAACTTGAACTAGACCAAAGCGAGTGTTGAGGGATGCAAAACCCAATTTAGAAGCCGCCAATCTGACTTTTTGACATTTGACAAATATGAGTCTAATTCCTTCAACTTAGAGAGAACACCCTCAGGAAAATTATATGGAGCCAATTCCCTACTTCCTTTTCTTTCTGCAAATCCCTTAGTTGATTGTCATTGAATGTATCATTGAATTTTATTGAGAAAAGATCACTTTTCTGATCTGCCATCATCTTCATTTTGTCAATTGGACCCTTATACCACTGTAAAATCCTCCTCTATTTGGCCACCAATTTTTTTCCAACACCTAGAAGGTTTACTGTCATCTATTACTTCACTTGTCAAACAGTTTGCAAATTGTTGTGTAAGGTTAGATATTTATGTTTCCAATTTGGTGTTTTAATTTTGCATATGTTGAAAACTTTTTCTAATATGATACCTTCGTATGGCACCCAAAATCTAGCCCACTTCTTGCTTCAATAATTATTTCTAACCAATGAACTATATACCAGTTCTCAGATTTCTTGATTCCGGTAATATAGTAGTGTTTGTTTGCAATAGTAGTAGTAAAAAATGAAATTTATTTTCACTAAAAGAGGCGTAAAATTTTTATTGAATACCAAAGAGAACCAAACTACAGAGGAAAAAAAGAGCACTAAAGAGATTTATCCTGGTCAACAAGTTGAGCTAGCTTATGAGATAAATCAGGGGGAAGCATCCTATGATCAACAATATTCCAATCCAGCGCGTGCTCGAAAGCCCATTTAGCCAAGCAATCAGCCACACTGTTCCACTCCCGAGGGATATGCATAAAAGACATAGATTTTAGAGAATTGCATAACTGAATGATCTATTGAATAACCAGAGCCAAATGCCAATCCACATCCACAAGGTTCCGTCTATTCAATAAATTCACTACCACCTGCGAGTCTATCTCATAGGTAATTCTTCTCCAGCCACGTTGACAACACTGTTCCACTGCAACCAAGATAGAAAGGGCTTCCATGAGGTTATTTGTATGGTAACCCTTGTAGATAGAGAACAGAAACTGAACATCACTAGAGCTATCATGCCCAACTCCCCCAATTCTAGCCGGTCCAGGATTTCCTTGAGAAGAACCATTTGTGTTGATTTTAAGAACTCTAGATTGGGGAGGAGTCCAATGCCCCTCACGATTAACACGCTGAGAGCACTGCCTGGCTCTATTCCCAGTGTGTTTGTGGGGCAGAGAGGGGGTGCCACACTGAAGAGGAAAGGGAAGGCGTGAGTAAATACCAGCATCTCCAGGGTCCAAACCTCCAGAAAATTCACATTTTTCCAGGAGTGTTTCATGAAGAGAATGTACAATTTTCCCCCACAAGTGCCTGATCCCGAGCTGCACATCATGAAAGATCCTCCTATTTCTCTCAAGCCAAACATGCCATAAAATAAAGGAAGGGCCAATAGTCCAAGCAACCTGAAGAAAAGAGGTCTTGGAAGGGGGATGGCCCAGACGGTCCCAGAACTCAGACAAGGAAGAAACATGCCAGCACAAGCATCCCCACACACTCCACCAGAAGTGCCAAATCTACTTGACAAAGGAGCATTGGAAAAAAAGGTGGGAAATAGTCTCTTCACTATTGCGGCATAAGACACAGATGGAGGGCCCCTGGAAGCCTCTCTTGAAAAGATTCTCCCAAGTAAGACAACGATTGTAAACTAGAATCCAGAGGAAAAAGTTACACTTAGGCCAAGAAAAGCTATTCCAAGCTTTCTTCCACCAATAAACCTCCACTTCGCCAAACAGTTTCTTAGTCAGCGCAAGGTACCCTGAAGAAATAGAATACTTGCTAGAAGAGCACCTCCCCAAGCCAAAACATTAGGTTCCTATAGAGAGCTGCACTCCCTAGAAGCCAAGATCTGAGAAAGCTCCAACCGATCCCCCAGAGAACCACCCGGTGACCAATCAGAAGAATTCTTCCATCTATAACCAACAACAAGGCCCAAGTTATGAGCCTCCTTATAATGAGCCACCTTATTCCATCCAGCAGAAAGGAAAAAATCACAAAGAGGTTGTAAGTGTGGATGAGAGGACAAGAGAGGAGGATGCCCATTCCAGGAATCACTCTAAAATAGAGCCTCAGTGCCTCTGTTACAGATCCAAAAAAGACTTCTCTTCACCAGGTGAGCACCAATCTTGAGGGTATTCCAAACCATAGAGCCTCTTCCCTCAAGAGGAAACCTGAAAACATCTGAAGGTTCAACACTAGGTAAATACTTGTGTGATAGGATATAGGCCCAAAGCTGAGACTGACTAGAGCACTAGCACCAATAGAGCTTGGCAGCAAGAGCTTGACTACACAAGATAGCAGAATGAAGGTCGAGGCCTCCTTCCTTTTTTGGCCTATAGACAGTATCCCAATTGACGAGGCTCCATTTAGAATTTTGCAAATTGCCACTCCAAAGAAATTGGTCAAAAAGAGCATCAAATTCCTTAAGAAAATACGTCGGGGCAGCCTGAAACATGCTTCTGTATATAGGAAGGGCCTGAATCACAGATTGCATGAGAGTCACCCTGCTAGTAGTAGAGAGCCACCTATGAGTCCAATGATTGACTTTTTGTCAAAGCTTGTCAAGCAAGCTCTGCCAGAAAAGCCTGGGCTGTCTTCCCACTACAATAGGGACACCCAAGTAAGTCAGAGGGAGAGACTCTATCTGAAATCTCAAGATATTAGCAATCCTCCACTGAATAGGCTCAGGAGTGTTGAAGAAAAAAATAGAGGACTTTTGGTTGTTGATTTTCTGACTTGAGGTAGCCAAATAAGTATCCAAAGTGAGCCGAAAGGCTTCAGCTTCCCGAATCTAAGCTCTCCTAGCAAGGGCTGTATCATCAACAAATTGGAGGTGGGAAAAAGTGGGAAAACCATTTCCCCATCGCCAACCCCAAATCAGATTTTGGGTTACATGAGAATTGATAAGTCTGCCAAGTCCCTTAGCCATAATGATAAACAAATAAGGAGAAAGAGGATCTCCCTGGCGAAGACCCTTAGAGGCCCCAAATAATTCAGATGGATCACCATTAAGAAGGATCGAGAAGGAGGGAGTAGTAACACAGCTCCAAACCCAGCTAACCCATTCCTGACTAAAGCAAAAAGCAAGAAGAACTTTCCACAAGAAACCCCAATTGACTCTGTCATAAGCCAATGAAATGTATTTGAGTTGTTTGCCTATCTTAGAAAAGAAAGGACCCATTCATATTATCATATCAAATACTGAAACTAAACATTTATCATGAGTAACAATAAGTTTTTTTCCCTGACCTGATTGTCCTTAAAGTCACTCTGAGAAAAAGAAAAACATATAATTTTTCTGAGACCACAAAAGTTATTGAATTTGAATTTCCTTGAGTAACATCCTCCTTGAGATCATTTCAAAACTTGTCTTAACCAATGTTTGTATCTCTTTCCTCCCTTTAATGTCAGAAATGCTACCTCTCTATGTTGCTTGAACTAGCCCTATTATGGAATCCCCAACATTAATGTTTATTTGTTCCCATATAATCTGCCAGCTATTGGTGATGCTCTGCTATTTCGAAGATGTATGTTGTATAGGGTCAATAAACTCACAAAATATTCCCAACCATTTTATTACATTGTTTGTATGAAACATTCAATTCTCAGAAGTGGTATATTCTATATAATATAGATTTTGGATTCTTCCACAAAGATTAGATGCAACATCCAACTCAATTTCCTACAACTGCAACCCAGGTGGAATAGGTAGATTTCTCTAGTCACAAATATCGCATGCCAGTATTCATTGTACTAAACTGAGATTGGAGATAACATATGATTAGATAACAATGATTAATCTTCTTTTGTTGTAACCAGAAAATGCCTCAAAGATTGAGAGTTTGGTTTCCCTACACTTAGACTTATGCCTCTGTAGAATAAATAACATACAAATATATTTTTGGACAAAGAAATTCAACTAATAAGATTGGCCGAAACCAAATATTTTGGGCCAATTCTATATAATAGAACAAATATAATCATCTGGCCCCACTTGAATATTGAACCAATACCTCAGAGCTCTGATTTAATTCTCAATGTTTATTTCCTCAAACTACAAGTTACGCCAATCTCTTATTTCTCCTCACAAAGGATTTTAGCTGAATGAAAATTTAATTTTAATATTGTTGGGATCTTATTGGGAACATAGATCAATACAAATATTTATTCCCAATGCCAAATACTCATACGTTGAGACCCACCAACGATAATCCCATAATCACCATAAGATAATACGCGATATGCAATCATAAGCTTCAACCTTATTTTTTCCCAAATAAATATTGGGTCCCACTTAATGTTCTTGCTAAAAAATATTTTCTCAATGAAATGACAATTAATTAATATCAAAGATATTAAGCTGCAGAAAATATTACAGCAATGTTTGAATAAATTATTGACCCTCTCAACCATATATTAAACACCCAGTTTCAAAGTATTGTCATTTCACAAATCGTTCTTGCTTGGCTCACAAATTTTTGACATATTAAATTTCACTAGTAATACTAAAGCCTCTCCAAGCTTCTAATGTATCCATTAATCCTTTATATTTGCTTAGTCCAAAATTAACAAATACAAAAATATTGAAAGAGCAAACCCAACCAAGCAACCAAGCTATACTTCCCTGTTGCTCATAAAACCTCACAAGCTAGTAGAAAACCAACTCTCATACCACTGAAATATCCCCCTGGGATATTTGCTCCATGTTTTTCCAAATTTGCCACAAAAAATTAAACAACAATTTGCATGCAGCTGATTTCTATTCATCCAACGGATTATTTTGAAAACCATATAACTTCAAAGTGAAATAGAGATATGAATTCTGTCATTAAAATATATAAATCATTACAACCTTATTTCCAAACAGATATGAAATACCTCTATTACTACAAGAATTGTCTTCAAATGAAGGCTTCACAAATTTTCCCAGTTGTGAACTCCATTGTGAATCCACCTCCAAAGATGAATTGGGTTTCTGTCCAATCCACCGAGAAAGTTCTGAAAGTTTTCATCCTCAGGTTTTCAAAAATGAAAGTCAGCTTCCCAGAATTCTCCAAGAGAAAATTTTAATCAAGCATAAACCAAACATATGAGAATGAGGCTCTCAATGCTCTTTTATAACACATCCCTGTGACTCTTCGTTTTCTTTTTGTCTGTCTCTTCATATTTGTTTTCTTTGTCTCTTTATTTTTCATTTTTAAATTAAGATGAATTTATTAATTTTTCACTAGGCTCCATAAAAATCATTTTAATACTTTATTAAATATTTAAACTAAGTTGTCATTTAATTTGATATAATTTGACAAATTAAAACTTAATTACTTAATTGACTTTTAATGTCCCAAAAAAGGGGACATTACATAACATACCATTCTTTTGTTGTGTACTCATGACCATAAGCCTTCTACATTTAATTAAATTGATAAAAAAAATTAGCTTATGCATGGTCCTAGAATGGGATTACACTAATTTTTCCACTCCATGAAACCTAGCTTGACTAATGTTATATTTTCAAGTCATGTGTTTCCACAGGGAGAAGTTTGAGAAAATCATAATTATCTATATGAGGTTCCACCCCAACCATGACCATATGTTGGTTGGTATAGATATTTTATTTTGGTCTAAACATGCACCCTATTTTAATTTGGATATGACATTATGGATTTTTGAACAAATGAAAAACTACCACAAAGTGGCATTTTCATAACTATTAAGAATAAATCAATTATAAACACACATGTTGAAAAACTACCACAAAGTGGCATTTTCATAACTATTAAGAATAAATCAATTATAAACACACATGGAGTAAACATGTTGAAAAAGCATCAGGTGCAGATCAAATACATAAATATATCTAAGACATGAAGCATGCACATAAATACACATGAGACAAAAAGCATACACATAAGACATGAAGCATACACGTAAGATATAAAGCACACATGGGAAATGAACACACATATAGAAGTGCATTATTGGCCTACTTAATTTTATTTTCGATTTACTTAAGAAGAGGGATGGATAGTTAACCCTAATTGAGTGGAGGTTAAAGTAGGCTTGTCTCGCATGCTCCAGGAACTTAACTTTGTTGCCAATTGTAATGTCCCCTTTTTGGACATTCCTAAATTTTATCGTAAAACCACAATCCGATTAAAATAAGAGATGTAATATATTTAAGATTATAAGTTTCCCAATTGGAATGTCCTTTATAAGAGAAATATTTGTCTAGGTCCTGTGCAAATTATTAGTCACTAGACATTAAAAATCCTATCCATGATAACATTACTTTTACTAAGTATTAGTAGGCATTATAATTTCACATAAACATCATTCATATTGAAATCCAACTAAGGAAATAGTCATTCCCATTTGGTTATTATAATAATCACATTAGGAATTTCTTGAAATGTTTGCAAACCACAATCTTAAGGATGGTCACCCTTGTATTGCGAGAGAATGGAAGGTAGTTTTCCTTCCATCCCTTAGTTCACCTTGGAGGTTAATCATCCTCCTTGATCAATCCCAAGAGCATGGAATATTGGTCTTCCATTTCATCTCCTAGCCCACAAACATGGAAGGTTGGCCTTCCTTTCCAACTTAGAGTGGTAATTAATAAGAGCATAAAGGTCAGTCTTCCTTCACCTCTCGTTAACTTGGAAGGCTGGTCGTCCTTCCTATTTTTGATTTGTCTCTAAATTCAAAATGGACTCTAAAAATAGATCATTCATCACATATTTTTAATAAAGAGAAGCATTCATATTAATCACAAATATTACTAATCTATGCAAGTATCACTATCACATGCATACATACATATGTCTATAATTTACTTTAGTCATGGATTTATCTTTTAATCTAGTTACTCCTACTATAAATATTTATTGTCACTCTTGATTCAGTTCTAGATCCTTAACTCCTTTTCTATTTTATGTTTGATCCTTTGATGCCTTCAACAAATGAATTTTTCTTCTAGTTATATCTTAATGATGAGAGAGTCACTAGTTAGTTACTTATTAGTTATACATGTAGGTTAGATTTCATTGGAAATAAGTCTTTTTAAAGCCAGTGCTATGAAACATAATATCAATATCATTGCATATGTATCTTAAATCAATTTTTTTTCTTTGATAATGATGGAGGGAATTGTGGTTAAGTGCGCTTGAGATGGAATAGTATTGGGATGGGTGACCTCCTGTGAAGTCTCAGTGCTTCACCTCTGTGAGCATCACCTAGATGCAATGAGTGTTAAGCGTTCTATTCATTCTCATGAGAGATGGTTTCTTGTGAACCAATACTCATGAAACATGGGCCAATGAGCTTGACTTGAAAACTACGCAGTTGAATCCTGATAACAATATCATAGTTATTTTTCTTTTGTGTTCTTTTGAAGAGGAAGATTGTGATTTGAGGAGCATGAATAACATGCAAAAATAAGATGCATATGTGAATCCGAGAGGGAGGTGATCATAAGAAAATGTGTAGGTATTGATTTTGGTGGATAATACCCTAGTTCACATTCTTTGGTTTCTCACTTATATTTGAAAGTTTGTCCACTCTATCATAGCATTTTGCAATGTTAACAATTGCAATTGCATCAGTTCAATTTCATCATGAAGAAGCCTTGAGTTTGTTGTAGATTAGACCATTATAAGGCACAAACAAAGAATTTAGATCACTAGATAAAATTTTTTTGATAAGTGTTGGATATTTTGGAAAACTCGTCTAATCTATCATTTTCTTAGAGTTAAAATTCATTGTGTGAGTTACATTTTAACTTCCTACACAATTTTTATATGTAACATTAAAAATAAAATGCAGAATAGTATTGTGTGCAGGAGGTCATTAATGTATCAAATTGTTAAAAATCAATCGTTTCACATGATTTTAAAGTGATGGAGATTTGAAATATAATAAATTTATAATAATGAGTTGTGAGGTCATAGAAAATGAAGATTTAAGAGCTCTAAAAGGAGCTAGATAAGGAGGGTCTTTGTGATGAATCATTAGAATTGGCATTTAATGGAAACTTGTTAAAATAGAATAAAGTGTAGAAGTGTAAGATGAACATTAGCTATGTGACCAAATTTTCCAAGCTCGACTATTTTTCACAAGGCTTGAAATATCATTCTTTCAAATCGGCATGAGAAAAAGGTGTTTACTACTAGGAATTTGGGAGTTGAAGATCTATGTGTAACATCTAAGACAACACTAGCAACATATGGAGAAGGAGGTGTGAGGGAAATTTCCATTTAATGGGTTTAAGGTAAAAACAATTAGCCAATTCCCTCATGCACAACTGATCTTGGTGATGCCACTATTTCCCTACTGAAATATTAAAGATGCCCCTTCAACTAAGTAAGCTGAGTTGAAATACAAATCAATGTTGCATTGTCTTATATTTCTTTGACGTTTGAAATAGCGCCATTGGTCCTATTTTTATATCGAGAAAACATATAATATGTTAGTATTTCTACTGAGCATTATTGAACCATTTAAGTTGCTTGTAAGAGAAGTTTATTCAGTTTCTTGAGCCAATTGTTAGTATTTAAAGATATAAGTTATTCATCAAACTAATCAAAGCTTAGAGCAAATCACTATTAGAGGGAAAGCAAGTCACTAAACAACCTATGTGATTGAGAAGTTGGCTCTTCATAAATTTGGTGTTGAAGAAAAGGGAAGGAAAATACTGAATTATAAATATAATTCTAAGACAATGGGCCAAAATATTTGAAAGGTATACAAAAAACCTATGGAAACTTCCAAATCCAACACAATATAGAAGAAAATAAACATTACTTTATCAAATTGAACATAGACCATCACTATTCCTTCACTGTTGAAGTGAGAATAGAGTATTAAGATAATAGACACATATTACAATATTCATATCACTTTGTGGGAGCACCTACCAAACTACAGAAAGTAACATGGATCCTTTACAGAATTATCGATGCACTTGTTTCAATCTCAACATTTATCATAAACATGATATGATTCTAATAATTCAACTATGATTATGAATGAAAGAGTAAATACACAATTTAGTAAAATGAGTCTTCTATTTATAACCATAAGAGTTGAAAATTAAGAACAAGATAGATCACTCACTTGACATAGAATTCTTCATATATTCAATGATCAAAATCAAAGCAACACAAAAGGCTTAAAAGCACAATATGATATGACATGAATTGAACTTGATTGAAAAGCTAAATTCTGAGCAATTAAACATTGAAAAATCAGACCTTGTACTAACACAAGAGACTAGAATACTTAAACTGAAGAGCTATCCCTTTAAATAGACTAGCCTTCTACTTGAAATTCTCCCCCCCTTTCCATAGAAAATTATTGACAATGACATCACGTTTAACGAATTCATGATGGGGCAGTTGGAACTACATGGGTGCATAATGTTCTTGTCATAAGCGATTCTCAACATGCATAGGAAATCATTTATTCACCATTAACGCCATCATTGCAACCTTAACAAACTTGACACCGATGAATTCTATTTGCAAAGCTTTACCTGGGAAAATGTCAGTCAGGTGGGCATTGTTAAAAGCTACTTCCTTTCCTTTGCACCAAAATTTCATAGGTGCAATACTTGGCAGCTCCTTTTAACAAAGCGTAAGGGAAACATACAGAAATTGGGACACCGAAAGGTGTCAACTAGAAAATTCTCAGAACACTTTTTGAGACCCCAAAAATGGAATAAAATTCCCGTGACTATGTTTAGCTCCTTCTATCAGCTTAATGGTATGTTCAATAATACCTTGATCATATTCCTTTAGGCCCCGTTTGGTTGAGGAATTAAAATTTGACTCAAAACCTAATTATCTCAAATTAAGGTTTTTAAATTCTGGTTTTGTGTATTCGGAAGATAGTTTGGACCGTTTGGTTGACCCAGAAGATGACTGAGACAATCCATCTTCTGCGTTTGGTTGCCAATTTTGAAATTAAAATTGGAATTAGCGCTGGTGAAATTCTATGGTGAGATGAGGAAAAACATGTAGACCTTATGGCAAGACATGTTGTCAATTAGTGTCAAAACACTTAGTCATCTAGTATTGCCCGAGTGATCAGTATTTCCCGAGTGATCAGTATTTCCTGAGTAACCAGCATTGCCCGAGTGATGAACATATTGCTCGAGTATCAGTTTATCACCCGAGTAGACTTTTGGACCCGAGTGATAGTATTGAGCCGACTTTGCATATATTGTTTGGTATCATTATGTCTAATTGAAGCTGACTTATGAAGTCATTTATTTTGGATAAGATATATATGTAAGATATTTCATTCATCCAAAGTGTGTATGTGAACAAGTGTATATGCAAATATGAAGTGACATATCGATTAGAAGATTGCATCTAAATATAAAAGTACAACAGAGACTCATCCATCACAGTTAGGTGATTAGTTATAAATCAAAGGATCTTATTCAGCAAATTAGAGTTGCATAAGAAGATCATCTACTGGTTCATTCTAACAGGTGTATCAACAAAATCCTCTAACCAAGTGGACCTAACAGTCCTTTGTAAATCTCCTAACAGAGTTGCATTACTTTATTGTATTGTATTAAATCCTTCAACAAGGTGGACTTGACAGTCCTTATTGCTCCTAACAAGGCAGGCCATCAGAAGTGGTCAATGTAAGCTCTAACAGGCTAAATTTATACTGCAGTACTAAATCTTGTGGGTACCATCCCCACCCCAGTTTTACTTTCTATTTGGAAGGTTTCTGGGTAACCAAAT
>MU226533.1:961459-985501 GCA_018584345.1 Thuja plicata
AAAGGTTCTCTCTACAGAAGTTTAACAGCTTGAGCAAAGATCAGAGGCAATGGAAATATACAGATTGGAGAAAGCCATTGAAAATGAAAAGATAGATCTACAAGTGGCCATGGATCAGATCAAGAAATTTAAAGAGAAACTCTCTCTTTCCCTGAAAAGAAGAAAAGATTTAGCAGTACAAATGAATGACAAGAATTACATAGAGGAAAGAATTGAAGATTTTTGCAAAGATAGAAGTTCTGAAGAAGCTGATGCAGCCATTGAAGACTTACTTGCAAAGAATCTCAATCTACATAAATAATTCAGAAAGTTGAAAAGAGAACAAGAAATTCATTCAATCAGATTATGTGAAGTCATAGAACAAAATAATCAAGCAGATGATGATAGAAATTTGGCACAAGAAGATAAGAGATTTATGAGCACAAGATTAAGAGAAAAAGAAAATGAAATCCATCATTTGTCACTCCAGCAAGCAGATTTGGCAAATCAACTCAATAATGCAAATCAAGAAGTTATCAACCTAAGGATAGAAAGTGAAAGACTGCAGAATGATCTCAACACAGAAAGGAAAACCAATGAAAGTATGATGAATTCACAAGGTAGTATAGATCAGTCAACAGAAATCAGACATCATGGACAAACTGGACTAGGTTATACTGAACAAGGTGAATCCTCAAAGTAAGGAGCTCAAAAGAACATGAAACCTACTTGTAACCATTGTGGTAAGTTAGGGCATACATATTCAAATAAATGTTGGAGCAATGGAAAATCAAATTTTAATGGTAAATGCTACAGTTTCAACAAACATGGACATAGAGCAAGTGAATGCACTGAGAAATCTAAGTTTGAAGGAAAATGTTTCAAATGTAACAAACAAGGTCATAAATATTTTTAGTGTAGAACTAAGAAATGGAACCCTGCTGAACAATTGGCCAAAGCAATTTTTGGTTCGGATTACAACACATGGTACATATGTTTTCATTGTGGAGAGTATGGACACATTGGTGCAAATTGTACAAAGACTCACCTCTGAAAAAGAAATCCTACTAAGAGATGTTATGTATGTCATCAACTCGGTCATCTAAGCAAGAATTGCATGACAAGAGAAAAAGAGGAACATAGTGCTTGAAGATATAAAAGGAACATTCCAAGATGCACTACAGATTGAAGTCAATGAGAATGACTCTATTATGGACCAACTTGTTGACATTGTCCATAAGTTTAATACAGACTTAAATGGTCAAGAGAAACTACTTGAGAAAGTAGAAAGAAAGTTTGAAAACAAGGTTCTAGAGAATGTTGCAAAGAAGATTGCAATTGATCAGGTGCAACTAACCAATGTTATTAGCACTCTAGAAACCACCGTGACCAATGTAGTAGCAATATTTGTAAATTTGAGTGATACTTCTAACTTTACTATGGAGATAAAGAATAAGTTAGTAAAGATTGATGCAGATCTGAAGGAAAGTGCAAAGCAGTTGACACTTGATCCGAGCACAAGCTCAGCATACTTTTTGAAGATCAAATATCTGACTGATCTACAGGCTGAGTTATTGAGAGAAGCAAGGACTAGAGAGTCTCTTACAGCCATCCAGAGCCAACTCCGACCACACATGGATGCAATGCAGAAATGCATCACACATGCCAAGACACTCATTCATGACAATAATTTCTCAATTGCAGAACTTATGATAGAGTTGTTAGCCGAGATACAGATAGAATTGCACATCATGAAGGTGCTATAGGACAATTGGGACAACACTCTGTCTCAAATTGTGAAGGTAAATTGTGATTTCCTATCCTACTTTGGAATTACCTTGTAGATATATTTTGTCATTTGTGTCAAAAAAAGGGGGGAAAAGTCATTGTATATACACTGAGGAAATACATGTACAGTTGAGTAGAGAAGAAGATATACATTACATAAACAATTTTGAAAAAAAAAAGAACAGAGTCAGTTGGACCCGAGCAACAGAGCAGGTGTCAAAACCCGAGCAGATGGTAAGGGGGAGTTTTGACCTATCAGATTCAATGTTCAATGATAAGTTTTTTTTTCACTAATGCCAAAGGGGGAGATTGTAGACCTTATGGCAAGACATGTTGTCAATTAGTGTCAAAACACTTAGTCATCCAGTATTTCCCGAGTGATTAGTATTGCCCGAGTGATCAGTATCACCCGAGTGATCAGTATTTCCTAAGTAACCATTATTGCCCGAGTGATCAGTGTGACCCGGGTGATCAGTGTGACCCGAGTGATCAACATATTGCCCGAGTACAAGTTTATCACCCGAGTAGAATTCTGGACCCGAGTGATAGTATTGAGCCAAATTTGCATATATTGTTTGATATCATTATGTCTAATCGAATTCGACTTATGAAGTCATTTGTTTTGGATAAGATATATATGTAAGATATTTTATTTATCCAAAGTGTGTATGTGAACAAGTGTATATGTGAATATGAAGTGACATATCGATTAGATGATTGCAGAAGTATAAAAGTACAACAGAGACTCATCCATCACAGTTAGGTGATTAGTTATAAATCAAAAGATCTTATTTATCAAATCAGAGTTGCATAAGCAGATCATCTACTAGTTCATTCTAACTTGTGGATTAGAAAAATCCTCTAACCAGGTGGACCTAACAGTCCTTTGTAGATCTCCTAACAGAGTTGCATTACTTTATTGTATTGTATTAAATCCTTTAACAAGGTGGACTTAACAGTCCTTATTTCTCCTAATAGGACAGGCAATCAAAAGTGGTCAATGTAAGCTCTAACAGGCTAAATTTATACAGTAGTACTAAATCTTGTGGGTACCATCCCCACCCCAGTTCTAATTTCTATTTGGAAGGTTTATGGGTAACCAAATACTGTGTTATGTGTTATGAATGATTATTTATTTTTTATGTATGCAATCAGATTAGTTAATCTAATTGAGGTTAAAGAAGAATAAGTTTTATTGGTTCTTGATTCACACCCCCCTTTTAGTCACATTGAATGTTATATATTTCCAACAAAACAATCTGCCACAGCTCATTGTAGCAGCTCAGGAGGCTTCCCCTGCAAGGGTCTCTGCCTCTGAGAAGCAACAACCTACAATCTGGATGGACCAAGACTCCACTTAACAAAATGTTCTCTTTCCCCACTGGTTTTCTCTTACAAAAGACTTACTCTCCCTATGATCGCTCCTTAAAAACCATCCTGAGTGGCAGCAGAAGAAAAAGACCTTCTCGCTGCTACTCCTTTACCAAGCTCTGGCCCCGAAAAGGACATATCTTTGCTCTACTTTCCTCCTCACACTTTCTCTCTTCCCATTCTATGAAACATCAAATACTCTGCATCTCCAAGATACGATCTTCAAACACTTGGAATGTCACTATTTAATACTCTTCGGAGGACTTTATACATCATCAAACAGATTTAACTTTCACTCTACATTGCATCATTCACATCAAATTATATAGAACTGAACTTCGGGCCATAAATTTAAACTTAAATTCTCAAGTTTTACTTCAAAATTTTGAAGATGGAATCTCCATCATGTAGTCTGGCTTTAACTTCAGCAATTTCAATGATTAAGCATACCTCGACAACACTTCTGTGCTTCTTGTGACGGTCGTACTTGACTTCATCCCTGGACACGCCAGATGCGAAAGCTATTTGTCCCCCCTTGCCAATTCCTGTGATTCCTTAGATTTTTTACTACATTCCTTCACGAAGGATGAATATTTCACCGCTCTTTCTACGAATGCCAGGTCGAGAGGAATCATCGGCAAAGCGCAGGTCACAGGTTTGATATCTGTCAATTTTGAACTACTCTGGCTCGTCACTGCAGACTGTGACACATTTTTCCTTGCCAAAAAGAACTGCTGCAAATCCCCTGCTAAATTTCCATTCAAATCACCCGTTACAGGAAAAACTCCTGAAGCGTTAGGATTACTAACCTCATGAAGCAAATTAGGCGAAAAACCGAGCAAAGCAATTTTGATGCGGACTTAATACATCCAATTAAATGGGGTTCACAAAACTCAAGACCAGAATATGATTTCAAATTCCACCTATTTGGTGGGAAGATAGTGCTGCCCATTTTGGTGCTTAAACCAGATTTTGATCTCCGAAATTCCAATTGCACTTTAGCGTATCAAACAGTGGATTTGACAAAAAAATGGAATTCTGCACCCAATTTCACTAACCAAATAGGGCCTTAGATCATCATAATACACACTATGACTCCTTCATATTTCTCACATAGAGACAACAACTACTTTCTATCTTTTTGAGATACTCCTTTTCCAACCTTTAGTTTTTTGACATTATGTGTATCCAGATATTTATAATCCCCTTTATTGGCAACAAACTTTTGTTTGTCATTTATTGCATCATCATAATCAAAGAGACTTTCTAAGGTTGCCAAACCCTCAAGCAACTTGTTTCCTTTGAGGTGGACAATCTTCTCTTCATAAGATTCTTCTAGTTTAGGCTAGATTTATTCTATAAATTATCATGCATGTTGAATAAGCATAGTGATATGATCATCGCTTTCAAAAACTTGCCATTGTTTTTGTCATTATCGAGGCTGACTGGTCTCACAATTACTCAAACTAAGTGTTTGTTGGTGAAAAAGTTGGTTACTAGCCCAAATTGGGAATGAATCATGGCCAATTCGTCTACTTTGGCATTCTCTTTTCTTGGAACAACTTGAATATTGAAATAATCAAAGCTTTTAATTTAGTCCCATGCTCTATGGTGATAGAATCCCATATGGGGGATTTTGGCAGCTGAAGTATTACTTTCTTGCTTCACCACTAGCTCAGAATCTTTGAACACCTTCAACTGCTTTACACTCATCCATTCTAATAAATCTAGTGCTCAAACTAATCCTTCATATTTTTCTTCATTTTTGGTGCAACTAAATTGAAAGTGAAAATCTCTTTTCACTTCTTCTCCCAGTGGGAAGTTAGATGAATCCTGGTTCTAGAATTAGTTCTGCATCTTTCTCTATTAAAATACATTGTCCATAATTCTAATGCTCGGACCTCATTAGCCTCTTTCATATCTTTCTTTTCCTTCATCACTTTCGGGATTTGTTGATCCTCATCATAAATTACATACATTCGTATGCCAATATCATGATAGTTCTCGAAGGGATCATTCTCTGTGAATTGGTTTACAAGGACCTCTTCATGTTCGGTTATTTCTCTGATCACTTCTTTGTCTTCTAACATTTCTACATAGTACATATCATCTTTTGAAATGGAAGTATGGGTAAGTTCAAATTTCATCAAAGTCTCACCCCAACATGTTTAGACTGCATAGGTTGGAACAATACTTTAACTTTTGATCCACATTTAGTCCTTAAGTTCAAATGTGACCAATCAAGGGACATATAGCCACCTAATTTGTCTATAAAATCTCTCGACAAACAAAGGCCAAAAATAGGAGGAATATCGATCATGACAATTTCTTGGGACAGTAATATTCAGACAAAAAAAAAAGGTCAAAGGGGTATCTCTAATTATACCTAAGGATTGAACCTTTTTCCTATCTAATTGCATAATCCCTCTATCTCTGATCACTTCTTTGTCTTCTAACATTTCTACATAGAACATATCATCTTTTGAAATGGAAGTATGGGTAAGTTTAAATTTCATCAAAGCCTCACCCCAACATGTTTAGAATGCATAGGTTCGAACAATACTTTAACTTTTGATCCACATTTAGTCCTTAAGATCAAATGTGACCAATCAAGGGACATATAGCCACCTATTTTTTCTATAAAATCTCTCGACAAACAAAGGCCAAAAATAGGAGGAATGTCGATCACGACAATTTCTTGGGACAGTAATATTCATAAAAAAAAATAAGGTTAAAGGGGGATCTCTAATTATACCTAAGGATTGAACCTTTTTCCTATTAACTGCATAATCCCTCTATCCACAGGATCATATTCTATCTTAAGGGCTTCTGTCTATTTGCTTAGGCATGACAATAGTAATTTTCCTAGAATCTATCACAAAATTATGCAACAATTTATCCCCTACTATAAGGGTTAAGAAGAAAGCCATTGGTTTAGACTTACTTGTTCCTCCTTTCTGATCACCACTTGAATTGATCAATGTTGTTGGTTGTAGAGCCCGTGTGATCATTTTCGGTGATTGGTATCTTTTCTTTCATTTGTGTTTTTTTGCAACTTTAGGTCTTGCTTATTTGTCTCGCCCCTCTAAAGCTTCTTTTAGCAACAATTTTTTCTCCGAGATCGCCAAAACATCCCACAAGGATATATTTTTGGGGCTTTCTTTAGCTATTCCATTAGGTTTAGTGATGCAATTGGCAAAACCTTGATATGCTAAATTTATATGACTTGAAATCTTGAGGCTTATGAAAAGTTTATACATGGACATTTGGAACAATGGACCTCTCATTAGCAACTTTCGGTCGATGAACTTGATGGACCAACTCTTTAGTAAGCCTCCTCTTGGGTTGGGTGTAATAATATAATTGTACTTGTGGTATTTTTGAAGTTGATACTTGATTTGTAAATACAACATCATCATATGCTCGCCTAAGAGAAGAGGGCATGATCAAGAGCTATATCTAATTCTTGTTCTAAGAATATTCCCTACATTTGAGAAGATAACAAAGAACTTTTGACTCTTTGAGACACATAGGTGTAGACTCCGATATCACATGTGATTCCTCAAATTCTTTTCTCTACCAAGTTTTGTTGTAAATTCATGTTGGGTAGTTCTAGGGCATGTGTGCATCATTGACGGGGAAACACCATGCATTGAGATCTTTTGTTGGAAGTTTTTTTTTTAAGTCTAGCATTATATGCTCCTTGGTATTGATTTTGTTGGTAAGGTGGTCCCTCATTCTGATAGTTCTAGAAGTTTGGCCTCTTGGGCATCAATTGCTACCACTTGATATTAATTGTCTCATTTGAAAAGGTTCACAAAAGTTTCTTAATGTAGTTCATCTCTGCTACCAAAGATGATGACACGACACTAGAGTTATGAGCTTTTGGATACACATAAATATACTATGGAGGTGTTCAGTTGGAATGATCAAATTTTGAGAAAATTTTAGTGTTCCTTAGGTGAAAATTATGTCTATGAAGTGTCCTTAGTAGTTATTTCCTTTGCCATAATTCACAAGTCATCACTAAATCCTTATATTTAATCTCTACATAAAATTATCTTACACGCGCACACACACACACACGACCACTTGTGGACAAAAGTCTGGTTCCCATCCCCCTATTTACTTTGCAAATTAACATATTGTGCCTTTTGAATGTCTCATATATTTCATCTCATGAAGCATTACAAGTTTTGGCGCTAAAAAATCAGATTTAAACAGAATGTTGAACTATGAAAATTATGTTTCATCAAACTTGAAGGAATGATAATATAAGTCATTTGCAAACAAGGTATATCAAAAGAGATGGTGTGTGATCTCATTGAAAAGAACAAGTTTTCAGTGGAGCTATGACATCTACCAAGCTAAAAAAGATTGCATCGAAGTCAAGAGTTTCATAGAAGTCGTTATCGATGAAAATCCAGACATGTTCTACCGACAATAATATTTTTGACGAAATAGTATAATCGAAGTAAGTTCAACATGTTCTATCGAAAGAAGAAATTCCATCGAAAAGAAGTCAAATGAGACAATGTGCATTTGAAATATTTTGTGTATGAGAAGTGCTTCCTTTATAAAAAATAAATCTTATTGATGAAAGAGCGGGTATCGAGTAAAGAACGGAGCAATGTTCCAGAATTGATTTTTACATCGAAATTCTATTTTGATGTATCAGTCATCAGGTCTCATCGAAAAGTAGATTAATGAAGAAGCATCAAAGATGATATCAGAAAAAGGAGTTTTATAATTCAAGAAAATTTCATCAATTAAGAGCCTGATGAATTTCATCGATAGCATTTATGTCGAAGTAGTTGTTTCATTTTTCCATCGATAGAGGTTATTGAACAAACAAAGCCATCCATTAAGCATACTACGGGTTTGACGACAAGGAAGTTTCATCGATAGGAAGCTATCGATATATGTTATTCTCATTCCATCGAAGTTACTTGTCGATGAAATATAAAAGATCGGTGAAACGACAAATAGGATTGCACGATGGTGACTATAACTTTAAAAGAAGAAATTCATCGAAGGATTAATATGATGTTTGATCGAATATTTCTTTCAGATCCCTAAGGACCCATATCAAAATAACAAGAGGATGATTTATCAAAGGAAAAGCTATCAATAAAAAAATAAGCATCGATCAAGGTGAGAAATGCTATTACGATGCCCAAGTCTTGTCGAAAAGGTTTTGTATGGAATAAACAGTCATTTTTTTCCATCAACAAGACTTATCGAGTAAGGAAGGGTTTCGATGGAGCAGCCTGCAATTTTAATGAAGAAAGGGGTTTCATCGATAAATAGCATTGATTAAGAGTTGAATCATTGCATTGAAACACCTCATCGATGAAATATGGACATCAATAAAAAGGAAAAGATATAAATCAAAGGCAAAGGTTAAATCGAAAGGAACTGTGAAGGGGACTATTGATCCTTTTATTGAAGATGTTACAAACAGAGTTAACATTGAAGAAACAAGCGAACATTCCATCAAAACTGGGAAAAATACATCTGCCACGAATATTACAGTGTCAGTAAAGATCATATCGACATAAATTTTTAAAAGAAAGACATTTATGATTGTTGCAACATTGCTCGTGTGTAACTTCTTTATATTGGACTGTGTGAAGATAAATATAATTGCCTTGAATATTTTGAAGTAGAATTCAGAGGTGATCACACAGAAAAAGGTGAGGATTGGTTGAGTAGTTGCAGTGAAACACATTCTAGGCCAGAAAAAATCAAGTGGGTTTCTTAGTTCTCACTGATCATATTTTGTTAATTATCATGGAAGCTTTATCTTCTAAAAAACTAGGGATAAGAAGCAGAAAGACCCTCCCAAAGTAGATAGTGGTGAGGAAATAAAACCAAAATGACACAAAAAGGAAGGGAGACAATTAAACTGAGATTTTTTACATCAATTCCCCGCATTTGGGCAAAGATAAAAATGAATTAAGGTTGGGGATGAAGGGTTGGATGATAAATTTGAAGAACTTGGTGATGTCTAAACAAAACTAAGTGGGTACGACTTGTTCATGTTCCATTATAAATGGAAAGATGGGGCTGAATCCATAAGTAATCCATGGAAGTTAAATTTGGGGAAATTAGTTGTCCCAAATGTATTTTTGAATGTTGCACTGATGCAGGCCCTTGTAAAGAGATATGATCCCAAAACAAAAACAATTTATGATTGCGAGGGAAATCCTTTACTTCCAATAACAAAGGAATGTATAGAACAAATATTTGATTTGGATTGGAATTGTGAGACTCGCATCAATATATTCAAAAGCTTAGAGGAATACTTTACAATGGGGAATGAACATAAAAGGTGGAGGTTTCCCTTGCATAGGCCTAGAGTAAAAGGAGCCCTCTCTATATTTGAGGAAGCAGATAAGCCCCCATATGATGTAGAATTATTCCATCCTTATGTTAGATACACATATTACATAGTAGGGAAGGTGCTTGGATTAGATGCTCCTCTGTTGATGAATATAATAATCATGGTTTTAGCTATAGATGTACAAGCAAAGAATCCTCGTACTTTTTACTATGCTTCCTACTTGGTTGATCAGATAAATCATGGCATTGAAAAGATACATAATGATTCAAATAATATGTATTTTAAACACTATTCCCTTATGATGCACATACTTGTGTATACTGGACAGGAAATGAGGTTATGGATGGAGGAGTTACTTGTCAAGGAGTATGATAAGACTAGTTTCCGCAAACATGTACAATTGTGGCTATCCATATGGGACCAGAGGTTCACTTTCCGTCAGTATCTATGTTTTGAGGAGCACTTTTTAATACCACTGTATAAGATTCTAGGTCATCCTTATGACCATACACTATCACGCGAGATCAAGATTTTTTTAAGGCCTAAGGAGTTTGAGGAGCAAAGTGTTGCAGATCATAACTGGGCAAAAATGGTACTCTTTCAAGGACCATAACCAAATAAGAATATATGGGTTTGAAGGGTGTCCTTATATTTTTCCCAAAACTGTTCCAAACATAATTGTATATCTAGAAATTATCAGACAACTCTCTACTTCTAATACCATGCATTTGAAGTCCCACAAAAAAATAATCTATAATGCCTGGGTGTCTGATGTTTGGATAATTTGTAGTTATGAGTACAAGGAGTTATGATCTGGTTAAAGGAAAGTTGGATTACTATCACATGTCTGTAGGTGACCCAAGAACAAATTTTGATCCTAAAGGATACATCCAATGGGCCTAAACATCCCAAAAATTGGAAGGGTTTGAACATAAACCATTGCTTGATGATATGATTAGGAACATGGAGAGACAGGAAGAAATGAAGAAGAAGAATCATTATGAGAAAATTTTCACTGCTTATGAATCGAAGGTAAATAGAAATAAGATTAACCTTCAAGGTTTGGAAGATATAGAGAATCCATTGGCAAGGGCTGAGAAAATGTTTGAGCATGAAGAGGAGATCCTAAATAATTCTCCATTATATGTTTTTAGAGAGAAGCCAAAAGATACTAGTGTAGTAACACCTTTGGCTCATTCGTCACCCACTTCAACAATAGAGTTTGGATGCAGTGAGGATCCCATGAGGGAGGAGATGCCTATTTATATGCCACCAATTGAGGTATATAATGATTTTCAAAATGTAATTATTCATGATTGATTAGATACCAACTAAATAAATTGAAGGTGAGAGAATCCTAGATAATGAGGATTTTGTATCGGATCAAGATTTTGTCAATACTTAAGTATTCAAAACTTTCCTCAACCAGTATAAGGGGGTATTTCTCAAAGAAAGGGTAAAACAAGATGCAAGTGAGGAAGAAATGTTGCAGGAGTTACAGGTTGAATTAGACAATGAAATGAAGGAAATAACTCCACAAAAGGGGAGGTAACTTTTTAAGGAAGCAGGTATGATAATTTTGCAGGGATGGGATATAAAGTTAGCTAGTATATTTTATATTTTTGTAAAGAAACAACATCCAGATAAAGGGATGGTACCAGAGGAAGTCGATAGGATATACATAACATCTGGAAATGACCCTGGCCATAAGGCTCTACTTCAGTGGGCCATTTACCCTCAAAACAAAATAATTATTCTTGTGGACACATAGGAGGAATTTGGTCATTTGATGGTTCAACAATTTGGAAGGACTAATCCCAAAGTAATTGTAAAACTAATTTGTATGTTGCACAATTTAATCAGACTCAAGTTGAATAGTTATTCAAAGAAAAGAATATATATAAATCTTTGTATGATAATTGTGAAGAGGAAAAGAAGCAGTGGCAAGAGAGGGCCACAAAAATCATTGATAAGATACTACTACCCACACCATTGAGAGATGAGAGACCTCAATTAATTTTTAACATGAGATGAGAGTAGTGATTTCCATGCAAGATACAACATATTGGAGATACAAGGCTCACAAACATCAATATCTACAAGGATCAAGAATATATTAATCATCTCAGGGTTGTTAATCTATTTATCTTAAGGAACAGTTAGTTATTTGTTAAAATTATGTTTATGTGTCAAGAGGCATGTTTGTTTGTTAAAAGACTCATATCTTCCATATATAAGGAGGATTATTTTGTAATGAAAAGGGGGATTCAAGAAGATGTATATCCTATTTTATAAGTAATACAACACCTTTTAGTTTTACAAATCAGTATTCTTCTTCTTATTTGATTTGTATGGGAAAATGTGTATCTTGCTCAGCTCTCTATTATTATCATTTTGATAGAATGGATGTTTTTTATTAAGGTAACAACAGGTTTTGAAGGGGCCCTGAAATCCTGTGCACAAAAGGAACTTAAGATAAAGCAATAGTAGTTCCCAAAAGCCAACATAATTACCTAAACACAAGGCCTAATAGAAACACACACCAAAAACTCAGAAGAAACCACTCCCAAGATGCAACAAAAGATAGAGCAAAGGAGTCCATTTGCAGGATGACAGAGAGCTATCCTTTTGTACCCTTCTTATGGGACCGAAGGGTCATATCAAAAGAGGAAGATGACCTTTTAAAATGTTTTCCTTTGACAGTGACCCAACCATCTTCCCCTCTAACAACCTTATCCTGCCAGCTCAAAGAGTCCAAAGCTGAAGAACCAGCACCCAGCAATGGAGAAGAATCATTGAGTGACACGTGTGGCCCAGGGTTAACATTAGCCCCAACCAAAAAACTATTAGGAAAAGTATCAACCGAACTAGAGCTATCAAAATCCAAAACACCAGCAACGATACTCTGATCAACAACCACAGACCCACCAGCTACAAGTAAAGAAGGAACAGGTTCAATGCCAATAGACACAGATCCATCAGTAGACCCACCAGCAACATCCACCAGTAGAGGAGAGGCAGAATGAACACCACCAGTAGAATCAGAAACCAGACCAATAACCACCAAAGACCCAGCAGGGGCAACATGAGGTTGAATAGGATTATCCTTCATCCCATATATGGAGGAAATTTTCATAACTGTCTAATGTTTTGTGGAAGCACCCTTCCATCAAGAAGGAAATGATTTATTTTTATTTAAATCCAAGCCACATTGAGCTGAAATGTGGCTAGTCTTAAAGAATTTATGACATCTGAAGGGAATATCCTCGTAGTCAAGCTACTGGATCCATGATCCTAAAGTTGATTCAATTTTGATTTCAGCTAGGAGACCCATCAAAGTGTCAAGTTCAACTAAAATGCGAGAAAATCTTAAATCCATGGATCCTTAGAATCATTGCTATCTTAAATCCACATGTGAAATTTATATGTTGCAATTACAAGTTTGAAAAAATAGGATACATCTGAGAAAAAATTGGCTAGTTGTGTCTTGTTCTGATTGCTCTTTCACAAGAAGGTTAAATTCAATCGGACTTATTGTAGTTAAAATATATTAAAATAATAGTGGGGATTAGATAGTTGACACTTATCCGCTGGAAGGTTAAAAAATTGTTTTTCAAATTTATATGTAGGGTCTGGAGAAGGTTGAGTCTATAGCCTAAGGAGAAGAAAGCATTGGTCCATTTCATACAATACATTTAGGACATAATCAGATTACAGTAGAAGCAATAAAAGATAAATATAAGCAAAGATTGATTTAGATAACGAGTTAATTGTAGAAGTTGATCAGAGAAATAACACTAGGAGAAAGATAGAAATAAGAATTAATAACAACTGATAGGTAAAATAATCAACAAAAGTAGAAGCAATCAAGTAATCAATAGATAAATCGTTCTATTTCAAATATATGCCAGTTTGAAGTAGAAACTAAAAGTAGAAAGATACAAGATACAATCTGTTATAAAAAGCATCAACTTGAAGATCTAGTTGGAGAGAAGGTCTGCCTACCTAGGTCCTGCAGACCCTAAAGAGTGAGGGATTTTAGCCATATGTTGGTAAATCTTGTTCGTTGGCCAAGTCAATTAGAAGAATCTAAAATAGAGTCGGGTACACCCTTAGATCTTTCCAATCTATTGATTTGGGAACCAATAGATTGGCGACTCCACTGGGGACTTAAGTATAATATTATTCATAATATTTGGTAACACAAGAAAATGACTCTTCTGGAAAGAGAACCCAGAAAACTAGTATAAACTATTTCTTCATGTTGAGGTGGTGATTCTAAGTAAAATGATAATCTTATTTGTATATGAATGAAAAGATAGTTTGTTAATCCAAAAGAACTAGTCAGAGAAATTTGAGTCTAAAGTATTTAAGTCTCCATCTTGTATGTTTGGTAGGAGGTCATTAAGACAAGATTGTCTTATTAATCATATAGAGTTGGACCAAATAAAAAGTAGAGCCAGATAAAACATGAAGGAATTAAATAGCCTCCATACTAAGAAAAATCCAATGGGATTTGAAGGTGAAAGAAGATTCCTTGAAAGAGAGCTTGGGATGCCCAAGTAATATGCAAATGAGAATGGATTCCCTATGTTTGGTGAAAGACCATCAGAAGATGAGATGAATCTAACCTGGGTAAATAAACCATATGATGAAAGAATGTATAAAAATAGCAGATTGAGGAAACCCCCTGGTTTTAGCTCCCCTGAAACATCAAGTAGAAATTCAGAGGGAATCCAATTAGATGAGTAGGAGGCATAAAAAATACTGACATAACAACAATTCCAAACTCATTTGAATGACTTATTGAATACAATGGAAAGTTAAAAGAGATGATACAAAATAGTGGATTGTATCAAGAAACAATGAATATATTAGATCAGATAAATGTCCCTAGTGTTGCTACCTCTGAGCACAATTATCCAAGAACTAGTCAACATGAGAGAAGGCTTGAGGATGTACATGGAGAAAATAGTAAAGGGGGTCAAGCAAGGACAAATTCAAACATGGACAAAGTACATAATAATTATATGTATGAGGGACATAGCCAAGGAGGAATATTTAATCAACAACCCCCACCTTTTAATCATTTCCAATAGGGAAATGATTAACACGCTGGACAATATGATCAGTTTGGTCACCCTTTCTATCATACAAATTTTCAGCAATACAATGCACAACCCCCTTTTCAGAATTACCATAATTTTCACCATGGTCAATACCAATATATTCCTAATAATCATGGGCACTAATATCAACCAGCTCCCCTTGCATTTGTGAGAGGTCCCATGAACATATACTTACACAGATACTTGGAGCCCCTCATGACATACAAAATGAGTGTAAAAATAATATCCCTAAGTTTGGAGGAAGTACTTCTGAAACATAAGAAAACCACATAAGAGCATTTGAGAATCATGTTGTGCCACACAGACAAACACACACACATATATGAAGTTGTTTTTTCAATCCTTGATTGATGATACTAGAGAATGGTACAAAGGATTACTTGATGCCTCAATTAGTAGATGGGTAGACTTTAAAAGAATCATCCTTGAGGAATATGGAGATCACAATGATCCGTCATTTACCCTTCATTAATTAACCAGTATAAAGAAGGGATATAATGTGTCAATAGAAAATTTCAATAAAAGATTTAATAAATTATTGAATTGGGTTCCTCCTCACATGAATCTTATTGATGAATTATGCTTGGTATTTTACATGGATGCCTTTAAGATCAATACCAACTATGAGATTAGATCCAAGAATCCCCACACTCTACATGATGCATGCAAGGTAGAAACTTCAATAGAAAATTATAGAAAAGATACTAGAAAAGTTGGAAGAAGGGATGATATCAAACTAAATAATCCTAAAGCCCTGAAGCAGAACAAAGAGGAAGACAAATTAGACAAGGTCATAAATGCTTTTAAATATTTATCACAAAAGGTGAACAAAGGTGATAAAAATCAGTTTAAAAAATATGATAGACCTCAATCCAATAGAAATGATAGGCTGAATTTACAATATATTACATATAATACCACATGGAAGGATGGGAAGCTTGAGATACCGAAGAAAATTTCTAAAAGGGATCCACGTGATCCTTTGAGAAAACAAGGAAATCATATGGTAATTTCCACGGTACATATCTTGTAACCTACTTCATTCACCACAACAATGTGTAGTGGAACAAATCTTGCAAGGAATAAAATATAGAAGATGATGATTATGATCCTGACTAGGGGGGCTGGTGATTATGATTCATAAGAAGATGGACATGAACCTGATATGAGCTCACAAAGGTATAACCACCAATGCTACATGTAGAAGGTGTTCTTAGATAAAGAAGAAGAAACTATGCCTAGATTAAGAAGGCCTACACAGGAGGAAATTAAGGCTCTAACTGTGGCAGTTGTGGAACAAGCTAAAAGTCAATACAACTTGAGGAATATGATTGTAAACTCAGATTAAGGAAAACTTGCTAGAATTTTTACGAAAGAAAATGGTCCAAAGAAAAATGGACCAAGCATAACAGCTAACAAGAAGATTGATATAACTACAACCAAACCAAAAGTTGATACTACCAGCCTTGTAAAGTCATCCAATGAAAAGGTTTAAATGGTTAAACCTTATCCAATTACCACTGCATCATCATTTTGTATTAAAAAATTCCCTATCATAGATGAAGATATTTTTCCCTTTAGTAGAAATGATGAGGTTCCCAGAGTATATGGAAAAAACCATAATAATTTTATCTAATGTTCCTGTAGGACAAGATAAGGAGCAAAAAGGTGAAATACCCGTAGAAAACAAAGAGGAGGAAGGAATGATACCATAAGTATATTTGGGTACTACAATTACCAAAAATCCTTCTTAGGTGTATCCTTTTTTACATGAATTTGTTAATACATAACATGCTTGTAAAAAATTGCATGATAGACACTGGAGCAACAATCAACATTATGCCTCTTGAGGTCATGAAAGAATTAGGGTTGTTGGTTGGCACAACTTATGGAAAGTGTTATGCTATGGAAAACCAGTCTATCCATGTTGTAGGTGTTATGAAAGATGTAGAATTCAAAATAGTCATGTGTCCTGAAACCTCCTATAGGAAAAACATTACTATAGTAGATTTTCCTCCAAATTATGGAATGTTGTTGTCTAGGCAATGGTCAAGTATTATTGGTGGTCATGTCCAATTAGATTTGTCTTATGCTCCCATATCAGTGAATGTAAAAGAGGTAAGAGTGGAATTAAGGGAACCAAGATCATCTTATATAATTGAAGACTTTGATCCTAATCAGATGACTTATTTCTGTCACACTGATTTAGAAAAATTTACAGTTCAATTGAAAAAACCTAAGATGAAGAACATATAACCTGTTAGCATTCATGCTCAAAAGAATCTAGATCAGATATGACATATTTATTTTGATGGAGCATGTAGAAAATAAGGAAAAAGATTAGGATTTGTGTTCATCTCACCAAAGGGAAAAATATTCAAGTACTCATTCCTCTTGTCTTTTGAATGTACCAATAATGTAGCAGAATATGAAGCCCTCTTATTGGGATTAAATTTGGCATCTAAACATGGGATAAAACTACTTAGTGTGTATGAAGATTCAAAATTAGTTAACTCACAAGTTAGATCTAAGTACACCACTAGGAGTATAAGACTTAAAAGGTATAGCAATGGGGTATGGGATACGATTGAGAGGCTCAATGCATTTTTAATAGATTGGGTGGATAGATCCCATAATATCTTGGCAGATTTTTTTGCAAATGTGGCCTTAAAAAAATGATGTGACATTAAATGGTATATCCAACATTGAAGTCAAATCCATACCCTATGTTGCAGACAACATTTGCAATTGGCAGGTTTTTGAGGATGATCATGATTTGTTGAATTTATTGTATTGTGAAGATAAATATGAATCTCTGGAAATTAATTTCAATGCCTATGTAGAAGAGGTTGATGGAAAAGAAACAATGTTTGGAAAATAAGTAGTATAATTGAAAACAAACAAAATCCCCAAGGGGCTAGTAGCATTAGAAAGAGTTTTTGACAAAGCTGACATAATTGACACAAAGACAACACTAGTCCAAGAGGAGGATGTTGAAAATATAAACTTGGGATTAGAGAATGCTCCTAAGGATATATACATTGGGAAGAAGCTCACTCTAAAGGTAAGAGAAAATTTGATAGCACTACTAAGAAAATACAGACATGTTTATGCTTGGTCGTATGATGATCTTAAAGCATATAGGAAGGACTTATTTGAACATGAAATCACTTTGAAGCTAGATGCCAAGCCTTTCAGATAGAGGCGGCGGCCTATGAATCCCACTTTGGATCCCTAAATGCAAGAAGAACTCATAAAGCTAAGGGATGGTAGAATAATCAAGCCTATTAGAAATTCAACTTGGGTATCCAATTTGGTACTTGTAAGGAATAAAAATGGAGACATCCGGTTATGTTTTGACTTTAGGAATTTAAATATCTCATCTTTAAAAGATAATTATGAATTTCCAAATATGGAGGCTCTATTACAGAAAGTGACTGGATGTGAATTATTGTCAAAGATGGATGGCTTATCGGGATATAATCAAGTAAAGGTGAAATAATCTGAACAATACAAGATAACATTTACTACACCTTGAGGAACATATGTGTATGTGAGAATGTCTTTTGGTTTAACTAATGTTGGAGCCACTTTTGAAAGGGATGTGGATGTGGATTTTCCAAATCTAATTGATGTAATCATGGTTGTGTATCAAGATGATCTCACTACATACTCCAATAAGGTCGAGCACCATTGCAATCATTTGGACAAAATATTTTGAAGGCATTGGAGCATGGTATATCATTAAAACCAAAGAAATGCTATTTTGGTGTTATAGAAAGAAAAATTCTAGGCCATATAGTATCAAAAGAAGGGATGAAAATAGATCTTGAAAGGGTTGCTTCCATTGATAAAATTATCATCCCAAAGGCTGTGAAGCAATTCAGTTATTCTTTAGGAAAATAAATTTTGTAAGGAGGTATATTTCAAATTTTGCTAAGATTGTAAAGCCTATTTCTAAAATGTTGAAGAAAGGTGAGAAGTTGGACTGGACTATTGAGGCTCTTGATGCCTTTGTGTCTATTAAGAGGGAAATCAAAGAAGCTCTAGTGTTAAAGTCTCCCAATTTTTCAAAACCATCTGAGATCTTTTCTTTTTCTTGTTATTTTACAATTGTTGTAGTCATGCTACAAAAGAACAAAGAGGACCATGAACAACCAATTACATTCTTTCGAAATTCACTGCAATATGCTGAACTAAAGTATGACATTTTTCAAAAGCAGTCGTATGCATTGGTTAAGGAAATGAAGTCTTTTAGCCATACTTAGTTGGGGCTAAGGTGAACACTTATGTTCCTAATGTCATAGTGAAACACATATTTAGGAAGACATAAGTAACAAGAGAATATGGAGGTGGATAAATTAAATTCATGAATTCAACATAGAAGTCCAAATTACTAGACTTGTGAGAGGGAATGGACTAGAAAAACTAATGGTAGAATATAACTTAGAAGCTTCCCAAATTAATTTTTTTGAGTTAAAAGATGTTGTTATCAGCATAGAGAAAATTCCTTGGTACTCAAATATAGTATATTATTTGAAACATATGAAATGCCCTGATGGTCTAGATGAAAATTATAAAAGATCACTAAAATTAAAAATGGCGAGGTATGTTCTAATAGAAGGAGGTTTGTACTGGAAGAAGTTGGATGGTGCTTTACTATTTTCTTTAGAAAAATATCAGCTTGAGAAGGTGTTTTCGAAGAAAATGCATGAAGGTGTATGTGGTAGACACTTCTCAGCTAAGACCTCAAAAAAAATCCTCAAAGCTCGTTACTAGTGGCCAAGTATTTTTAGAGTTGCATTTACATATGTAAGGAAGTGTGAGGCCTATCAAAGATTTTTAGGGAAATTTAAGTACCAAGGAGTCTTTCCTTTAAGGCCAATGCAAGTAGAAGAGCCCTTTAGCAATGGGGTATTGAATTCATAGGATAACTTGCAGACAAATCAAGTGGAGGCCATGAATGGATATTAGTTGCCACTAATTATTTCACTAAGTGGGTTGAGACTATCCCAACTAAACAAGAAACTAGTAAGGTGGTGATTAATTTTTTGATGGAAAATATACTAACTAGGTTTGGTGTTCCCTCAAGACTTATAATTGATAATGGTATGTGTTTCAGATCTGATGATTTTAGTTCTTTTTGTGAGAGTTATGGCATTATTATCTCATATGCTTCACCATATCATCCCCAAGGAAATGGGTAAGAAGAATCAAGCAACAAGAAAAAATTTAAGGTTATAAGGAGAATGATTGGTAACAACAAAAAGGCTTGGGATTCAAAATTGAATCTACCATTAAGGGAAAACAAATTCACAACCAAGAGGTCTTCTGGTAAATATCCATTTGAGTTGGTGCATGGGAAACAAGATAGGATTTCATTTGAAAATTGGTTACCAGTTTACAAATTTTTTATGAAGGAGGGAATTTTGGATCCAATACAGGAAATATTTATGGAGCTAGTAGAATTGGATGAGATTAGGAGAGAACCTCAACAACAATCTTATAAAATGCAGGAGCAAGAAAAAAATCTTCATGATAAGAAATCAAACAATAGGAAATCTCAAGAGGATGAATGCGTTCTCATGTGGAATTCCAGGAATTAGGATAAATGAAAACATGGAAAGTTCAAAGCCTTGTGGATTGGGTAATGTATCATTACAACCAAAAGAGGTGAAGATTCTTATTACCTACAAAACAAATCAGGAGAAATACAAGAATTGCTAGTGCATGGACAATTCTTGAAAAACTTCTTTTCCATGCACAATAGAATATGATTCATTTTTTCATCCCATTTGTATATATTTCACCCCATCATCCCACTTTTATGCATGTTCTTTGGTCTTCTTTCCCATAGATACTTCTGAATTCTTATACATATTCATTTAATACCTCATGCCCAGAAAGATTCATCGTTGGAATGTTCAAATTTTGAGAAAATTTTAATGTTCTTTAGGTGAAAATTATGCCTATGAAGTGTCCTTAATACTCAGTTCCTTTTCTATACCTCATAGGTCATCACTAAGTCCTTATATTTAATCTCTACACAAAATTATCTTAAAGACACACACACACACACACACACTGTGTGTGTGTGTGTGTTGGAATTGGTTGTTGATGATGTTTTTGGAATTAATATTTTGTCACTGATGTCAACATATGTTTCTATGGAGGCAGAAAATACTAGTTATTACTATTGCTTGATGACTGATAGAAGTGTACGAGTACTGTATGTTGATTCAGAATGAGAAAATATGGTGATGTGTATAGGGATATGTTTTGATCTTATTCCTAAGGTTGCACGAATTAATATTGTCTACTAGATGAGTTACATATAATTTAGTGAAGATTGGGTACTGGACGGTGACAGTGATCTCTGTGTTTTGAGTATAACTTACAAGCAATGTGGATTCAAGTTATGCGAGCTTAAGGGATGGCAGAAGTCATGTTAAGGAATTTTTTTATGATTCTTGGGTTTCAAGACTCTTGGTGGTGTCAGTTATGGCATGTGTTCTGAAGGAGACCTATTTGGGGCCGACTTCAAAGATGTAGCGTGTATTATGGATTGCGGACGTGGATTACAGCTCGGATTATATTTGATGAATTGTAATTGATGTTTACTTTTTAGAAGTACTGTGTGTATCTTAGCAAGGGGTTAAATAATTATTTGTATATTGCGAAAGCCTAATTGGATGACCTAATTAATTATTGTAATATGGTATATATTAAAGCTTTTCTTTTTTGAAAGTGTGATTCAGAAAGAGACAAAAAAGTGTGGAAGATGCAAGCTTGTTTGTGTGAAGTCTTTTGGATGTAGAGCAGAGGTTGTTATTATGTTACTTCATTTGAACTGGCCAACCAAAGACTGTTTCTATCAAACAGTTCACTATCTATTGTATATTTCCATATATACACTTGTATTTTGGACTACAAGTCCTGAGGGTGGATTTAACCTTCTTTAGAAAGTGTGCCTGGGAAGTGAGCCCACTATTACTCTACAATCCTAACAAGGTCTATCCTCTAACAAGGACTATCAACTATAATGCATCAATAAGCTTCTAATATTGCTAAATATTTTAACAGGGACGCTATACTCTCAGTAAATTACTTGTGGGTGCTAATTCCCACCGGAGTTTTACCTTTAACAGGGTTTCCTCAACAACAAAGGATTGTGTTATTATGTTGGCATTTACTGTGTTAACATTTAGATTATAGTTTTTGTTTATAAAGTTTAATATTTAATAATCTGTCTCACAACTGATTCACCCCCCCTTCTAAGTTGTGTTGGTGGACTGTTATTCCTAACAATTGGTATCAAAGCTATTGGTCCTTAGAGAGAAAGCTTAAAAACTTGAGGTGATCGTGAAGATGGTATTCTATAGGAAGGTAGTCTGAAGTTTGATCCTAAAAAAATTGACAGTTGGAAGAACAAGATGAGAACACATTTGCTATGCTTGGTAATTGACTACTAGATGATTACAAAGAATGATGTAAATATGAAGGTTGAGGATTAATTTGATAAGGATACTGAAGAAGAAAATAAGATATTTTCATATAACATGGTCACAAGGGAAGTAATGATTAGTGCACTCTCTGAAAGTGAATTCACTGAGGTTAAAGATTTGGATTTTGCACATCACATTTGGACAAGATTGGAAGCACTATATGAAGGAGATAAGTTTACTAAGTAGGAAAATTTATAGAACTGGAAGACAAGGATGGAAAATATGAAAATGAAAGATGACGAATATTAGAGAATATGTACAAAGAGTTACTAAGGTTTTAATTGGGGTCAAAAACTTTGGAGGCATATACAGTGAGGCAGAAGTGATTGCAAAAATTCTTAGATCTTTGACACCTATTTACAAGACTAAAGTGCAATCTATAGAAGAGATACCCTTGACAACGAACTTTAATAGAGAGATGTTGATTGCAAAATAAACTACTTTTGGGGCCTTAGAGCTGGGAGATTCATTCCCTAAAGTTGAGACAAAATTCAAGGCGACTATGCATAAAAATAAAAATACTTTATCAGGAATTGCGAGCACCATTAGTAGTGACTTGAGAGAAGATCTTGGTAAATATGTTGATGAATGGGAATAGATACAAGGAGAAGAAAGAAAGTTAGATGAAATTGTGGCCCTGATTGCTACAAGAGAAAAGAGAGGTAAGGGTAAGTTTGAAGGAAAGTTACCTCTGAAACTTTTTTCATGCAATAAGATAGGTCATTTTGCATCTAGATGTCCTACAAGGGTTCCAAAGCATAAATCTAAGTTTTATAAACCTAAGCAATCAAAGGATAAGGAATGTTACTATTCTAGTGAAGGTGTTTCTAATGATGATGCTATTGATTATGATGAGATTGGATTTATTTCTATCAAGGATGATATACCTATTCATTAAGAAAGAGCCTTAGTGTCACATGTTGAAAAGAAATATGAATGGGTCATAGACAATGGTTGTTCACACCATATGCCTGGGGATAGAAATAAGTTTGTTAAACTAAATAAGTATGATGGTGGTGTCGTGAGATTTGGTGACAATACTCCTAAGCTTATCATTGGAGTTGGATATATTTCTTTGGATGGAAAGACCAATACTAACAATGTATTACTTGTTGATGGACTTAAGCATAATTTGTTGTGTTCAACAGCTAGTGGACAAAGGTTATGAATTGAAATTCATTGATGGGAAACGCTCTATCAGAAGTAAGTCAGGAGACTTGATCGCATCTGGTACTATGTCTAGAGGTAATGTATTTGAATTAAATACATCTAAGGCTTCTTGTTTTGTTGTGAAGGTAGATGGCAGTTGGTTATGGCATAGAAGATTTTGTCATGTTAATTTGATAATATTGTGAAGGAAAGTATGACTAATGAAGTTAGAGACCTACCAAATATTGTGAAACCATCTAACACCATGTGTAGATAATGTGTAATGGGGAAGCAGACTAGAAGCATTTTTAAAGGAAAAACTTACTCAGTGAAAGGGAAGTTGGATCTAGTGCATACAAATCTATGTGGTCTTACAATAAAAAGATCTTACTGTATGCACCCTAAAATGGTCGCCTAGACTTTGGGCCCCCATTTCTCAATTTATCAAATTCCTGAATCAATATTTTCAAATATCAACAATATCAATTATATCAATTTCCTTGATCAAATCATAATCAATTCAATATTTCCTAAGGTTTGAGCCTTATTTAATTTAAAAGAGAAAAAAATAAAAATAAAAATCTTATTTAATTAAGAGAACATGCTCTTTTTTAATTAATTAAAAATCTCTTTTAATTAAATAATAAAATCACTTTATCCTAAGCCTTTATTTAATTAAAAGGAATTTCCTCCTCTTTTATTTAAATAAAAAAATCCTCACTTTTCTTCTTATCCTATGTTGCACAAATAAAGTATTATTCTTATTTTATAAAAA
>MU226533.1:993627-1008188 GCA_018584345.1 Thuja plicata
TTTAATTAAGAGAACATGCTCTCTTTTAATTAATTAAAAATCTCTTTTAATTAAATAATAAAATCACTTTATCCTAAGCCTTTATTTGATTAAAAGGAATTTCCTCCTCTTTTATTTAAATAAAAAAATCCTCACTTTTGTTTTTATCCTATGTTGCACAAATAAAGCATTATTCTTATTTTATAAAAAGGGAAAAAACACTTTTTGTCTTATGTGGGACACAAAAGTCAACTCCTATTTTCCTATTGGAGGATACTTGTGCACAAGGATCAAGCTTCCATTTTTCTCCACCCTTGATTAAGACTTTTGCCTCTTAATCTCAATGGTCCATTTCATCTCATTTCTTATAAAAGGAGAGCTCTCTCCTTCATTTTTTAGATCTTAGGTTTTTGATGCTAATGTTATGCTGCAGGTTTTCTAGGTCATTTGGAGCCCTTTGAAGACATTCTACATCCAAGCTTTGAAGACTTGTTATTGCATTTCATTATAGTTGCATATTTCTTTTTTTAGTTGCATTATCATGGCATATTAGCTTAGATTTCATTTTATGTAATAGATTAACTTGCATTGTCATATAGATTTGCATTGCATTGCATACATTTGGCTTCATTGGAGATATTGGCATTCTTGCCCTTGTTTTTATTGTGAATCTCTCATTGTATGGTTGACTGAAAAGGTCATGAGTTTATAGCTCTAGCTGAGAGCAATTTTACAAATCTTGCAACTCCATGCATAGAGAGCTATGGATCGATTTGTGAGGGCTCATTCTTGAGTTTCCTTGCATATAAGGATTCATAGAAGTGCACTACTTTTGTGTGTACACTTACTACAGTTAAAGGTATTATACTTTTTGTTGATTACTTTTCTAGGATGATGTGGGTTACATATCTAAGAGAGAAATCAGAGGCATTTGACAAATTCAAGATATTCAAAGAAAAAGTAGAGAATGAATCAAATTTAAAGATAAAATGTTTGAGATGAGATAAAGGTGGTGAGTTTACTTCATATTTGTTCAATACCTACTATGAAGAGCATGGAATATACACACAGACATCTATTTCTAGGACACCACAACAGAATGGGATAGCAGAGCGAAGAAACAAAACAATATTAGATGTTGCTAGAACTATGTTGTTGGAAGGAAATTTATCACGTGTTCATTGGAGAGAAGTTGTTGGTACTGTTGTGTATACTTTGAACAAAATTCATATCAGAGAAGGTACAAGTAAGACTCCTTATGAATTTTGGTTTAATCATACTCCTACTGTGAAATATTTCAAAATATTTGGTATTAAATTTTATATCAAAAGAGATGATGAGATACGAAAGTTTGATGCTAGAAGTGATGAAGGGATCTTCCTTGTTTATTCACTAAAAGAAAATCTTATAAATGTTTCAATATGAGATTAAGGAAGATGATTGAAAGTGCTAATGTGAGGATAGATGAAAAGTTCCAGATTCAAGAGATAATATATGACTGCAATTAGACTACAGAGATCAAGGAGGTTACTGTAGATCAAGAAGAACCTTTTGAGATTGAAAATTAAATTGAAGTATGTCTGAATGATTCTACTGAAATAAAAAAAGACTACGAGGTATGTTAAGAAAAACCATCCCGAAGATCAAATTATTGGACATGCAAATAGAGAAATAATGACAAGATCAAGATTAAGAGATGAAATTTGTTTGATTTCTCAAGTTGAACCTGTTACCCAAAATTATTTATCCTATGTATTTTGTCTTACAAGTGGATTAAATGTGGCTCCCACAAGGGTTGAGCCCAGCTTGTATGGAATTTGCACATGATTCTGAAGTTTTCCGCGGGCTATTTTTTGCAAAGTTCTAAGGTTTGGTTGGAAAACCCCTATTTTAATTTCCATGCAAAAACCCTTAAACCCCTAGGTCCTTAGTGGTTGTTCTATTTTTTCATTAATTTTTAGCCACTTAAGTCTCCTTTTTCTGCATGCTTTAATTTATTCATCGGCGGGGACACATTCTTTTCCTAACAGTTTTTACCTTTTCCTAAGTTTATTTCCTAAGTCCTGTGAAGATTTATTTATCCTAGGTGGAAGATTCTCCTTTTCATCCGATGGTCATCATGATGCATTAATCCATGAGATGAAACTTAAAGATTCAATAAGGCATCACGCTATGATGACGTGTGGCCGCGGTGGGCTAGGATCTTAGTGGAGTATGACGTCAGAGGGAAGAAGGAATCAATCAGATGGTTGTCTCTTTTCCTCAACGCTCATATCAAACACTAAATATTCTTCAAGGCATTACGACGTCATGACACGTGGACGGTGGGGCCACCTTTCTTCAAAGTCTGAGGAAAGTTAACCTGCAGTCAAGTTCCTTCTGATTGTATGGTTGGTGTTTTCCCTTATGCAAAAGATGATTTCTAGATAAACTTTTAGCCAATGTGACAGCTTATCACGTCACTAAGTTAGAGTTGAAGTCAATGCCAAAGAGAAAGATAAAGATAAAGCAAGTCATGATTGATTGGACTGTGGGCATTGTGAATTAAAGCAAAGATGATAGAAAGATATTGTTCAAGGCAATGTGATGAGGTGACGCATGTCCAGACCTGATTGTGATTCCCAGGTAATGAAAGAAAGATTGATGATGACATTTTAAAATGAGAAAAGGGTCTTTTTCTGAGCCATTGATTAGGTATTTCCATGCCACTTGTAACCGTTTGTGTTTAAATTCAAATATTTAAATCCTTTTTTCAAAGCTTCCATGATGGTGGCATGATTTTTCAAATCTCAGACAAGGTAGATAGATCAACTGACTTCTCTGGTCGAATTTATGGTGACGGGAGTTTCTTCCAAGGATATTTGATTGTTTGAGATATTTTCCAAGGGGCATTAATGTGCAGAGGTGACCATTTTAGGGTTTCTGATATTTTTCAAGGATATCTTTTGTAACCCTAATCTGATTTGCATTGATGGTGATTTGAATATCGAGCATGTGTGGTTGAGGAGGTTGTATATAAGTAGTTTTTGGAGCTTTTGTAGCTAGTTTTTTTCAGTCTTATGTAAGATTTTCTGTGGCATTTCTTCTGCCCCCAAGTTTTCATATGTTTATAATTTCTCATTGAGGTTCAAATTATGCAAAGACTTTTCGTGACATATTTTTTGTCCCTAGGTTTTTCATGTTTGTATCTCTCTCTGAAGCATAATACAGTTATTAAGTGTTAGAGAAATCTTTGGATTATCTTGGGTCCTCTTTCTTTTCAGCATCTTTATGTACTATTGTGAATGATCAATATAGATAATTTTGTGAATTTTTTTCATTCCCTGATATCTTGTCTCATTTCTATGCCTATTTTCTAGAGTAAATGTTTTCTTGCATGTCATAGTCTGTGTCTATCTTCTTGAAAGCCATTTTTGTGAAATATTTCCTTTCCCTAAATAGTTTTTTTTATCTCAGACCTCTCCATGAAACACTTTTGCAAGCATATTCAGAAAGTTGTACTTGTCCTAATTCAGGGATTTCATGCTAAATTTTAGCCATCTTTGTTATGATTCATGTTCATTCAGATGTATCACCTAATATTAAGTTCTTTCTTTATTTCCTTTCAGTTTCCTTCTATCCCTTTTCCTCACAAGTTTACTTTCAAGTTTCAAAAATAAAAAATAGGTGATTATCCAAGAGGAATTGGCCTAGAATCTAGAGGTCTCACTTTAGTTAGCAAAGGTCCCAGAACCTGGAAGTGATTCCCATGTTATACCAGATCATTAGACTTTTGAGTTTAATAGGGTGCAAACTTGGTGTATAATAGTTCTGGCACACTCGGTGGGACCACAAAAGAAGTTCATTTTTCAAAGGGCTATATCATCTCTGATATGTTGATTACATAGTACTGAATTATAGTGGTTCTCTTTAAGGCATATCTGGCGACCCCGCTGATGTTAAGGACAAGAAGATCCAGTCCTACAAAATTTTATGAGAAAGATAGAAACAAGAATCTCAAAGTCTTCTTAATTTTTGTAGTTTCCTCCAACATTAAGAAAAGGGAGAACATCCAAAAGGACATCGCCTACGAGGAGAGTAAAGTCTACACCACCTGTTGTAGAGGAGAGACCCTTGCTATTTCATTTAAGAAGGAGAGGAAGGTCTTTAAGCAAGGAATTGCTTAGATATTCAACTTCAGTTACTGGTTCAAGTGTAACCCATGCATACAATTGTTATTTAGCAAATATCAGTCCCTACTATGGAAAGACATTTTGCATTTGTACCCTTTAATCAAGGTAGCCCATTAAATTTTTCACAACAACATGATGTACCTCTAGAAACATTAAAAATATTTCATGATTTCATAGGAGAAATCCAAAAAACAACTTGTGAGCACGCCAAGGATGTGGCTACCATCTGTAATATACACCATGTCACTAAGGAAGATTTGGCCACCAAGTTGTTGGCAACCTCCTTCAAAGGTAAATCCCTGGAGTGGTTTAGAACTTTAGCAGTTGGCTCCATTGATTCATGGGATAGACTTGGAGACTCCCTCAACAAATATTTTGAAGATAAGTCAATTCATTTGTCCCTAGTAGAGAAACTCACTACTATCAAAAGAGACCCTCAAGAACAGATGACAGATTTCAATAACATATTTCTCAAGACATGGAATAGGATCCCTATTTCTATAAGTCCTTCAGCAGATTATAATTTTCTATATTTTTTGAAAATTTTAAATAGTGATATATCTGTCATGATTCAGTCTTTGGGAGGCACCTCACTACCCTGGGATTTTTTTATAGCTGTTAAAGTAGAGAATTGTCTAATTCAAGCTGGTAAGATAGGCCCAAGGCCACCCATACCTATCTTCCCTGATATTCATCCCAACATGCCTATACATATTCCTCCATTCACCCCTATACCTACTGTCATAGCACCTCATGCTAGTTCAAGCAATGAGGAATTAAAAATAGGCCCTTCCCAAGAACTGCAAGAGATTAAGAGCTTGTTGCAAACTTTTGGTAATGAGCTGGTCAAAAATTTTAAAAAAAGAATCAAGGGATCAGGCCACCCTTCCAACAACAAAATCCAAGTCCTAATCAATAGTATCAAGGGCAGGGATATTCCTATCAACAAACAAGATCACCATACCAAGGAAATTACCAAGGTTAGAGGAAAAATTTGAACCAATCCAATCAGGGATATAGTTCCAACACAAAACAACCTAGCAGTAGAAAATGAATGGTGTTTTCCCAGATATCAACCTCACAATTAGGCTACATGTTTGAATGGGTTGATGAACCAAGCCCTAATGATACAAAATACATAAGGCACTCATTGGGATGCATCTTCTAGTGGGTCAGCACCACAACAAGATGCACAACCTAATGAGACTACATTATTTAATTGGAAATGAGAATATTTTAGTGGTGTGAATGGTGAATCCTCAATTGCAGCTAATACTAGATCCAAAAGAAGAGCTCTAGACATGGAGAAAAAGGAAGAGAGGGGAAAGACTTCCACATCTGCATAATCATCACATACACCAACTATTGGCATACTGAAAAGATCTCCCATCATGCCAATCAAGGAGGGCCAATCTCCAAAAGATAAAGAGCCCACAATGGTGAAAGCACACCAGAAAATATATGCAGCAGTACCATTCAATATTGTGGAGAATATGAAGAAAATTAATGTGACAATGACCAGGTGGGATTCCCTAGTCATTCCAGGGCAACTTGAAATCTTAAAGAAGGCAATGTCTAAGGAAGCAATCCCACAATAGTTCACTAATGATGTTGCCAAACCAGTGTTGGTTAATTATGATCCAGAAAAGAAAATTCAAAGCAGCAACGCCAAGGTGGATGCTAACCAAGGTAAGAACACAAATTCACCCCCCTTTTATGTATCATTGATAATTGGGAATTTCATAGTGTATAATTGTATGGTAGATAGTGGAGCCACAAGTTCAGTTATGCCTAAGAGGGTAGTTGACCAGATAGGAGTGAAATATGAACCATATCAAAAGAAAGTAATACAACTTGATGGGTCATTTGTAAACACAATAGGTGTGGCCAAGAATTTAATAGTTTAATTCTTCACGCTAGCCCTAACTTCTCTATCCCTCTAGACATTTCTATCATAGATCTCCCTACTCTTTTTGCCTTATGTCTGTCAAGAGAGTTCACAGTCAAGATAGGAGGTTACCTTTTTTATGATTGGTCCCATATAATTTTTCATACTAGACATGGAACTAAGGTGACTATCAAATCTGAGTCATTATCAGTACACCATATAGAACCTTATGTATCAAATGTCCTCAATGCAAGTTGCCTTGAATTTAATAAAAATGATGTTCCAGTCATTAAGGAAACAAATACCCAGATAGATAACATTCTAGAAATCTACCTACATGGATGAGGAGCAGGAAACACCTCAAAGGCTCAGGCTAATGTTGTCTGGGATGTTGGTTTGGGGAACTACATGCTCCAAGAAGATGGTCTCACAATGCCAAATCTCTTTAGGGAAACCAGACAAGCATCAGAAGAAGAGAGAAATGAAGTTTGGGAGTTGTTCTTTGATGGTTCTAGAATCAAACATGGCTCTAGTGGTGGTGCAATTCTTGTCTCCCCTAAAGGTGAGAAATACTATGCAGCTTTTAGATTTTGTTTTTCTTGTACAAGCAATACTGCTGAATATGAAATCTTGATCCATGGTTTAGAGTGGGCCAGGAAAAGAGGTATCAAGGCCTTGAAGGTTCAGGGTGATAGTGAATTAATTGTTAACCAAGTAAAGGGGATAAGTGAAAATAAGAATGATGCTTTAAGATCTTACAAGCATAGGGTGTGGGATGAAATTGAGGACTTTCATGATTTTAATATAATTGAAATTCCTAGGAAGCTGAATCAACATGTAGATAGGTTAGTTGTTGTTGGATCTTAGTTTGATATCCCTAATAAAATTTTAGTGGGAAGTGATTAGCAGCATGTTAAGATTATTGTTAGGCTTTCCATCCCTAACAATGATGTCAATTGGAAAGTATTTGAAAATGATGAGCAAATTCTACAATTCTTGTTTGAAGAAGACATTTTTTCAGAGCACAATCAAGATAGGTTGATGCAAAACTATGATAATCAAGTGGTGCAAATCAAGTCCAAAAAGTTGCCTAAGGGTCTTATAACCTTAGAATCAGTATTCAACACTGATGATCAAGCCAAAAGGAACAAAACTAGCCTACTAGTTCAACAAAAACATTACACTGATTTGGAGTTTGAACCAGGTAAAAGCTTAAAATTTAGAAAGGTAAACATTAATTCAGAAAAAGAGTCTTACATCCAATTGTTTCAAGAATTCAGTGATGTATTTTCTTGGCAATATGAAGATTTGAAAGGTTTTGATCTAGCACTCGCTCAACATACCATTGAACTAGAGACTAATGCTAAACCAGTCATGCAAAAGGAAAGACCTGTTAACCCCAAGCTAGATCCACTCATGCATAAAGAGGTTCTTAAAATAATTGAGAGTGGCATCATATATCCCATTAAACATACGAGTTGGGTGTCTAACCTTGTTCCTGTAAGGGAAAAGAATGGAGAATTCAGGTTATGTGTGGACTTTATGGACCTAAATAGGGCCTCCTTAAAAGATTGCCACCCTTTGACATCTATGGAACAAATTTTGCAGTGTGTATCTGGTTCTAAAAGTTTCTCATTTCTAGATGGCTATTCAAGATATAATCATATCCTAGTCAATAAAGAAGATCAATTTAAAACTATATTCACAACCAAATGGGGAACTATGGCCTACCAAAAGATGCCTTTTGGTTTATCAAATTTAGGTGCAACCTTTCAAAAGTCTATTGACATGGCTTTAAAAATCCTCATGTATAAGTTTCTACTAGTATACCTAGATGAAATTACTATCTACTCCAAGCATGCAGTTGATCATATCAAGCACTTAAGGAAAATATTTGAAAGGTGTAGGGAGTTTGGAATCTCTCTCAACCCAAGAAGTGTGTGTTTGCAGTGCATGAAGGGAAACTTTTGGGTTATACTGTTTCCAAGAAACGTATCACGGTGGATCCAATAAGAATTCCAGCTATTTTAGAGATACCCTTACCACACCATAAGAAAATCCTACAATCCTTTGTAGGAAGGATTAACTTTATTAGGCATTTCTTTCCCAACATTGCATACCTTTTGAAGCCTTTGAAAACCATGTTGAAGAAGAATGTAGTCTTCATTTGGAGCAAAGAAGGGAAGAACAATTTTCAAGCCATTAAGGAGGCTTTGACAGAGGCTCCTACCTTGTTGAATACTGATTTCAGAAAAGACTTCATTCTTTATGCTTGTGGAGGTTCTAAGGTCATCGCTGCAATGCTAACTCAACAAAACTTAGAAGAATTGGAGCAGCTCATTGCTTTCTTTAGCAAAGGCCTAGAAGAGTATAAACAAAGGTACTCTTTTATAGAGAAATATGTTCTTGTTGTTGTGAAGAGCCTAAAAAAGTTTAGGCACTTATTGACCCATAATAAAGTGCATCTAAGAGTCGCCCATCCAAGCTTCAAGGAGTTCTTACTTAGTAAAGACTTGAATGAAAAGAGAGGTGGATGGATAACTAGAGTCATGGAATATGATGTTGATATCCAAGTCACCAAGCTAGTCAAAGGTAAGGATCTTTGTGAACAAATGACTGGGGATGAAACATTAAAAGATCAAAAACAAATGGAGTCATCCCTAATTATACATGCAATGGAGGATCGTGACAAGGCAATAGGTTGGTTGTCAGATACGGTCCATTTTTTGAGGATAGGTGAGTACCCTATAGGCTTGGATTCAACTAAATGAAGGTATTATAGGTTGCAGTCTATCCCTTTTGTTCTAATAAATGATGTTCTTTTTAGAAGGGATCACAGTGGTGTCCTTCTTAGATGCATTGATTCAAAATAGATAGCAAATGTTTTACATGAGTTTCATGATGGACCTTATAGAGGTCATTTCTCTCCTAGGACCACTATTTTCAAGATCATGAGGGATGGATACTATTGGCCATCCATTCTTAGGGAAAGTCATGTCTATGTGAGGAAATGCATGAAATGTGCTATGTTTACAGGGAAAGAAAGGCTTCCATCTCTACCTTTGCAACCAATTAAGACAGAGAAACCACTTGTAAAATGGGGAATTGACTTCATAGGCTTAATTAACCCCCCATCCAGTGCAGGTCACAAATGGATAATCACTGCAACTTATTATTTCACTTTTTGGACATAAGACATTACATTGAAGGAGGCTAATGAGACTTTTGTCCTTAACTTCTATGATGACATCACACACAGGTTTGGGATTCCTGATTCAATAGTATCTAACAATGCACTTGCTTTCATAGGTTTAAAAGTCACTGAATGGGAAACTAGACATGGCATCTATCTCAGCACTAGTTCAAATTATTACCCTCAGGGTAATGGTTTGGCAGAGTTCACCAATAATAATTTGATCAGAATAATCAAAATGACTTTGCAAGAGAATCAAAGAAATTGGCACTCCAAGCTAAATTCTTCCCTATGGTTAGGTAGGATCACTCCAAAAAAGATAATTAGAAACTCCCCCTACATGTTAGTGTTGACGGGGGTTTGTGACCGGGTCCGCCAGCAGAGGTAAGTTGTCACCGGGTATCAGGGTACCGACCAACTTTGCCTGTAAAGGTTATCTGGAGAAACGAGATTCTTCAGGCCTTCAAGCACATGAGAGTTAGGTCTCAATGGTGCGGGAGCTAAGTCGGGCATTGTGGCTATTTTGTTCAGGGGGTAGCTGGTTATCTCGGCTTGTCTTCTCCAGGGATTTAGGTAAGTAGGGTTTCCTACAAGCATCCATTAGTTACCAAATAAACTTCAAAAGATACATCAGGGTTAGAAATAATCCATCTATCTATAGTCATGAAAATACATTCAAAACATCAACCAAGCTCTAACATGCTACACTAAAATATTGAATGCGCGCACAACCATCAGTTGAAACGTATTCAATAGCGAGAGGAAAAGAAGGTCGTTAATCTACTTAATATATTAGATCAAGGGACATAAGAAACATATAGCATGAAATGTATTAAGTTAGAGATTGAGAGACCAACAATAACATTGCGAGAATCCTTCCTTCTTCATTAATGGTTTCCCAGCATCACTGGTGAGTACATCAACAATGGCTCCAAGGGAGCATCTATCTACTAAACTGATAAAAACTAAGGAGCATTGAGCTCTGCAAAAACTAGTAATGAAACTGGAATTCTCTAGCTATGGACTGCAAAATCATCAATTTCATCGACCTTTGGAATGAGGTCAGACTTATTTATACACAAGATTTTCCCTAAAACTGACCTAGTTCATTTTACACTCAATCAATAAAATACAATTTTCGGTGGCCGATACTACCTGCACCACACTACAATAACCTTGAGAAGCACAGAGGTGTGACATTTTAGAAGAATAAGACAAGAAAGGTGGTATTGAAGAATCGGCCTCGAGAAGAGAGCCAAAGGGAGAATAGAAGAAATCTGATCCCTTGGGGATCGAGGCTACATGCCTCATTAATGGAAAAGTGGCTCACTATCTCTGATGCACTAGGTGTTCAATGCTGGGGCGGTGCCTCGGGAAGACCACCAGTTAGAATCATCTTGTTGAGCTGACATGCCTTGCTAGAGTCCAGCTGGACTACTGCGTCATTAGATGGAGTAGGATGAAATCTGAGATTCTGGCATATGGATAAGGGCATGACATTACCCGAAGCTCCATAATCTACCAAGCAATTATAAAGGTTCTTCCCTTGTATGTTTAAGCTGAGTAAGAAGGGAGGATCTTCAGTGTTTCCCCAGAAGATAGCCACATTGGCATCATCAAAAGTGACAGTCTTGGGTGGGTGACTGATAGTTTCCAAGTTTCTCAAGAGCTTCAAAAGGGACTTCCTCTGCTCGGGATAGTTCAGCAAAACCTCCATCAAGGTCATGGAGGTGGTAGTTCATTCTAACGCCTTTGTGATGTCAAACCTTCCCCCAGGGAATTGTTGGCTTCTCTCAGCCAGATCTTCTTGGTTAGAGCCAGACCCTTTCAGTGGGAAGGAGCGATTGGTTGTGTTATCCCAGGGAGGGGTGTCTTTGGGAGCTATGGGCATGTAGACTAGTCCTTTACCAACCTAGATTTAGGTGTTGTAGGGATTCCATGGGTTGGTGAAGGCATGGGCCTCAAAGGCTAGAATACATTTATCGAAGAACCCCTGTAGTTCGGGTTCTTATTTTTCTTCCTTGTCTGCTCCAAAGAAGATAGTCTCACAAGTGAAGGCATCGTGAGTGGGCTCTTGAATGGGGGGTTCTGGGGGAGTAGGGTCAGCAGTTTTTTATCTTTCCAGCTGGGAGATCATGATGACTTTCTCCAACGTGGCACAATCCACCTCAGAATGAGAGCCTATGTCATGCAATCTACACCTATTGGTCAGGGGTTGGAGTTTCACGACTAGCATGAAATGGGAAGGTCCAGCACCACCCTGACTAGTGTTTTGGTTCAGAGGAGGACCTCTGATGTTAGCACTATTGTTCCATTGTTGTTGGTTGGGTCGGGGCCCGTTGTTGTAATTTCTTCCTCTGGCATTGTTATTTCATTGGCTAGAGAAAATATTCCCTCTCTAGGAATTGGTGTTGGGGCACAAGGGACCCTACCTTCAGCTATCCCATATCCATAGTCAGTGAGGATAATAGTCACCAGAGGGATTCAACCTTGGCAGAAAGCTGGGTGTTCATGTCATAATGTGATGGTTGTTGTTGTTGGTTCCTAGGGAAGGAAACAGTGGTTATCAGAGTCAAGGGAGGCAGTCCTCCAACCACGGATGACTGGAAAAAAGGCACTCTAGAAGGTTGTGTCTGTGGTTGTTGCATTTGTTACGACTGGTTCCAGGGAACAAATTCCAGACCCGATATTGTCTAGGCTTGTGATGGATATACGTACTGGGCATGTTTGTCTATCGGTGGTGGTGGGGGATTCATGGCCATCGTAGGAGCACCCATTTCCTAATTGGGGTTGTATCCCCCAGTGTAAGTAGTTTCACCAGGTATCATGCTGAAAGGCGTGTTCTGCCCAATCTCGCCTTGAGATTTGTTAAGACCGTGGGAAAACTCCAATGATAGGTTGTAAAATTTCACTAGAGTATCCCGGTTAGTGGGGGTGTTAGTTCTCTATAGGAGAGTGGTAATGAAAGGGTCCATTGTGTTCAGGTATGTCTTGATGGTTACATCCACAGATGGGATGAAGGGACCCATGCACCACTTCAGGGCGCGTTGGAGCCTATGGTTAAATGTTGTAAGGGGCTCGTTTGGCTCCTTCCTAATGGAGATGAACTGGCTATGGGACCGTGCCAGGTCCACATGTATGTGAAAGGATGCCAAGAAGGTGTCCTCCATGTCCTGCCAACTGTTGATGAAGTTGGCAGGCAGGACGAGGTAGCAGTTTAACTCATTTTGTCCCAGAGACAGGGAAAATCTGGGTCACAACGTCTTGATGTTGGATCCGGTGTTGATTCATGGCATCTTTGTATGTGTCCAGATGCTCTTCTATGTTTTGTGAGCCTAAATGCTCATATTGGGGAAAAATCTTTTCTGGGTGTGCAGGAAGATCGTTGGTTGCACCCAGAAACGTTCCCATCGGGGACTCGGTGTTACCAAAATATGTAGCCATCAGGGGTATTGGATTCTGATGAGGCTGCGTGTTAATCCTCAGGGTTGTATGGGAGACTTGGGTATTCTGGGATGTAGTAGATCCCCAGATAATGTTAGCTTTCTTGGCTTTCGGGGTCTATTTCTTTTGAGCGGTAGGCTCAATTTCAACAAACCTTCCAAGATTGGGAGCTAATCTAAGGATTCTTTCGAATCAGGCTGGTGAAAAATATCCAATCCCACTAAGGTCTCCTTCCTAAAAATATGGCTTGGGGAACCCTCAGGCGGTGTAAAATCTAAATCCTTAGAAGGGGACGAACTCATGCCCTCCTTCTAGCGCCAGTTTTTGTTAACGGGGGTTTGTGACCGAGTCCATTAGTAGAGGTAAGTTGTCACCAGGTACCGGCCAACTTTGCCTGTAAAGGTTGTCTGGAGAAACAAGATTCTCTGGGCCTTCAAGCATGTGAGAGTTGGGTCTCGATGGTGCAGGAGCTAAGTTGGGCATTGTGACTATTTTTTTTGGGGATAGATGGTTATCTCGGCTCGTCTTCTTTGGGGATTTAGGTAAGTGGGGTTTCCTGCAAGCATTTGTTAGTTACCAAATAAAATTCAAAAGATACATCAAGGTTAGAAATAGTCCATCTATCTATAGTGATGAAAATACATTCAAAACATCAACCAAGCTCTAACATGCTACACTAAAATACTGAATGCGTGCACAACCATCAGTTCAAACATATTCAATAGCGAGGGGAAAAGAAGGTCATTAATCTACTTAATATATTAGAGCAAGGGACATAAGAAACATACAGCATGAAAATTATTAAGTCAGAGATCGAGAGACCAACAATAGAATTACGAGAATCTGTCCTTCTTCATTAATGGTTTCCCAACATCATTGGTGAGTACATCAACAATGGCTCCAAGGGAGCATCTTTCTACTGAACTACTAAAAACTAAGGAGCATTGAGCTCTGCAACAACTAGGAATGAAACTAGAATGCTCTAGCTATGGACTGCAAAATCATCAATTTTGCTGACCCTTGGAATGAGGTTGGACTTATTATTTATACATAAGATTTTCCCTAAAACTGACCTAATTCATTTTACACTCAATCAATAAAATATAATTTCCGGTGGCCGGTACTACCTGCACCACACTACAATAACCTCAAGAAGCACAAAGGTGTGACATGTCAGAAGAATAAGATAAGAAAGGTGGTATGGAAGAATCGGCCTCGAGAAGAGAGCCAAAGGGAGAATAGAAGAAATTTGATCCCCCAGGGATCGAGGCTACATGCCTCATTAATGGAAAAGTAGCTCACTGTCTTTGATGTGCTAGGTGTTCAATGTTGGGGTAGTGCCTTAGGAAGAACACCAGTCAAAACCATCTTGTTGAGCCAACGTGCCTTGCTGGAGTCACCCACTTCCTGACATCCTTATTAACTACTTGATGGTGACCGGTCGGCTCTGGGGAACCTGGACGTGGGTCATTAAAAGAACACAAAAATATAGATCTGGAACTCCAGGATCTGGGAGCTTACACTCTGAAAGAATAATGAATACAAAATACACCAGGTCGGCAAATATCTCCAGAATTTGGAAGACCTTATTGCTCCTTACTATTTTTGAATGCCTCTAATACTTGGCTTACGCCTTCTTCATCTATGCCCCTGATGTTGTCCCACCAGCCACAGACAACCTCTAATTTATCTTCAACTTCTCTAGCCCCATTTTGGAACTCATCAACCATCTTCACGACATCATGTGCCCAGATCATCTGTTGGAGATTTGATTCTGAGCAGTTGATTGATTGTATGTTTGTCATTGATGACAACATATAATACATAGTAGTAATTCTGTATGTACTTATCAGAATGATGATATGAAGACTTGCGTGGATAGATA
>MU226533.1:1012419-1050646 GCA_018584345.1 Thuja plicata
TTATCTTTGGGGGTAATGACAAGCTCAGTAAAGCATTTGAAAAAGAAATGCAGAATGAATTTGAAATGAGTATGATTGGTCCTATAAAATACTTTTTGGGACTAAATGTAAAGCAAACAGATAAAGGCATATTCATTAATCAATCTAAATATGTGAAGGAAATACTGAAGACTTTTTAGATGGATGATTGTAAACCAGTATGCACTCCCATGATAACTGGTAGCAAGCTTTCAAAAGATGATGACTCCACAATAGTTGATAAGACATTGTACAAATCTATGATTGGTAAAATCATTTATCTAACTCAATCTAGACCTGACATATCTAATGCAGTTGGCATTGTTGGAAGATTTGCAGTTGAACCCAAGCAGAGTCACCTAATGGCAATCAAGAGGATATTCAAATATCTAAAGGGAACTCTAGACTATGGCTTATGGTATCCTAAATCAAAAAATGTAAAGCTTCATGTGTATACAAATGCAGATTGGGTAGGTTGTATTGATGACAGGAAGAGCACTTTAGGAGGAGCAGTATTCCTTGGAGAAAGATTGGTTTCTTGGATAAGCAAGAAGCAGAACTGTATTTCTCAGTCAACACCAGAAGCTGAATATGTTGCAGCAGCATTGAATTGTTCAACCATGGTTTGCATCAAGCAGATGGTTAAAGAATTTGGCATTCAGGTTGATTATCCTATTGGCATTCATTGTGATAATACTAGCACTATCAACATGTCTAAGAACCCTGTGATGCATGTAAAGACAAAACACATAGAGATCAAGTACCATTTATTAAGAGAAAAGGTTGCAGACAAAGAAGTTGAATTGGAATATGTGAACACCAAAGAATAGATGGTAGATATTTTCACAAAGACCTTATCAAAGGATACTTTTGAGTATCTGAGGGAGAAGTTGGGAGTAATTCCCTCTCCTAAGTATGTTTAGAAGAAGCAGAAAAGACTTCAGTCATTAAGTGACTGATGAATGGTTGACTACTCTACTTCTGGATTAGTACTTGTACCTAAAAGACTATGGCACCCTTTTCCATTGATGTCAAAGGGGGAGTATATAGTAAGGAGGAGTATGTACTTAGGGGGAGCATATACTTTGGGGGAGTATATATATGGAACAAAAACACAGACAGAGGAACCGTAGCAGTTTAGAGAAATCTTTGATGAGGATATTGAGAAGATTGTAAAAGAAAGAGGACACCATGAACAGAGGATGTTTTTGATATCATATGTTGCCATCAATGTCAAAGGGGGAGATTTTTGGAGATTTGATTCTGAGCAGTTGATTGATTGTATGTTTGTCATTGATGACAACATATAATACATAGTAGTAATTCTGTATGTACTTATCAGAATGATGATATGAAGACTTGTGTGGATAGATACATGTTGTTGACATGTTTATTATGTTATATTCATACACGTAGACCCAGATATGATGTTTTAGTAAATTTATGTAATTCTTTTATTGGCAGTTACAGTTCTGGAAGTGTAATGGTTTAGGGCCGATGTATATCACATGTTTCTTGAGTTGCACCTATCTTCTGTATATGCATGTGTATATTCATGATTAGGTATGAGTTGATGATATTAATCCAAAGGTGCCAAACGTGTTTCAAGAATATTGCAAAGTTAGAGTTAAATTGGTGAGGCTGACTTAGTGAAGCGTCGTGTCTATTTGGTTTATACTTGCACGGTTGTAATTATGCTTGCATGCTTAGTAGAGCCGACAAGGATGTTATGAAGAGTTGTCTTATAGGTCCCATAATCTCATACTATATGGAAGCTACTTATAGCAATTCAAAGGTGACATGCTAAATGTGAATGATACGAAAAGATAAGAAAGATGTACAGAGCAGATTATCAGATTTGGTTCATTCATCAAGAGTCTATGTGAAGAAGAAGTGAAAGATTTCAATACACTGGAACTGATCAAGATAGCAGGTCTACTCTATAGTTTATCATCAGATATAGTGCATATCTATTATTTAGAAGGTTGTAGCCTTCACCATCAAGTAGTGAGCTTTTGGGTAGTGAGTCCACCACCCCTAACAGGGTTACTTGTAAAAGACTCCTAACAGGGTCTAACCCTTAACCAGGTCACTATACTATTGCATTGTATTGTACAACTCCTAACAGGGTTGAAATATCTTCTAACAGGGATTACTACAAACAAGTATAGTTTATTGTGGGTGCTAATTCCCACCGGGGTTTTACCATTTGGTTTCCTCATAATCAAATTATGTTTTGAGTACTGTGTTATCTAATTTTGCATTTACTTTGTTGTATTCTAAAGTTAAAGAAGTAAAAGGAATTGAAGTTACTGATAACTGATTCACCCCCCCCCCCCTCAGTTATCCTTTGGTACTATTCTAACATCATCATCTTGGATAATCTTGATACCCTGCCTCTGTCAAACTCTCTGGCAATCAGATACAAGGACTCCATTTACTCATCAAATTTATTGAGGACATAGTCCTCCAGGGTGCATTTCCCGGTGGTGAAGGGTTTGAATTGTGACACCCTTACCACAAATGCTTGAAATAGGCCCAATGGATATCGGGCCGCGGTCACCTTCTCTTTTAAGTCCTTAACTAGTTCCTTGCACACCTCAATTTTGAGGCCAAGTCTAGAGTACTGGGCCTGGAGAGAACCATATGATTCATCTCCCAAAATTCCAGCCTCTGTGATGGCTTCTTCTCCGGTGTTGAAAACTTCCTCCAACCTGGCCTTCCATTTCTCATACTTCTCCAAATCCCGCTCCCATACAATAGCAGAGCCATTCGCGTGGTTGAGGAGAATGTTGATCTGGTAAAGATCCAGGAGGGACACCACTAGGAATTGTCTTATGGAAGCTATCTTCTTGGTGACCCACCCATCCATAGCCTATGCCTTCTTCTTCATGGCCCAGATCGAATCCACGTCACCCTGTGTAAGTGACAATCCAGAGGTGGAAGCTTCTGGGTGGACCTCGGCCAGGGGCTATGTAAGTTCCACCAGAAGTGAGAGGAGATTTGCATTAGTTTCCCTTTCCTCCTTTAAATTTTGGCCTTGTTTAATTTACTAGGCCTCTACTTCTTTGGTGGCCTCTCTCAGTAGGTCTAATTCACCCTGCTTGTCTCTCCTCCCCAGTGCCACCTCTATAATGTTGTAATCTTCGGGCCTTACAGCCACTACATCTGCATCTGGAGGAGGTGTTGTGATTATTGCCACTGTGATACATGTTGGACCAGTCCAAAGGGTATGGACTATCCGTGCCTTCTTAGGCTTCTAGGCCTCTGCATTTTGGGCCATCATATTAGCCAAGGAGAGTGAAACACCTTTTGTTACCATTGGGGCCTTCCTCTTTCTTGATTCTATCAACCATTGGGGTAGCTGGGCCAGCTTCACTATTAAGACCTGAGTATCTGGGTTCCCTTCAGAACCTGGTGGTGTATTCCTAGGATCAACATTGTCATCGGGCTCTTTCTCTCTTTCCTGTTCTTGTTCTTTCTCCTGCTCTCCGGAGGCCTCAACATTTTCTACCTGGTTGGTGTCCTCTTTTGTGATATCCAGAGTTTCTTCTCCGCTGACATTAATATCACCTGTATCCTTGGGGACTTCCCCGCCATTATCAGCATCAGTTGGTTCATCATTTGTAGCTTTGGGGATTTCCCTGTCCTTCTGCTATTTTTGTTCTCCGGTCTCATGAGTTTCATCTGCCAAAACATTTCCCTCCACTAGGACATCTTGTGGAGGTGGGTGAGGTCTCTGGCCAAAATTTAATAATGCAGCCACTTTCACTACCTCATCGAAAGTACTCTGGGGCACTTGGTCCTCTGGAGTAACTGAAGGAGTTTGGACCATGATGATTGGGGGTACAGTTGATCTCGTGGGTCTGGTTTCCCTGATCATTGGTTGCTCATCTGTGCTTTTCCTTGGTTCATCCTCAGTCTCTTGGACCAGTGTCTTCTCTCGTTCGGGCTCTTTTTCATGTTTCTTCCCGGACCTCATACTCTCTGACAACTTATTATTCTAGGACCTCCTCTTCTTCTACGGGGCATCTTCTTTTTCTTGGGCAACGATCTGCTCCGCCGTGTGATGTACATCCTCATGAAGATTCATGAGCTCATCTACCTCAAAGACATCATCAAACTCATTGTGTGCATCATTTGGGGGAGAGGAGTCATAAATATCCTCAAGTTTGGGGGAATCTGAACTGACATCAACCGGAGGCAGATTTGGCATATCGGGGCTCATGGCTACGCTTAGAGTGGGGGTCACCTTCTACTTCTTCCTTCTTATTAATGGGATACTGGTATCCAAAATACCTATAGACTCTGCCTCAGTGAAAGTCTTCTTGTTCATCATTGCGGCCAACGACAGGGATCCCTCCGGGCGAGCAGATGCTACTGGAGTTACGAGGAGGCCAGAGGACATTTGTGCACTTATCTGCTGGCTTGCTAGCCTCACTGACTCCATCTATTTTTGTAGCTATGCCATTATGGGGGAATGACTCAGAGGAGGTACCTTGGCTGGGGTGTCTTATTTTTCCTTCCCCTTACTCATGTTGGGTCCGACAGAGACAGGGAAAGTTGAAGCAGACTTCTGAACAATCATTCCCTTCTGGGTGCTCCTGGGACACACCCGAGCAAAATAATTTTGACTAGCCTCCAAAATAGGGTGACATACTCCCTTGATCGTCAAATCCTCTGGGGTGGCCCAATCTACCAGAGGGAGATCCAACTTATCCAATCCCTGCCCTTTGTATGTTGGGTCTTCCAGTGACCTGTCATCTGAAAAACCCTTTAGAAAAGTCTGAAGGTCAAGCACCTTCATAATTCTCTTGGACATCTATGAATGCTAGTGGGTTTGAAGATCGAAACTATCCTGACAATCCGCACAAAAATCTTCAATGTCTTCCTTATGTGGCGGGGATGCCCAGGGAAGTGCCAAGGCAATCTTACCTAGAGGGTCATAATTATTCCTGGTGTGGTGGAATTCCACCAGTCCCAGGCTCTTCAACTTGCTATTTTCCTCCTTTGTTGTGGCAAGGCTGCATGTATAATTCCCACAAGAAACTGGGAATGGGATGTTAGTGACCTTCTTCAAGGTGAAGAAGGCATGCAGCTCAAGGATCTTTCGGCAGAACTCCAAAAGAATGATTTTATCCCCGCAATACCGGGGAAGAAGATAGGGTTCCTCGGAGAAGCCAGTTACCCGAATGTATGTGTTGCTAGAATTGAATAAAATAATGGCCGTAAGTACTGACCAAGTTCATCGCCTCCTACGATAACCAGTACTCAAAGTCCTGAGTATGCGTTAAAATGTTTTGGTAAATGAAGGCATCATTTACCCTGCAAAAATTTAGGAAACTAAGATCCCACTGGATCTGGGGATAATGATCCCATGGTTTTAACTGGCCTGACCCATTCCCAAGATCGCCCATGGTTCCTAAACCCAGAAAATCCAGTCTCTGTTGGGCCAGCGCCCATAGCACGTAAGATGTCATATAGAATTTATAACTCTAGACAACGCCCTTCAGCTATGTGTCCACATGATTGGCTATAATAGATGCCCAATTGAAAGTCTAGTTGTGGGTGGTGATGTAGTAAAGAAAGTAGTACATCCACACTGAGAAATCTCAAGCATGGAGCAATCCAAAGATCCTGCACAAAAAAATAATGCCCGCCTGAATGGGCTCTTTGAAATCCCCGTGGGGAATTTCCAACTTCATCCTTTTATGTTACCTCTTTGGGTACTTTACCCATTGAGTGTTAAGATATTGCCAGGTGATGAGAGCAACTTCCTCAAACTCCTATAATGACTTGGCCCGGTTGAGACTGACGGACCCCTTTAATTTTGGAATCCCTAGCCCTGATGTGAAAGTTGCTGCATCTAGATTGACAATTGTTGCTGGGTATTGTAACAGGTGGGGATCGGCGAGAAGAATAGTTTGAGTGGGTGTGTTGTAGAGTGTTTCCAACTGGAGTATTAGCTCTAGTGATTGCACCAAGAAAGGAAATTTCACAGCCTTAATAGTGCCAGAAGCGGCCAAGTGGGTGGCCATGCTATCTCCGTCGGCCTTCAGTCTGTATATGGCTTGAATTAAGCCCTGCATTTCTGCCCAAAGTCTGGGCTTTGTATCTATTATTTCCTGCACTTTAGATTCCACCTCGGACCCCATGAGAATACCCTTCTTTGGGTATTTGGAGGTCAGTGGCATCTTGGCCAGCATCTTTTCAGCCTTGGTTTTTGTGGCCACCCGAGTGGAGGTAGTAGGCAACTCCGGGCTATTAGGAGGAGTGATCACTTCAGACATTCTGACCAACTATCTGCAACCTGCAAGACCAAAGAACCGTCAATACATGATATAATAATAATAACTTTGTGGATTCTAGGGAAATCATCACCATGTCGCACCTGTCCAAAAAAAGTGTTAGCATATATCAAAATCCCAGAGTATTTAAGATAAACATGTGCTAGATTCTGATAAACACCCAGGGGTGTCTGGGTGTTGAACTAAGTGACAAAGATGGAATGAAGACCCAAGGGCCTCCCAACACCCGGAGTTTGGGAGAGTTAGCCATTTCCGACATGACCAGTAGGAAGCCATACTTGGCTAACATGGGTCATCACATGGCCACGTGACAGACGTCATAAAGAGCATTGATGGTGACAAGTGGGCTGACACAGGGGAAATTAAATTCCAGATGGAATGGGGTTTGAATGCCCACTCATGGGAAATTAATCCTGCCATTAAGGTTATACAATAGAGGAGAGAGAAAGTTGTCATGGCTCAACTCAATGAGGTGCTGAGTTCGAACCGTGGTGACTCTCTCTCAATGAGCTTGACAGGGTAATTCAAAACATGATGGAGTGTGAGGAGCTCAATAGGATGGAAGGATATACATGAGATATATACACTAAAAATACAGAGGGCTGAGACATATATATAATATTTACCAAGTATTTACACTACACACAGAATCTATTGATGCCCAAAACTACCTTACGACAATGTACAATATATACACACCAGATTACAACTACACACAGGATGGAAAACCCTCTGGCAGAGCCAAATCACCAATAGGAGGCAACCCAAAAGCAATAAAAATGTGAAGGCGGGGACGAAAATGAACGAAAGAAAAAACAAAACAAGAATGAGCACAATGGAAGCAACAGACAGAAAACCAGAGAAACAGAGAACCAGACAAGGAAAAAAATGAAAGCCAGCCTAGAAATGTGAAGAATGCAGGGAAGGCGAGCACAAGAAGTGCTTCACAATGATGTTCACCTTTGAAAAATCATGAGCAAGCACCGCAACTCAACGTTCAATTAGCCACTAGGCACAGGGAGAAATTCACTATTTAATTGCCTTAATCACCTCAAAATCTCTCAGAGTTCTCTAAGTGTTTTAATCGTGGTAACTGTGAAAATGACAGGTAACTTCTATTTATACCCCTAGGGTAAAAATAGGTTGCATTCCTTCTGACAACTCTAGAACACGTAGGCCTCTGGACTCTAGGCCCAGGGATTCCATGCAACCATACCTTCTTGCAAAAGAAGACATAACGACAGAGAATCTCAGAGTTCGGAATCTGGCTCCGAAAAGAATGAAAAAACTCTAGGACCGAGTCCCGGAGGCACAAGAAGACAAAACAAAAGAAGGACAACCCTCACGGAAGAATTGCCCAGAGGGAAAACAAAGAAAACAAGGGAAGAGAAAAAGAAAAAAAAAGGGGGGGACCCAACATTTTTCCTACAAAATGTAGGGATGGGTATGCAGGGCATAATAGTTAGTCTATAGAAAAGAGGCTAATTTGTCTGTTTCAACTAAATTTCCAACCTTAGACCTTACTACCCAACTTGTTCTCTTTGAAGAAGGAGATCCTCTGTAGGTACGCTATGCTCAACTTATGGAGTTGGAAGAGAATAGATGCAAATCTATGCAGAATATGAAGTTCCAATAGATGCAAACCAAGAAAAGATTTGAAAAGAGAGCTAGATCAAGGAAATTCAATGTGGGAGACATAGTCCTCAAGTGGGGTGAATTCAAGAGCAGACCTGGTAGACATACAAAGTTTGATTCATTTTGGGGAGGCCCATTTGTGATCCCAGAATGCAAGGAGCATAATGATTTTTATCTCTCAACACTTGAAGGAGAAGGCTTGCCTATATCAGTGAATGGTTTTCATCTCAAGCCTTGCTTTGAGGTTTGTCATACCTTGTAATTAAGTTTTTCTGCTTTTGTTTTTTGGTTTTAGGTTTCCTGCTTTCCTCAAAGTGTTGTTGCACAGTCAATTGTTTTGTGTATAGGTATCTTTTTTCCCTATTTTGGTTTGTTTTTTCCTCCTTGTTCAAGCCTCCTTCTTCCAGATTTTTGTCTCTACTTCTTGCAGCTCCTTTCCCAATGGAATGTCAAAGGCCACTGGTTTTCATGTGTCTAGCAGGCAGACATTCAGCAGAAGCCGCCAAAAATGTTAACCAAAATTCTCTATCCTATGTATTTTGGCATACAATTAGAGTAAATGTGGCTCCCACAAGGTTGAGCCTAGCTTGTATAGAATTTTCACCTGGTTCTAAAGTTTTCCTCCCTGTTTCTGCAAAGTTCCTAGGTTTGGTTGGAAAAACCCTATTTTCATTTCCATGCAAAAACCCTTAAAACCCTAGGTCCTTAGTGGCTGTTCTATTTCATCGTTACCTTTTTATCCACTTAAGTCTCCTTTTTCCACATGCTTCAAGTTATCTGTTGATGGGGACAAGTTATTTTCCTAACAAGTTTTACCTTTTCCTAAGTTTATTTCCTAAGTCCCATGAAGATTTATTTATCCTAGGTGGGTGATTCTCCTTTTCATCCGACGGTCATCGCGATGCCTTAATTGCTTAGATCAAACTAAAAGATTCATGAAAGCATCATGCTCTATTGATGCATGTCCATGAAGGGCTAGGCTCTTAGTGGAGTATGGCATTAGAGGGAAGAAGGAATCAATTAGACGGTTGTCGCTTTGCCTCAATGCTCAAATCAAACACTGAAGATTCTTCAAGGCATTGCAACATCATGACACATGGATGGTGGGGCCATCTTTCTTCAAATTTTGAGTGAAATTAACTTGTGGTAAAGTTCCTTTCGATTGTATGGATGGTGTTTTCCCTTATGCAAAAGATGATTGCTAGATAAACATTTTTCCAATGTGATAGTTTGTCACATCGCAAAGTCAGAGTTGAAGTTAGCTCTAAAGGGAAAGATAAAGGTAAAGCAAGTCATGATCGATCAGAATGTGGGTGTTGTGACTTAAAGCAAAGATGATAGAAAGATATTGTTTAAGGAAATGCAATGAGGTGATGCGTGTCCATACCTGATTGTGATTCCTAGGTAATGATAGAAAGACCAACAACGGTGTTTTAAAATGAGAAAAGGGTATTTTTTTGAGCCGTTGATTGGGTATTTCTGTGCCACTTGTGACCGTTTGCGTTTAAATTCAAATATTTAAATCCTTTTCTTAGAGCTTCCATGATGTTGGCATGATTTTTCAAGTCTCAGATAGGGTAGATATATCACTCGACTTCTCTAGTCGAATTTATGGTGATGAGAGTTTCTTCCAAGGATATCTGATTGTCTGAGATGTTTTCCAAGGGGTATTAATGTGCAGAGGTGAATGTTTTAGGGTTTTTGATATTTTTCAAGGATATCTTTTGTAACCCTAATCTGATTTGTATTGATGGTGAATTGACTCCTGAGCCTATGTGGTTGAGGAGGTTGTATATAAGTAGTTTTTCTAGCTTTTGGAGCTAGTTTTTTTTAGGCTTATTTAAGATTTTTTGTGGCATTTCTTCTGCCCCCAAGTTTCCATCTGTTTGTAATTTCTCATTGAGGTTTAGATTATACAAAGACTTTTTGTGACATATTTTTTGTCCCTAGGTTTTTCATGTTTGTATCTCTCTCTGAAGCATAATACAGTTATTAAGTGTTAGAGAAATCTTTGGATTATCTTGGGTCCTCTTTCTTTTATGTATCTTTGTGTACTATTGTGAATGATCGATATAGATAATCTTGTGAATTTTTTTCATCCCAGATATCCTATCTCATTTTTGTGCCTATTTGCTGGAGTGAATGTTTTCTTGCAATTCATAGTCCATGTCTATCTTCTTGAAAGCCATTTTTGTGAAATCTTTCCTTTCCCTAAACAATTTTTTTTAATCTCAAACCTCTCTATGAAACACTTTTGCAAGCCTATTTAGAAATTTGTACTTATCCTAATTCAAGGATTTCATGCTAAATTTTAGCCATCTTTGTTATGATTCATGTTCATTCCGGTATATCACCTAATAGATTAAGTTCTTGCTTTATTTCCTTTCAGTTGCCTTTTATCCCTTTTCCTCCCAAGTTTACTTTCAAGTTTCAAAAATAATAATAGGTCATTATCCAAGAGGAACCGACCTAGAATCTAGAGGTCTCACTTCAGTTAGCAAAGGTCCTAGAACCTAGAAGTGACTCCCACGTTATACCAGATCATTATACTTTTGAGTTTAATAGGGTGCAAATTTGGTGTATAACAGAACCAAAATATACTAATGAGGCATGTAGAGATGAATCTTGGACTAAAGCTATATAGGAAGAATTAGAACAGATAAAGAAGAATAAAACTTTGGAACTGGTTCCTAGACCTAAAGATAAGAATGTTATAGGAACTAAGTGGGTTTTCAGAAATAAGATGAATGAAGAGGGAATGGTTGTAAGAAACAAGGCAAGATTGGTTTGTAAAGGCTACTCGCAACAAGAAGGTATAGACTTTGAATAAACATTTTCTCCTGTTGCTAGGTTGGAAACACTAAGATTATTTCTTGCTTATGATGCACACAAAGACTTCAGAGTATATCAGATGGATGTGAAATTTTTCTGAATAGAGATCTAGAAGAGGAAATATATATTGAGAAACCTGATGGATTTCCTTTGACAGAAGATAAGGACATGGTTTTCAAGTTGAAGAAAGCTTTGTATGGACTTAAAAAAGCACCAAGAGCATTGTATGCAAGATTGGATAGGTATCTACTTCATCTTGGCTTCAGAAAAGGTAATGCAGACAACCATTTGTACTTAAGAGCTAGTGGAGATGGAATTCTAATAGTAGAATTTTTTGTTGATGATATCATTTTTGGAGGAAATGATGAAATGAGTAAAAAGTTCTCTAAAGAAATGGAAAATGAATTTGAGATGTCAATCATTGGTGAGATGAAATATTTCCTTGGATTGCAAATTAATCAGAACAAGAGTGGTCCTTTTATTTCTCAGACAAAGTATCTTAAAGAAATGTTGAATTTTTTTGGAATGGAAGATTGTAAACCTGTTGGAACACCTATGGTTACTGGTCACAAACTTACTAATACTGATGAAACTCAGAGTGTTTTTTAGAAAAAGTATAGATCTATGATTGGAGGCTTAAAATATTTAACCCACACCATTCTAGATATTGCTAATGCATTTGGAATTGTGGCAAGAAATCAAGCAGATCCTAAAGAGACACACCTTGCTGTTGTGAAAAGAATATTTAGATATCTGATAGGAACACTGGATTATGGATTATGGTAAAATAAATTTGATGATTTTGATTTACATTATTATACTGGTGTTGATTGGGAAGTGAATATTGATGACAGAAAAAGGCACAAGTGGTGGTGCTTTCTTTCTTGGGAAAATATTGGTTTCTTGGATAAGTAAAAAGCAGGATTGTATAGCTCAGTCTACTGCTGAATTTGAGTATGTTGTTGCTTCTATAAATTGCACACAGATTTTTTGGATGAAACAAATGTTGAAGGAAATTGGGATAAATTTTGATGAGCCAGTGGTTATCCTTTGTGATAACACTAGCACATTCAACATGTCCAAGAATCCAGTAATGCATTCAAAGACTAAACATATCTCCATTAAGTATCATTTCTTGAGAGACAAGGTAGCAGAGAAGGAGATTAGATTGGAGTATATCAGCACAAAGGAACAAATAGAAGATATATTTATAAAACCTTTGCCAAATGATGTCTTTGAGTATCTTAGAGGTATGCTTGGGGTGTGAGCCCCTCCTTGCAAGAACTAAATTGATGCAGGAATGCATCAGTCTAGTGGCTTTCAGAGCTATATCATTTTCTAGACTTGATGTATGGATCTACTCCTTAGAGGGAGCGATCACAGGAATATTATAAAACATATTTGGGTGATTTTACACCTGGTTGTTGGAGACATAAATAATTTAAAAAGCTACACATTTAAGAGGAAAGAAGAAGAGTTATCGCACCCTTTTCCATTGTTGTCAAAGGGAGAGAGATTCTATAAGAAAATCCCTACCGCTTTAGGGAGAGATGTGATGAGGATATTGAGAATATTGTATTGAGAGAATACTTTTGGGTTGATGGATTTTCCCATATGTTGTCATCAATTCCAAAGGGAGATATTGTTGGAATTGGTTGTTGATGATGTTGTTGGCATTCATGTTTTGTCACTGATGTAAACATATGTTTCTATGGAGGTAGAACAGATTGGTTATTACTATTGCTTGATGAATGATAGAAGTGTATGGCTACTGTATAGTTGATTCAGAATGAGCAAAGATGTTGATGTGTATAGGGATATGTTTTGATCATATTTATAAGGTCGCACGGCTTAATATTTTCTACTAGATGAGTTACAAATATTTTAGTGAAGACTGGGTACTGGATGGTGACAACGATCTTTGACAGAGTTAGTCTCTGTGTTTTGAGTATAACTTACAAGTGATGTGGATTCAGGTTATGCAATCTTAAGGGATTGAAGAAGACATGTTAAGGAATGTTTTTTATGATTCTTGGGTTTCAAGACTCTTGGTGACATCATCCATGGCATGTGTTCTGGAGGAGGCCTATTTGGGGTTGACTTCATAGATGTAGCATATATTATGGATTGCGAGTGTGGATTACAGATCTTGGATTATATTTGATGAATTTTAATTGATGTTTACTTGTTATAGGTACCATTTGTATCTTAGCAAGGGGTTAAATAATTATTTTTATGTTGGGAAAGCCTAATTGGCCGACCTAATTAATTATTGTAATAGGGTATTATGAGAGAGAATCTATTTTTGGAAAGTGTGATTGTGGAAGAGACAACGAAGTGTGGGAGGTGCGAGCTTTTTTGTGTGAAGTCTCCTAGATGTAGAGAAGAGGTTGTTATTATGTTACTTCATTGGAACTGACCAAGCAAAGATAGTTGTTATCAAAGAGTTCAATGGATTGTATATTTCCTATATACACTTGTATTTCAAACTGTAAGTCCTTAGGGTGGATTTAACCTTCTTTAGGCAGTGTGTCTGGGCAGTGAGACCACTGTTACTCTTGACTCCTAACAGGGTTCATCCTCTAACAAGGGCTATGTATTGTAATGCATCAATAAGCTCCTAACATAGCTAAATATTTTAACATGGATACTATACTCTCAGTACATTATTTGTGGGTGCTAATTCCCACCAGGGTTTTACCTTTAGTAGGGTTTCCTCAAAAACAAAGGATTGTGTTATTTCATTGGCATTTACTGTGTTATCATTTGGATTAATGGTTTTGTTTGTAAAGTTTAATGTTTAATAATCTGTTTCACAACTAATTCAACCCCCCCCTCTCAATTGTGTTGGTGGACAGTTATTCCTAACAATATACATGTGTGTGTGTGTGTGTGTGTGTGTGCCCACCTATGGAAAAAAATTTGGTTCCCATCCCCTATATTTACTTTGAAAATTAACGTATCGCACCTTTTGAATATCTGGTATATTTCATCTCATGAAATATTACAAGTTTTGGCACTAAAAAATCAGATTTAAATAGAATTTTAAAATATGAAAATTATGTTTCATCAAACTTGAAGGAACGACAATACAAGTCATTTTCAAAAAAGGTATATCAAAAATATAGTATGTGATCTCATAAAAAAAATACAAGTTTAGGTGGAGTTGTGACATCTACCAAGCTAGAAAAGATTACATTGAAGTCAAGATTTTTATAGAAGTTTTTATCGATGAAAGTCTAGACATGTTCTACCGATAATAATGTTTTTGGTGAAATAGCATAATCAAAGTAAGTTAAACTTGTTTAATCGAAAGAAGAAGTTTCATTGAAAAGAAGTCAAATGAGACAATGTGCATTTAAAATATTTTTTCAATGAGAAGAAGTGTTGCCTTTATCGAGGAGGAACCTTACCGATGAAAGGGCGGGTATCGAGTAAATTAAAGAACTGAGAAATGTTCTAAAATTTTCTTTTACATCAAAATTATATTTAGATGTATCATTCATTAGGTCTTGTCGAAAAATTAGATTAATGAATAAGCATCAAAGATGATATCGGAAAAAGGAGTTTTCTTATTCGAGAAAATTTCATTGATTAAGAGCCTAATAAATTTCATCGATAACATTTATGTCGAATAAACAATTTCATTTTCCTATTGATAGAGGTTATCAAACAAACAAATCCATTGATAAAGCATCAATAAGGAAGTTTCATCGATAGGAAGATGTCGATATAAGTTATGATCATTCCATCAAAGTTACTTGTCGATGAAATATAAAAGATCAGTGAAATGACAAAAAGGATTGCACGATGGTGAATGAATTTAAAAGAAGAATTTCATGAAATGATTAATCTAATGTTTGATCTAATACGTCTTTGAGAGCCCTAAGGACCCATATTGAAATAACATCAGGATGATTCATCGAAGGAAAAGCTATCAATAACAAATAAGCATCGATCAAGGTGAGAAATGATATTATGATGTGCATGTCTTATCGAAAAGGTTTTGCATCGAATAAATAAACATTTTGTTCCATCAACAAGACTTATCGAGTAAGGAAGGGTTTCTATGGAGCGGCATTTTTTTTTAACAAATAAAGGGGTTTTAATCAATAAATAGCACCGATGAAGAGTTCAATCATTCCATCAAAACTCCTTATCGATGAAATATGAACATTGATAGAAAGGAAAAGAGATAAAATGAAGGAAAAGGTTCTATCGAAAGAAATAGTCAAGGTAACTATTGATCCTTTGGTCAAAGATGTTACAAATAGTGTTGACATTGAATAAACAGGTGAACATTCCATTGAAACTGGGAAAAATACATCTGCAAGGAATATCATAGTGTCGATAAAGATCACATCGACATAAATTTTGAAAAGAAAGCCATTGATGACCATTGCAACACTACTCATGTGTAACTTATTTATACCAGACTATGTGAAGATAAATTTGATTGCCTTAAGCATTTAGATGTAGAATTTAGAGGTGATTACATAGAAAGAGGCGAGGATTGGTTGAGTAGTTGCAGGGAAGCACATTCTAGGCTAGTGAAAATCAAGTAGGTTTCTAAGTTCTCACTGATCATATTCTATTAATTATCATGGAAGCTTCATCTTCTAAAAAACCTAAGGATAAGAACCAAAAAGAACCTCCCAAATAAGATAGTGGTGAGAAAATAAAACCAAGATGACACAAAAGGGAAGGAAGACCATTAAACCAAGATTTGTTAGATCAATTTCTTGCATCTGGGAAAAGATCAAAATGAATTAAGGTCGAGGATGAATGGTTGGATGAAATTTTTGAAGAACTTGGTGATGTCTCAACAAAAATAAGAGGGTACAACTTGCTCATTTTCTATTATAAATGGAAAGACGGGGCCAAACCCATAACTAATCATTGGATATTCACAAGCTCTGAGAAGAATACTTTACCATGGTGAATGCATATAAAAGGTGGAGGTCATCCCTACATATAAATAGAGTAGAAGGAGGTTTCTCCGTATTTTAGAAGCAGACAAGTTCCCATATGATGTAGAATTATTCTATCCTTATGTTAGATACACATATTACACAATAGAGTAGGTGCTTGGATTAGATGCTCCTTCATTGATGAATATAAACACCATGGTTTTAGCTATAGATGTACAATCAAAGGACCCTCGTACTTTTGGAAATGCTTCCTACTTAGCTGATCAAATAAATCATGGCCTTGAACAGATACACAATGATTCAAATAATATGTATTTTAAATACTATTCCTTTATGATGCACATGCTTCTATATAGTAGACAGGTAATAGGGTTATGGATGGAGGATTTACCTATCAAGGAGCATGAAAATACTAGTTTTCCCAAACTTGTACAATTGTGGCTATCCATATGGGACCAAAGGTTTACTTTCTATCAGTATCTATTTTTTGAGGAGCACTTTTTTAAACCACTGTGTAAGCTGCTAGGTCATCCTTCTGATCACACACTATCACTTGAGATCAAGAGTTTTTTAAGGCCTAAGGTGTTTGAGGAACAGAGTGTTGTAGATCATAACTGGGGAGACTGGTACTCTTTAAAGGACCACACCCAAATAAGAACATATGGGTTTGAAGGGTGTCCTTATATTTTGTCCAAAATGATTCCAAACATAATTGCATATCTAGAAATTATCAGACAACTCTCTACTTCTAATACCCTTCATTTGAGGTCTCCTGAAAAATAGTCTATAATGCCTACGTGTCTAGAATTTGGATAATTTGTAGTTAAGAGTACAAGGATTTATGATCTAGTTAAAGGAAAGTTGGATTACTATCACATGTCTACAGGTGATCAAAGAAAAAAATTTGATCCTGAAGGGTACATCCAGTGGGCCAAAACATCTAATAAATTGAAAGGGCTTGAGAATAAACCATTGCTCAATGATGAGAAAATTTTCACTACTTATGAATGGAAGGTAAATTGAAATAAGATTGACCTTCAAGTTCTCGAAGATATACCGTTGGCAAGGGCAAAGAAAATGTTTGAGCATGAAGAGGAGATCCTAACTAATGTTCCATTATATGGTTTTAGAGAGAAGCCAAAAGATACTAGAGTAGTAACACCTTTGGCTCATTTTTCACCTACTTCAATAATAAAGTTTGGAATGGGGATTCTATAAGGGAGGAAATCCTACTTATATGCCACCAATCAAGGTATATAATGATTTTAAAAATGAAATTATGATTGATTAGATACCAACTGAAGAAATTAAAGATGAGAGAATCCTAAATTATGAGGATTTTGCATTGGATCAAGATTTTGTCAATACTTCAGAATCTAAAAATTTCCTCAACCAGTATAAGGGGAGATTGCTTAGAGAAAGGGTAAACAAAGATGCAAGCGACAAAGAAATGTTGTAGGAGTTACAAATTGAAATAGACAATGAAATGAAGGAAATGAATCCATAAAAGGGGAGGTAACTTTTAAAGGAAGCAAGTATGATAATTTTTCAAGGATGGGATATGAAGTCAGTTGTTATATTTGATAGTTTTATAAAGAAACAACATAAAAATAAAGGGATGGTACCACAGGAAGTTGATAGGATATACATAGAGTCTGTATATGACCCTAGCTAGAAGGCTTTACTTTAGTGGGCCATTTACCCTTGAAATAAAAGGCTTGTTCTTGTGGACACAAAGGAGGCATTTTATAATTTGATTGTTCAGCAAGTTGGAAGAATTGATCCCAGAGTAACTATAAACTAAATTTGGATGTTGGACAATTGAATCAGGCGCAGGTTGAACAATTATTGAAAGAAAGAAATACATATAAATCTTTGTATTAGAATTCTTAAGTGGAAAATAAACAATGGCAAGAGAGGGCCACAAAACTCATTGATAAAGATGTTTCTACCCACACCATTGATAAATGAGAGATCTTAATTGATTTTGAACAAGAGCAGAGAGTAGTGATTGCCATGAAAGATACAACATATTGGAGATAGAAGGCTCAAAACCATGAGAATAAATTTAAAGAAATGGAGATGAAGGAGAAAAATACTATTTACGAGTTAGCGACAAATATACTTGAATACATCTTCCATGCAACAGAGATATAGGCAGCCAACTTCTATGGAACTTATTCAGGGATCTTTAAGGCTTCAGAAGAGCATGTCTGATTAAGGGACAAATGGATAAGGAAATTTGAAATTAAGGAATCTTTATCATCTTAGGATCTTAAGGAGGGTAATGAAATACTCAATAAACACTCTGAATTGAAGGAGGATATCAAAGAGTTAGATAGTGATGAGATGGATTTTATTCCATAAATGTTGGATGAAGGAATACATGTTTAATTAGAGCAATGGAAGGATAATTTCACCCGGTATTTATCTCAGGTCATGGTAGGATTGCAGGGTGAGGAGGATGTTTTACTTTATGTGGAGAAGGCTGCAGATAAGATCTATAGACAAGTGTATATGATGGGACACATGTTCATGAACATCAATATTTACAAAGATCAAGAATAAATTAATCATCTCAGGGTTGTTAATCTATTTATCTTAAGGAATAGTTAGTTATTTGTAAAAAATATGTTTATGTGTCAAGAGGCATTTTTGTTTGTTAAAAGACTCATACCTTCCTTATATAAGGAGGATTATTTTGTAATGTAAAGGGGGATTAAAGAAGACATATCCTATTTTATAAGAAATACTTTTTAGTTTTATAAATCAATATTCTTCTTCTTATTTGAGTTGTGTGGGAAATCTTTATCTTGGTCATTTCTCTATTATTATCATTTGCATGGAATTATTGTTATCTTAATCCACATGTGAAATTTATATGTTTTGATTACAAGTCTGAAAAAATAGGATACATCTGAGACAAAATTTGGCTAGTTGTGTCTTGTTCTTATTTTTCTTTCATAGGATGGTTAAATTCAATCAGACTTGTTGTAGTTAAAATACATAAAAATAACATTGATGATTAGATAGATGACAAACTTATCCTCTAGAAGGTTTAAAATTTATCTTTCAGAGTTATATGTAGGGTCTGGAGAAGATTGACTCTGTAGCCCAAGGAGAAGAAGGTATTGGTCAATTTCCTAGAATACATTCATAATGTGATCAGATTATAGTAGGAGTAGTAGAAGATAAATATAAGAAAATATTAATTTAGATAACAAGTTAATTGTAGAAGTTGATTAGAGAAATAACACTAGGAGAAAGATAAAAGTAAGAATTAATAAGAACTGAGAAGTAGAATAATAAGAAAAAGTAGAAGCAATCAAGTAATTAGTAAATAAATCATTCTATTTTAAATATATGCCACTTTGAAGTAAAAACTAGAAGTAGAAAGATACAAGATACAATCTGCTATAAAAAGCATCAACTTGAAGAACTAGTTGGTGAGAAGGTCTACCCACCTAGGTCCTATAGAGCATAATGAGTAGGGGATTTTAACAATAACTTGGTAAATCTTGTTAGTTGGCCAAGTCAATTGGAAGAATCTGAAATATAATTTGGCATACTCTTAGATCTTTCTAATCTACTGATTTGGGAGCCAACATGTTCAAAAAAGCCTCACTTTGGATTTGAGCTAAGACTCCTAGAAAAAAGGGCATGGGTGGTCTAGGTGGAAGCTTTCCAACATCAATCAAGTTGTTCTCTTCTCTCACAACTAGATCATAATAATTTTACAATGTGGTACCTCCAAGAGACTAAATCTCATGATTAAATCTAAGTTGAATTCTTAGAGATAGAAAAAAAATCCATAGCTATAAGAGGATGAGTTGTGATTTGTATTCGTTGTCAATTTTTTTGGTCCAGTCATCGAATTCTCTCTCTACTTCTTGGGGAGTCCTTTTGATAGTGATTAGCTATTGTAGAAAAGACTATTGATCACCCTTTTCAGAAAATGATCGAAGCATAGGTCTCTTAGCTGGTCCCATGTGGCTATAATATTTGGCAATAAGAATCTGCACTACTTTTGGGTTTTCCCTTTAAAGGAAGCAACAAGCAACCTAAGAGCTATGTTTTTAATGTTATGTGGTGCACAATACATGTATCAATTGATAATGACAAAATTGGAAAACCTAAATTATGGATCCTCAACAAGCCGAACCATAAGCGAAAGATCCATATAAGAAACCAATTATCACATCAATGAAGCTCTTCCTCAAGAACAAAAAGCATAAAATAATATAAACAAACAAACTAAAGTATTCTAAAGATGCTTCACTCCATTGCTTTCCTATCTACCAAGATCTCGCATTCAATACTTTGTTTCTCTCATATTTTAGCATTGTATAAGAGGCTATGGAGAATGGAAATGGTGGTCTAATAAGGATGATCAATTTATTTATATGGATGGTTCTTAAAAGTTTTGATATGCAAAATTTCTCAAGATAGCATGATGAACTTCCATATTCAAAGAAGGGACCCCCAAAAGTGAGAGGGAAAAGAGTTTAAATAGATGTCGTCATGAGGGAAACCAAATTGTGGGAAAGATGTGGTATTAAAGGAATTAGATGGGGAAGGTATAGTTCACTTTTCTCAGGGTCTTTTATTTGATTTTGCAAATAAATGATAGGTGGAGATTAAAAGGGGAGGAATTTTGAGAGTATTTTATTAATAAATGGAGAAAGGGGATATGTAAAGAAAGATAGTGGGTTTATTTTTTTTACTATAGGACATAAAATAGATAGAAAAATATTAGAGAATTATTTAAATAAATGCATAAATTTATTTAAATAGTAGAGGAAATATTTAATGAAATAATTAAATGAATATAACTATATGTTTAATTAATAAATTAATTTAGAATAGTCATGAGGACATTTTTAGGTGTCTATATTTTACCTCTCTTTGAGACAATGCATCTACTTGCGGCAAAAGGAGATTTGTGGGAGAGGTGTCAACACCTAGTATTTGAATATCGTGATTTAACCACAAGACCATGTCCTGAGTTCTCTCAGTCTACGCACTATTGTCTAGGGGTAGGATCCCTCCTCTAACAATGTCCAAAGTCAATATTTCTTTGAATTTGTACAGGTTGGGCTCAACTTGGAAAAAGGTTGTGCTTCATTTACTTGCACCTAATAAGTACCTAGTTATTTCATTTCGGACTCTCTTTTGACCTTAATCTAGTTAGTCTCTCTCCTCCATGATAGCCAAAGGTAGGAAAAGTTGATTGAGATAATACACATTCAAGGATTTGGCCCAGTTTGGCTCAAAACCATGTCATAAGTCTTTCAGATATCAACCACTTGGATATCTATGACACTCGAGATGCAAGGTTCCAAAGTGAGTTGGATATTGATGTTTAATAGTTCCCTAACCATCTTAACGTGGGTTTTTTCAATTTTTAGTATGGAACCATTCATTTTAATGGGGATTAAGATGTGTTTCTTATATATGGAGAGGGGCATGAAATTTCTTGATGCTCCAAAGTCCACCAAGTAGTTATGTAGGTTTTTTCCCATAAATCCTCAGGCTAAGGAGGAAGGGAGGGTCCTCAGTATTACCCATATAGACCACTGAATTAGCATCATAAAAATTCATGGTCTTGGCCTCATTGAGGTGGGGTTCAAGTTCTTTGAGGAATTTGAGGAGGGCCTCCTTCTTGGGACAATTGTCCAGTACCTCCATGAGGGAGATATTTGTGTTTTTGTTCTCCATAACCATGGTAATATCATACCTCCCTTTGGGGATCCAAGCGACCTTTATGTGGTTTGGCCTCCATAATAAATGTATTGGTTCCATAGGGGGAGTAGGATTATTGCTAGCATTGGGATCTGGGGGAATATGGGTGTCATTTGGTGGGATTAAAGTGGTAAAGGGGCCCTTGTTTTGACACTGCAAATTGTAGGGTTCCCTTGTGGATTGGAATACTTGAGCCTCATATGTGGGATCTCCAGGATTATCCTCTTCTTTAAGAGGTAAGAAGATTATTTCACATACAAACATCGTGCTTATGTTCTCTATATAGGTGGTGGAAGATTGTTCAGGGGCATACTGGTTGTCCAACTAAGCAATCCTAATGATTTTCTCTATTTGGGCGTAATTACCCTTAGAATGGGCCAATGTATCATGCAATTGACACCAATTGGGGAAGGGATGGAGGTCTACCAAGTTCATCATGTGGGTAGGGTTTGTTAGGAATAACATTCCACAAGAACAACTGAGAGGGGGGGTGAACTAGTTGTGAGATATATTATTAAACATTAAACTTTATAAACCAAAACTTCAATTCAAATTATAACACAGTAATGCCAACACAATAACATAATACTTTTTTTCAAGGAAACCTTGTTAAAGGTAAAACCCCATTGGGAATTAGCACCCACAAATGATGTACTGAGAGTATAGTATCCTTGTTAAAAGATTTAGCCCTGTTAGGAGCATATTACAACATTATAGTACACAGCCCCTGTTAAAGGACATACCTTGTTAGGAGTCAAGAGTAATAGTGGGCTCACTGCCCAGGCACACTGCCCAAAGAAGGTTAAATTAACCCTCAAGGATTAACAATCCAAACAAGTGTATATAAGAAATATACAATCCAGTGAGTTGTCTGATAGCAACTGTCTTTTCTTGGTCAATTCCAATGAAGTACTATAATCACAAACTTTGCTCTACATCCAGCAGCCAATCAAGCTTTATAGCTTCCACACTTCTCTGCCTTTTCAATTACCTTCTCATCATACCACTATCACATACTACTACATCTTTTCAAGAGAAAAGATCTCTCATATATACCCTATTACAATAATTGATTAGGTCAGCCAATTAAGCTTTCCCAATATAAAAATAATTATGTAACCCCTTGCTAAGATACAAAAGGTACCTAAAACAAGTAAACATCAATTACAATACATCATATATACTCCAAGATCCACAATCCATGCTCACAAAACATAATACAATCTACATCTCTAAAGTCAGACCTATATAGGTCTCCTCCAGAATACACGCCATAGCTGACGTCACCAACAATCACATGACTAGAAATCAACAAAAAAATTCATCAATGTGTCTTTTTTCATCTCTTAAGCTTGCATAACCTGAATCATCATCGCATGTAAGACATACCCAAAATATAGAGACCTCTTTCAAGCATCACTGTAACAATCCATAAACCAATCTTCACTAAAACATCTGTAACATCACCAATATGCAATATTAAGCCAAGAGACCTTAGGAATAAGTTCATCACACATCCTTCTTCATATCCTCATCTTCAATCATTCTGATATATATGTACAGTGTTCGTACACTTCTTTCATTCATCATACAACAGTAATAACAGTCTGTTCACTCCATAGAAACATATGTTGACATCAGTGACAAAACATGAATGCCAACAGCATCAGCATTACCCAATTCTGATATCATCCAACAGGGCTTTCACTACCCATTTTACTCTATTGGTTATTGTCCACCCCTCCATTTTTGGGGTTGGTATTCAATTGGCGGTTATTAGGGTGTTGATTGTTGTGGTAGTGATGTCACAAATTATAATAATTTTGTTGCCCTTGATATTTTCTCTATTGTTACAAAGGATCGATATTTTGAGGAACCCTTGGCCTAAGCTTAATCTAGTTAAGTTCATACGTAACCTGGTTCTACATCATCTTTAGGGAAACCATCTCCATGTTTAGATGGTTTTTTCTAGAAGAAAGGGTTCACCAGAGCTTTTCCTTTCATATTATTTCACTTAGCTTGGACGGGACATCCTAACTCTACAAATTATCCTTTGTTTGGGGTAGACCCCAGGATTTTTTTAAATTTAAATAGGGAAAAAACCCTAAATGCAAGATTTCTTGGTCATGCTGCTTTCTCACAGGGGAGTTAGTGCGTGGAATATCAGAGCCTTCAGACCCTCCTAGTGCCAGATTTTATTGAGGCAAATTTTGTACAAAGTAGTTAATAGAGTTTGAGATGAGATGAGTATGTGTGTTCACCAGAAAACTCTACCTCAAAGAGGAGAAAGAAACATGATTCTCTTTCCTCCCAAGCACTTGTGTTTCAGGTCATGATGGTGTTGGACTAACTAAGTTGGGAACACAATTATTTCTTCAAGGGGCTTGGTGGTTTTGGGAGGTTTTAGAGATACATTAGATTTCTTTCAAGAGAGCATTAGGGAAAACTTAGAAATAAACTTCAAAAGATAGAACATTGTTAGGAGTAAATATGAATTTATCTATAATTATTTTACCATTCATGTCATCACTTTAATCAAGACAAATAGTAAAATTATTAACATACATGATCATTAATCACTAAATGCCAAAGTATCCAGATTCATTCCCAGTAAGAGATATAGTTATCATTCAAAGTAAAACACTTAAACACTCTTAAGTAAAGGAAAACATAAAAAGTAAATGATATATTCTTTACCCATAACCAAAGTGTGCTCAAAGTAGCAGTAAAGTAGTTGATCTTCCTTTGATTAAAGATAATAAACTCCACCATCATTGGTTGTGCATATAAGAATCCAAGGGAGCATGAAATTAAAGCTAACACTAAGAACATGAGGGGAGAAACTAGATAATTTTATTAGTATGGTGCCTCAAAATCACCAATTCTGTAGACCCTTGAAATGGCTCAAAAATATACATTTATAGGGAATTTACCCTGTACAACCTAGCTACAATTATTTACAATATTTACATCTATATATAATATGTACAATCATTTACAATTATGGAAAGGAGAGAGACAAGAAGAGGGGAGAAATAAAGAAGGGAATCTAGGGATCCAAATGTCGAGGGATTATTTGTTATCATGCAAGTCTTCAACTGTCAAATGTACCTTGTTTGAACTTTAGACTTTCCTCATAAATGCTATCTGACATTGATGCTAGTTGATAAGCTAGGATGCAAGGTGATTGATCTGATATTGATAGGATCAACATGTATTTTGAGATTGTGATTTGCAGAGAGTGAGAGATGATGGATAATGAAAGAGGGATTTTAAAGATTCAAAGTGATGGAAATGATGAAAAGAGAGAAAGTGATGATATTCTTGTGCTTTTTTTGAGGTGTCATATCATCATTGATTTTATTATGCAAAAAAAATGATTGTGTCTATTGTTAGAATGATTTAGAATAACTGAGAGGGGGGTGAATCAGTTATCCTAGGTCCAGATGTACCAATTGAACTTTTTAAAACACTTTAACCAACTCAGATCCACTGAGTAATCCACTCGGTCTCTATACCATATAATCAATAACATAAAATTGTAGTTTACTGTCCTAATGTAATCAACTTGCAAAATATAAAACTCTTAACAATAAAACTCGTCAAATAACATTCACACAAGTATGACACCAGGATTTAACGTGGAAACCCAATATGGGAAACAACACTAGTAACATGCTACCAATTTTTCACTCTTTTGAAGTGAGCTCTGTGAGGAGCCAACCCTATTAAAGGTTATAATACACACTGTTAAATGTGACCCGGTTAAAGGATTTAATTACCTTGTTAAAATTGAGCCTTGTTAGAGGGCTTAGACCATTCTATTAGAATGTCACCTTGATTGAAGGATTTACAATATGATTGTTAGGTCAACCTTGTTTAAAAGGATTTTGCAACTGATACAATGGTTCAAAAGTAGCAACAAATTGTGATCTGAAACATACAACTCACTTTGCAAATACAGATCCAATTATAGCTCAAATTTTAATTCACTAACTGGCCTTCATGTCATTTCTACCACTCAGATCTACTCAGAAATCCTTCAAGCAATCACCATTGTGTAGTCTTGTACTGCTCTTCTTCAGCCTTCTCTTGCTTCTGCTTAGATTTTCCAATCAAATGAATTAACCTCTACCACACACACATAACTTGCAATTAGGTTAATCTTATACCTCTCTGATCAGGAAGCTCAATATATTGTCTCTTAATCTTCACCGCAGATCCTAGGGTTTGGTCAGATCCAACAAATCCTTCCAACATTTTGTTTCCATCTACATTGTAGAATACACCTCAAAACTCCTTCTTGAATCCATACATAAAAATGGTTAAACATAGATTAAATTCTCATTTAATTATCCAAAATCATCATCCTTATCTTAAATACGCTTCACATATCCCAATAAATCAACTATGTTGGCTGGGATCTCAAATCTTTATCAAACTATCAAAATAATAACACTCGGTCATCACTATGTTCTTCCACTTGTACATCACTAGATAACTCAATAATTTACTAACACTCGGTAAATACTGATGCTCAGTCAACACTAAATTTTCTCGGCATGTACTAGCAATCATTCGACACTCACATCACTTGGCGCAAACATAAGTTCCTTAATCTTCTGCTCTGTTACTCAGTCAAGACTAATCTTGTATTCATCCAAACTTCACTTAGACTTAAGATAAACAATATATTATCTTGTCAAGGTGCAATCTCATCAAGTACCCATTGTTGTCCCACATAACTCAACAATTTCACTAGGTCTTCTTTTTATCTCATCTTTTCAAATCTTCTTCATCAATCAGTTGATATGGGACTTTATAAGATAGCAATTATGTTACTAGTTATGGTTTGACATCAATGGCAATATAAAAATTGTTTCAATTATAGTTTCCAACAATCTCCCTCTTTGGCATTAATGGAAAACACATGCAAACAAACAAAATATGCAAGGTTCCCAAAAAATCCAAAAAGTATTTTCTCTGTAAAAAACATTTCAATAATATCCTTAGCTTCATTCTAATTCTCTCCAATACAAATATTTCTCCCTCTTGGATAGATTTCTCTCTGTATAATTCTCATAGTATATCTCCCTCAATTTTTTTCTCTCATTCTCCCTCTTTGACAACAATGCTAAAGACATACATCTTCATCATGTAGATATTTCTGAGTCAAGTTTTTGAATTCTATACTCCCTCTAACATCTTACTTATGTTTGATCAATATCTTTTTCTTTACACTTTAAAAATTTAGGCAACTCCTAAAGTGTGACCACCTTTTGTATCAATCTGTCAAATATTCTATTTAATACATTTGATGCAACCACTCCATGTGATCTCAGTTAGCCTCAGTTAGGGGAATCACCCCTAACTTTCCTCTTAGATACTCATGAGCATCCTTAGGTAAATCCTTAGTAAATATATCTGCCAACTGTTCCTTTGTATTTACATATTCAAGTCTTACTTCTTTGTCTTGTACTAGCTCTCTCAAGTAATGATATTTGATAGCGATATGCTTAGTATTCGTATACATCATAGGGTTCTTTGAAATATTAATAGCACTAGTGTTATCACAAAAAATAACAACTGGTTCAATGATTTCTTCCTTCATACCTTTCAAGAATTGCTTGATCCACACTATGTTTGAACAATTCACTATTGTTGCGACATATTCAACCTCTGATGTTGATTGAGAAATGCAGTTTTGTTTCTTGCTTGTCCAAGAGACTAATCTCTTTCCTAAAAATAATGCACCTCCACTTGTACTCTTTATGTCATCAAAATTACCTTCCCAATCTGCATCTATGTAAACTTCCAGTTCAAACTTCTCATTCTTCTTGTAATATAATGCATAGTCCTTTGTTCCTTTCAAATATCTCAGAATCCTTTTCATTGCCATCATATGACTATCTTTAGTATTTTCAGAAAATCTTGCAAAAATCCACACTTCTAATGCAATATCTGGTCTAGAGTGAACAACATATTATAGTTTTCCAATCATTGATCTATACAGGGTTTGATTCACTTCAGTTGTCTCATCAGTCTTTGATAGTTTTTGTCCAATAACCATGGGAGTACTTACAGGTCTGGAATCCTCCATGCGAAAGGTTTCAATATCTCCTTGATATACTTATATTGTGTAATGTAGATACCTTTCTTCATCTAATATACCTGTAAACCAACAAATAATTTGATCTCTCTAAACATATACATCTCAAATTCAATTTGCAACTCTTTTGCAAATGTTTGGCATAAAGCATCTTGTCCTCCAAATATGATATCATCAACAAATATTTCAGCTAACAATATCCCTTTACCTTTCTCAGACTTTAAGTATAGATTACTATTATCATTTGTCCTCGTAAATCCAATCTTGACTAAGTAATTGTGTAATCTCTTATACCATGCTTTGGGGGATTTTTTCAATCCATACAACACTTTATGTAGCTTGAAAACCATATTATTCTTTCTTGAATCAACAAATCCTTCATCTTTTTCAATGTATACCTCTTCTTTAACTATTCCATTTAGAAATGTTGATTTGAAATCCATTTGATATACTTTAAATCCTTTGTAAGCTACATAAGCTAGTAAAGTTCTAACTCCTTCCAATCTAGCAACTAGGGAAAATGTCTCACCATAGTCAATGCCTTCTTCTTATGCATAACCTTTGCATACCAGTCTGGCCTTATTTATTGTAACTTCTCCATGTTCATTTAGCTTATTTCTAAATACCCACTTGGTTCCAATAACATTCTTGTCATTTGGTCTAGGTACTAGTGTCCAAGTTTTGTTCTTCTCGATTTGTTCAATCTCTTCATTCATGGCATGTATCCACTATTCATTATCCAAAGCATCTTTCACTAATTTAGGCTCAAATTCACATAATAAGCATGTCTGATTTTTCAATTTTCTTCTTTTCATGACCTGTGAATCTTTATCTCCAATAATTTTATCTGGTTTATGATGTCTTCTTGCATAATTTTCTAGTGTAGGCTCTGGTCTCCTTTTCTCTTTTTTTTCTTCCTCAGATTCATCATCAAAGTTAATTTCAGGTTCATTTTGAGTCTATGTTTCATTCTCAGGCTCCTCGGTAGTTTCCTCCTGATGCTCGACAACCTCTTTCTATGTCTCGGCATTTTCTTTATGTTGCTCAGCAACATCATTCTATTGTTTGACAACTTCTTTTTCTGGTTCAGGAAAATTGTTGGGCTCTCCTTTGTTCATGTAAATGAAAGATCTGTAATATCTATGTTCTTTCTTGCATTCCACTTCATTATTTTCTGCATATTCATCAATTCTAACATTTTCACTTTCCACAACTTTGTTAGTGTTAGAATTCAAACATTTATACACTTTTCTCTTAGTGGAATAACCTAGGAATATGGCTTCATCACTCTTAGTATCAAGTTTTCCATTTCTATCATCCTTCAATATATAACATTTTCTCCCAAAAACTTTACAATATTTTACATTAGGTGCATAACCATACCATAAATCATAAGGTGTAATATCAGTAACTTTCTTAACTTGTACTTGGTCCAAGGTATAGACTTTTGTACTTACAGCTTCTCTCCAGTACTTTTGTGCAACATTCTTTTCTATCATCGGTGTTCTAGCACAATCCATTATTGATCTATTCCTTCTCTCAGGTATGTCATTTTGTTGGGGAGTCCTTGGAGAAGACATTTTTCTTTTAATTACTCTATCATTGTAGAATAGGTTGAACTCATTAGATATAAACTCTCCTCCTCTATCAGATCTCATACATCTCAAGCTCTTACCTGTCTCTTTTTCAAAATTTTCTAAATACCACTTAAACAACTGAAAAGCATCAGATTTTTCTTTGAGAAACATTGCAGTCATGATTCTAGAGTAATCATCAATAAATAGTATGAAATATTTATCACCTTGGTAGCTTTGCACACCAATAGGTCCACAAAGGTCACTGTGAACCAATTCTAAAATATCATCAGAAGTATAGGTTTTTCTCTTAAAACTAGATTTTTTCATTTTGCCCAACCGACATTGCTTACACATAACATTATCAGGTTTCTTCAATCTTGGTAACCCTCTTACTTTTTCCATCTTACTAATGTTTACCAAATTGTCAAAATTCACAAGAAGTAACCTCTTATTCCATAACCATATATCATCATATTGTGTAAACAAACATCTCTCATCAGATAAATTTAGATAGAACAAATTACATCTTGTATGTTCTCTACTTCCAATCAGTTCACTAGTAGCATCAAAGATTTTATCTTTTCCGTGTTGGAAATCAACTCGGTATCCAGAAGTATTCAACTAAGAAACACTCAATAGATTACATTGTATTCCTTCAACCCAATAAGCATTGTCACATGTGATCTTATCAATCAATTTTATTGATCCTTTTCCTTTCACAAGACATGGTTTTTCATTACCAAACTTAACACTACCACCTTTGAAATAGTTTAAGGTTTCAAATTTACTTTTATCACTAGTCATGTGATGTGAGAAACCACTATTAATTATCCATCTATCACCTTTACTCATATATAAAATAAGTGTATTTTTCTCATCTTCATCATAATAATTTTTCATAGCAACATAAACAACTTCTATATCACTTTTCATCAGATTTATCAGATTCACTATCAATTTCTTCTTCAGTAATATAGCAGGATTTCTTACCTTTGTCCTTATAGTCCTTATACCTTATGAAATCTCTTTCATCCCTTTTTTCTTTATACTTTCTTTCTTCTATCATCCTTGTCATTCCTGTCAGGATATCTTGCTGCAATATGGCCAAATTTGTTACATGAAAAACAGATTATAGGAAATTTATCTTTGAATTTTCCTTTTCCTCTTGATAGTCTTCAAGCCATAAGTGCTTAAATTTCATCAAGATCTTCATCAGAAGTGTCACTATCACTATTCATATGTCTTTCTTTTCCTTTCCTTGATTTTTGAAGAGTCAATTGTGATTTGAATGCATAATCAACATGGTGAGGAGTGAAATGATAAAAAATTGATAACTCAAAAGTAGTAATTCTACCAACTAAACTTTTGAGAGTTAAGTTGTTACCAAGAGTGCATCTCATTTATTATATAGCAGATACTCTAGTTGCATATATAGGATGTAAGGTTCTCAGTACCTTGCTAATAACAGTATCATCACTAATAGTTCCATTAGCTCCTCTAATAGAATTTATAACCTCCTTAACTTGGCTACAATATTGAATAATAGTTTCACCATATTGCATTCTCATTTCATCAAAATTACCTCTCAATCTTTCATATTTGGCTCTCAGTACATTAGTATCACCTCCATAGATAGTTTCCAATGTATCCCACATTTATTTTGCACTTTTGCAATCTTTTATGTCTTCAAATTCAGGATAGCTTAGGGTTGATGCAATCTCCAACATTATTTGGTTGTGTTCTTGTTTTTCTTTCATCTGTTGAGCTGTCATAGTTGTAGACACTATTATCTAATCATTTTCCACATAGTATTTTGTTGCATCTCCTATTCCATCTAGGTGTAGCTTCATCAAACTTTTCCATGCAGGTAAATTCTCTTTGTTCAGCCTCGGTACCTCCTTTTTATACATCTTGATCTTTAGCTTCAAGTACCTTTAAAATTTTCTCTACAAGCACCACAAAATCTCTGATACCAATTGTTGGAATGATTTAGAATAATTGAGAGGGGGGGGCGAATCAGTTATCCTAGGTCCAGATGTACCAACTAAAGTTTTCAAAACACTTTAACCAACTCAGATCCACTCAGTAATCCTCTCAGTCTCTATAGCATATAATCAATAACATAAACTTGCAGTTTACTATCCTAATTTAATCAACTTGTAGAATATAAAACTCTTAACACTACAACTCATCAAATAACATACACAAGTATTTAACGTAGAAACCCAATATGGGAAAAACCACCAGTAACATGCTACCAATTTTTCACTATTCTGAAGTGAGCTCTGTGAGGAGCCAACCCTGTTAAAGGTTACAATACACACTATTCTGATTAAGTAAAAATAGGTTTTACAAGGACCCAAAACCTTTACAAAGTAATAAAGTTCAGCAGGTTTTACAAGGACCTGAAACCTAAACAGTTAAAAACAAATGCTCAACAAAGAGAAAATACAGTTGTGCCTGAGCACCCAAAAAGGAAAGGAAACAAAAAAACAAGCAACTAAGCCAAAAGAGGTCCCACAGATATAGCAATAAAAATAGGGACAGAAAAAAACCAAAGGGATAGAAAATAAGATAGCTACATTCTATGCACAAGTTCCTTCGCTTTGATGATCATAATCTGCATGTTACTGACCAAACTCTTGAGCTCTACAGTGTCTTTTTCCTCCTTTGGACTATCTTTCTTAGTGCTAGCTTTGGTGCACGATCCCGTGCTGATACCCTCTTTGATATCTCTGCTATCCTTCTCCTTGTTATCCCTGTCCATTTTTTCCATCAAAATTTGCGCATGGCCACAGTAAGCTTTGAGACTAATAAGACATTGTTCCCCAATTTTTTTAACTGTAGCCTCCAACCTCTCCACCTTAGTAGTCAGATTCATGATCTGCTCAGCATTACTATCTTTCTCAGCCCTGTCTTGGATGTCTTTGATTTTTCTCTTCATTATCCCCACTTTATTAACAAATTCAGCCTGGGCTTCAAAATTCCCTACCACTTCTTTCATTTCATTCAGAAAAACAGCCACCAGTTTTTCCCCAATTCCCATACTATTAAGAATATTTATCTTGGCCTTTATAATATCAACTTGTTTTTTCAGATTATTCTAATTATCAATCAAATTACTTACCAGACTAGTGAAACCCGCAATGCAATCTTTATTTTCTACAGAGAATTGATGCTCCCCTGTGTCCACATTGTTGTGGAAATCACAATCCTTTCGCCCAGAATCTTCATCAGTTCTAGCATTTTTATCATCTTTCATTTTTCCTTCTTCCTACTTACTCTCTTTAGTATTATCCCTGAGACTAGTTTCTTCAATGACCTCATCTTTTCTCTCCTCCCTGTTTTCCCCTTTCTCCTTATACTCCATGTTCTCCTCTGTATTATCCTTTAAATCTTCCTTGTCTGAGGTAACATTAATTCTCCTCTTGCTGGAGTGTCTACTCTTATGGGTAATTTTAACTTTTTCCTTACCCTCCCTATGTTTCCTTTTTTAATCCTCATTTTTCTCCTCCTCACTATCAGTCTCTATTTCTAACTCCTCATTCTAAATCTTCTTCTTTGTTATCTTTTTACCCTTTTTCTTTTTGCTTCCCTCCCCAATCTCCTCATCACTATCCTTCTCTGTTTCTGACCCTTCAGAGTAGGGTTTCTTCTGGTTTTTTGAAACACCCTTTCTATTAGATTTAGGGGTTTTAAACCCTTTGGAATCCTCTTCTCTTTCTATTTTTTCCCCATACATACTATCATCTTCATCCCCTTCAGTCTCTTCTTCCTCCTTCAAGATATTCTTCCCCAAAGGCCTTTCCACTTTCTTAGATTTCAGCACCTCATATATGAGAATCATAAGCCCTTGGTGGGATGCATGATCCCCCTTCGGGTCTTTTTGTAAACTAGAAATGGTAGCATCTAACAAATTGAGAAGATAGTAAGGTAAACTTACTTTAACCTTGTTCCTAAAATGGTTTAATAACATGAAATGGTTCCCATACACCCTAGTAAACCTACCATCAAGAGTGACATAGTTGATGATCACATAAAGGACATACCTCCAAGTTCTGGAAATGCACTTCAGATTATGGTAGGAAGCATCAATCTTGACCAGTATTTTCTTTTCCTTCTCATCTTCCAGGAAAGTCTCCCAAGATTTATCCGAGATCAGTCTATCTCTATAAAACTTAATACCATCCATACCCATTCCCGTAGCTTCAACAATGATCTCCTCCGTTACCTCCATATACTAGTCGCCAACCAAGATCTTTACCTCTTTCCATGATTTCATAAATATCCTAGTGATAGAAGGATTCTTTCCATGGAGCCATTCCAGAAAAATAGCCAACCCACCCTCTTTCATGATATTCCATACTCTGTGCTTTTTCTTCCAGTTGTCGCAGTTAACAGGCTCAACCCTTTTCTTATTTCCCCCTATTTTCTTACTTTGGTTGCAACAAATATTTCTATAATGGCTATTGGTAATGCCAAAATGAATATTACGCAAAGACAAAAAGACCTAGAAAGCGTGCCAAATCTAGCTTACAATCATGACAGGGTACTTACACCTTCGAAGGCAATAATGACACATCACCTCCATATTAATGACTTTAAAACAACTTACTATTTATAATAATTTTCTGACAGCTCCTCAATTGATCCATCTCAAGCAATAATTTTTCTTGAATTGGCATGTCATTTCCATCATTCCACTGTGCCACCTCATCACTCTTACAGGAAGTATTCACCACCCAGTCAGCAGCGTCGTTTGCCTCACAGTAATTATGTGTAATAATACATTTTTCAAAATAGCGCATAATATCTTTGGCTTTTTAAATAATATTATAAATAGTCCATGAAGTGGGAGTGTCATTATTTAAACATTTGACTATGTTGAGAGAATCCCCTTCTAACCAAACTTTAGTGCTACCTTTTTCTTTAGCTAAAATAAGACCCTAAAGAGCCGCACAGGCTTCTCCAAGATGATTCATTTGATTACCAATGGGGATAGCTTGTATACCTGTACAGACACCATTTTCATCTCTGATGACAATGCCACATCCTACCACCCCTGGGTTTCCCTTAGAGGCACCATCAAAATTGATTTTCTGCCATCCCTTCGGGGGACAATCCCATCTAGTATCCTCTCTTTTTGCTTTGTTATCCTTTTTTTTGGAGTTGCCATTGATTTTCCAATTTTTGAATAGGGTAATATCATTCTCCTGTATAGGTTCCAACACTTTATCCTGTAACATAAGATTCTCTTTTATGGATCTCTTAATCTTAAAGAAAACCTCCTTCTCACTATTCATCTTATCTCTGAACACTCTATCATTTCTTTCTCTCCAGACCCCCCAGCAAACATGGGGGAGGACAAAATTCCAAATCTTAACAATAGTGTCATGCTTTGTAGGATATATCCAAGATTTAAAAAGACTCTCCAGATTATCAGGAAAAACCCACTCAATATTAAGGATCTGGAAAAAGAAATCCCAGACCTTTCTAGCAAAGGGGCAGTGGATGAAGATTGATGACATGTAACTGATTGAATGTTTGATAATGTTAAGTTGAAGATGATGCAAGACATTAAAATAGTTAATGGTTTGTATTTTCATTGATGTCAACTTGATATCATCTGTATGGTCATGTACATAATGCCAAAGACTTCAGAGAATCAATAGAATAGAGATTATGCTTTCAACAATGCATAAAAGTCAAGTATTCACTAAGTGACAGACAACACCGATAGAGTGCACACCATTGATAAAGACAAAGAAAAAGTCACAGTGATGCCCAATGAGCAGAAGATGGTGTTTCCCAACAAATAAAAATCCTATGATGTCCGATGGCCAAATATCCTAAAGCTAACTGGAGTTTCACTGACGGAGTTGGCAGTTGTCACCGATGACTAACTGCAGAGTTGACCGACAGAATAGAGAGTTCAGAAAATGACAAAATATCTAGCTTGCAGAGCTTAAGGATAGACTTAACTAGTTGTTTTATTTTTTTTATTCGCCTAGAGTTAAGTAATTGATTTAAAGAAGATTTGTACAGTTGGCAAGAAGATAACTACAAGATAAATCAAGAGTTAAAGCCGTAAATCAGATTGGCTGGATTGTTTTTCACGCCAAGAATCAAGAATTAAGGAACATCATGTCTATATAAGAGACAAGCATAATTCATTTCCATAATAACGAACAGTCAAATACATGGAAGGGGAGTGAATAGAAAGAGGATGCTGAAGAGAAACTGGTGAAGGATAACTTCATACAGTCCTAATCAATCAAGCTAAAGGAGAGCTAAAGAATTTTGTAGACACCGACGAATAGTGAAGCACAACATCATAGAGAAGAAAGTGTGGAGCACAAAGAATTGAATTGATACATTGATCAGAAAGGTATTGTACTTAAATAGATCTGAAAATTTGCAATTCAAGTTGCATTAGAAATAGGTCATAATGTTTCAGTTTAACCATTGAAGCATCAAGTCTCTTAACAGAGCAGGACTTATTCGTCTTCTATAATTGAGGTATATCCTAACATATTTCCAAAAAGGTTGATTCATGAAAGTAGCATTGAATTTGCATAAAGCCTATTGAAAGCCTAAGAAGAAGGTTGATTCAAGGATGGTAGTAAGATTTTCCTAAAGCCTATTGACAGTCTAAGCAAGAGGCTGATTCAAGGATGGTAGCAAAATAGATTCCAGATACTAAGTGACAGCCAATGTATAAAATCCTCTAACAAGGTCACACTTAACAGTGTGTTTGTAACCTTTAATAGGGTTGGCTCCTAAAAGGGCTCACTTCAGAAGAGTGAAAATTTGGGGTACCGGTCCTAGTGGTTTTTCCCTTAACAGGGTTTGCATGTTAAAATCCATGTGTTATGTGTGTATGGTTTATTAATTTATTGTTTTACATTTCACATATGCATTTTTGGATTGATTGGTATACTCTGCATATTTACTGAGTATCGGTAAATTGTTTTATTGCTTATCGGTTATCAAGGAGAATAAGGACAGACAAGGTAAACCAACAGACAGTTAGTTATTATAAGTATTTCATGACATGCATCTTATAGGGACTTAATAATCTGAGGTGTATTGATTGGTGGTTAAAGATTAAAGGATAAATTTTTGAGGCCACTGATTCACCCCCCTCCCCCCGCCCTCTCAGTTATTACTAACAATTGGTATCAGATCTTGTGTGCTTAGAAGGAAGGTTTCAAGACCTAAGTAAAGATCACAAGATGAACAGATGAGATGTGCCTGAACAAAGACAACTTTGCTTCATGGAAAAGCAGGATAAGACTCCACTTATTAGGTATTGGTAATGATGTTACTCAATACTTAGATACTGAATATATGTTTCCTATAGGACCATTGACAGTAGATCAATGGAGAGTGAAGCATGAGCATAACTGCATGGTTATAGAGCTTTCTTCCTCACTCTTTGATGCTGAATTTAAAGATGTCAAGGATTGCACAACTGTAAAGAAAATGTGGGCCAAACTGAAGCTTGTACATGGAGGTGATACAAACATTCTAAGAGCCAAGGTGGAAAGCCTTAGAGGAAAGTTTCATGATCTTAGAATGAAAGAAGGTGAAAATATCACATAGTACAGCACAAGAATAAAAGAAGTAGTCATTGCTATATGATGTGTTGGAGGTACACTTGAAGAGAAGACAGTGGTAAGTAAAATCTTAAGAACCTTATTACCTATATATGCTATTAGAGTTTTTTCTATTCAAGAAATGAGAGCAGTAGAAAATAATACAGTTACTCTTGATAGCCTAATTGTTAGACTGATTTCATTTGAGATGAATAACTTTGACAATAGTGTCTTACCAAGTTTAGAGTCTGCATTTAAGTCTTCTATGAAAGTAAAAAAATCCAATCATAGATGCTCATCTAGAAGGGATAGTGAAAGTGAAAGTGAATAAGAAGATCTAGATGAAATAGAAGCACTTATGGCCAGAAGAATACAGAGAGGTAAAGGTAAATACAAAGGCAAGTTACCACTTGTTTGCTTTAATTGTAAAGAGATTGGACACTTTGCTGCAAGATGTCCTAATAGAAGAAAAGATGACAGAAGTGATGACAGATCTTTTGAGAAGAAATCTGATAGAGGTGATAACAAAGATTACAGAGGTTACTAACAATCAGAAAGAAAGGATACCCGAGACTAAAAGGATAAAGGCAAGAAGGCTAGCTATCTAGCTGCTTGCAAAGATGAAGATACTGACACTGAACTGGATGATGACATTGAGATATTATTTGTAGCTGTGAAGGATGATTCAGATGAAGATGAAAGGTATGAAGAAACTACACTCATATCTAAGGTTAGTAAGAATGATATCTAGATTATAGATAGTGGCTGCACTCACCATATGACCGGTGACAAAGAAAAAATTTAATACTTTTGAATATTATAATGGTGGTACAGTAAGAATGGGAAATGATACACCTTGTCTGGTTGAAGGTAAAGGAACAATAATGCTGAATAACCTAATTAAATGTGAAAATGCTTATTGGGTAAAAGGATTGAATTATAATCTATTGAGTGTTTCTTAGCTGAGTAATTCAGGTCACAGAGTAGCATTTGAAAAAAAGAAGGCAAAGATCTTCAATGAATCAGGAAAACTGATTGGTACCGATGAACATACTAAAGGTAACTTATTATATCTGAATGATACTAATCCCACTTGCTTAATGACCAGAAATGAAGACATATGGTTGTGGCACAAAATATTGTGTCATGTGAGTTTTGAAAACATGATGAAAATAAGAACAAAAAGAAGTGTAAGAGGCTTACCAATGATGACAAAGCCAGACAACATCATGTGCAAAATTGTCAAAAAGGTAAAATGACAAAGTCTAGTTTCAAAAGCAAAGCCCATACATCTAATGATATTCTAGAATTAGTCCATACTGATTTATGTGGACCTATGAGGACAAAGACTTATTATGGAGATAGATATTTTATTCTCTTTGTTGATGATTACTCTAGAATGATGACAGACATGTTTCTAAAAGAAAAATCTGAAGCATTCAAGATGTTTAAATGGTATAAGGCTATGGTAGAAAAA
>MU226533.1:1059139-1094357 GCA_018584345.1 Thuja plicata
GGGTAAAAGCCACAAACACTGAAGGTGCTGGAACAAGCAATGCAAATGGTGACACCTCATCCAATGGATCTGGTGACATCACTACATCCAACTAAATTGCACAAGTAAGTATGGAACTACATTATGACAAGTTTTACTATGCATCGGTTCTATTACACATAGTTCATATTGTAATATAAGCATGAATAAAGATGCAAAATATTGTTGTTTGCTCAAAAATTGAAAAGCAACCATCGGTTATTGGGTACAATTTGCATCAGTGAACACACACAGAAAAGTTAGCACTACTTACTAGAATGTATTGGTCATTACACAAGCTAAGTGTAAACCGATAGATAACGGTGAACATTGAATCAACAAAAGTTGTCTTCGCAACCTCACCGACAATCATCGGTGAAGTCTCCAAAACTGCTAGCAACCCCGACGCTTTGCACAGACACCGAAGATGTTATGAATGTCTCTACTAAAAAAATTAGTCTTCATATACCGATGAGTTGGTAAGCACTAATGACAACTTAGGGCACAAAAAGGTTATAAAATCTCGACGGGTAAACTCATTTTTGCACCCGCAATTTTTGAGCAGAGCGATTTTAGATCAATTTGGAGAGTGACCCAGTAGAAATAAATTTGACATGAAGCATTCACATTCATAGGCAATCACAGAGAATCCATAAGTAATCACACTCACCAACCGCACTATTTTATTTGCGAAAAGCCCTAAATTTTTGCAAACAAGATGGCATCGACTTCTAGAGTTGAGAAAATTAAGGAAGATAAGAAGAAATCCTTCAAACTTGTTAGTAGAGGCTCGTGTGTTGAACCTAAATACAAGCTACACCCTGAAATAGCTTCACAACCTGACGATTTTGGAGCATTCTCCAAAATCCCACCTAGGGTTTTACTGGTAGAGGATGTAAGGTCCTATATTCATTGCAAGATCTTGGAAATAGGAGATCTAGACCTAGATAATGCCTATAGGACACTATGTGATGATGCTGGAAAGATCAAAGAAGAGCACAAACATTTGGAAGTAAAGGGACTCACAAATGCACTGCATTTTCCCAAGGTCTTCAAAATAGAATGGATAAAAATCATTCTTAGCAGAGTTCACAACAAGACTCTATGGCTAAATAAGCCAAAGGAAATAATAAAGGATGTTATTCATGTAGTTACTGGTTATCCTACAACAGATAAACCACAGGCTCACAAGCACCCATCTCTGGCAGAAGTGGAAAAATTGACTGGTGCTAAATCAGATAAAAGAGTACTAAAGGTCAACACCATTACTGACATAGAGCTGAAGTTTGGAGCATGTGTTGTTGGATATAAGATCTTCCAAGAAAGCCAAATGAATAGCATATTAAGTAAATCTATGAGCATAACTTACAAGATCATCAAACAGGGAAAGAAGATGGATCTTGCAGAGATCCTGTTACATCAATTGGAGGAGAACATGTGCACAATAAGGTCTTCAAGGACAAACACTTGTAAGTTTGGTTCCCTCATAATGTGCATATTCTTTTACTTTGAAGAGTACTTTCCTTCAATATGAAAATTTGTATGGGACACAAGCAGACCCATAACCATTCCGATAGGTGAATTCATAGAATCACTAGGAACAAATTTTGATAATGTTATGCATGAGTATTTCAAAACCATTAAGGAAATGCTGCAAGCCAAAACAAGAATTCCTAAAAGTCTGATAGAGGAACACCAAGAAGACATATGTTTCATGGTAGATACTGATTTCGTGTACATCCAAGCAGTAGTACCTAGGAAATCATGGCTTTCTAAATTAGAATATGAAATCAAAGCAGGATTAGCCAATGAGCGCATTAAGGCACTATTAAATGAACCAGTGGACAACAAGCAACTAAAATTTTGTACCTATGAAGAGGAATATTGTAAAACATTCAAAAATAATGGTGAAGAATTTGAAAAAGAACTTGAATATATCTTCAGAAGAAGAAAAAAGGGAAGGTGAAGAGGGACAAGAGGGAAAGGAGGAAATCACTGAGGACTAGCTACCCATCGGTGATACAACAGAGCAAAATGAATCATAGGAAGAGAAGTTTGATTCACCACCTCCTCCTCCACCAAAAAAGTCAAGAACAAGGAGTCAAACAACAAAGAATGCAACTCCTTCTCCCATGGTAAAAGGAAAGATGTATAAGAGGAAACCTGACACACCAAAGGCAAAACAACCAGTTAGGGCACCTACCAAAAGGAGGAAATTTGTTTAGACAAATGAGGATTTAGAGGACTCAGCTATGGATGAACCCGACACTCCAAAACAAGAAAAGGAAACAACAAAGGTTACATCACCCACTGAAGACATTGATGAACTATGTAAGTACATTTCTGAAACACCATCTCTTGGACATCCTAAGATTAGAAAATGGTTAAGATGGGATTCTGTAGAATAGAATAAGATTGAAGATGCACTTATAGCTAAGATGTGTAGACACTATTATATCCCACTACAATTCACTACACGTGATGTACCACAAGAACTATTGATTAGAATATCTTCTAGATTCACTTTTGCACTCCATGAGGAGAAAAGGATAAGAGAAAGAGTACCGGTTTCTCTTATGCCTCCTAAATCAAAAAGACAAGAAATCAATGAAATCATGGAGAAATATGCGAAAAGTTTCTCAACCAAAATGAGAGCTTATAAATTTCTTGAAGAGAAGCTTATAGAGCTAGAACAAGAAACCCATGATACATGGAGCAAGATACTCAATCTTGCTGAGGAGAGCAGTTATGAGAAGGAAACTATCACCCAAAGAAATAACTCAACAACTGAGTTAGAAAATGAATAAGTACAGATAACTGGCCAGAAACATATCGATGTTATAGATGAAGAACTGCCTAAAAATAGTGAAGAAAATTAGGTACCAACAAGTCCAATTCACATCAGTTTAAAGGATGCAGAAGTTACCAAAGAAGAATTGTTAATAAAAGGTAACTTAATTGATGATATAAATGATGAATCATGGTTAGACAACATTGTTAATGACACCAAAGGACAAGAACATGCAGCAAAAGTTCAAAAATATGAAGACATAAATATTGCAAAGGGTGATACCGATGGACAGGATACATCTATTGACACTAGAATAGTCAATACACCTACAAACATGAATATATCAATAGATGCTATTGATATTCAGTCAAGTCAGGACAAATCATCTAAGAAAGATGAGAATATACCCAAGAATATGGATACTAATGAAAAAAAATATGTATCCAACACTCAAAAGGATACAGATACAAAAATGAAGGATACAACTGACAATAGCAAGAAGTGTCAAATGAAAAAAACAAAGAAGCTGATAATAAAATAGAGGATACACTAAGAAAGGGTGAAGAAAATGATAAAAGTGAACGATTCAAGCAGGATGAAGGAATAAAACTTAAAGAAGATACATTTGTTGATACACCTAAGGAAAATGAGGAGACGTCTTCACCAAACCAGCTGGTGGACTCGGAATAGATACAAAAGGATGCCTCATCTTCTCGACCCTCACCTACTAAATCCACCCAATCTAAAGCTTTACAGATGGTAGTACATCAATCTACCACCCAGCCAAAGAAGAAGAAGAAGAAAATAGTAAAGAAAGACATCTTGGCTATTACACTGGATGAAGTAATTGAAGTTCCAAACTGGGATATTACCACTTTCGATAGTGATAAACTTCAAGAGTTTGGAGTGCTATGTCAAAGGAAAGCCATTCAAAATAAAATGATACAGGAACATAGGGAAACAATGGCACTTGACAAGGCAAGATACATTCTCCAACAACTTGTTCCTGAGGTAAAACTTGAAGAAACTGCTACAGTTAAGGAACAAATTGTTGTTCTTACCAACGCAATCACAGAGCAGAATATAGATGCAGAACAAGCTATGGAAGAACAATCAGAAAAGAAGTATCAATACAAGTTAATTGATAAAATCAGCCAAGAAGTGGCACTAAACAAGGTAAGCTCTCTGAACTAACTGATCAATTAGAGCCAATGATTGCTGAAGCAATTACCTTAGTTCAAAAGATGTGCACGCTTGAAAATTTTACAAAGGAAACTAGTGACAAGTTAGCAGAGATAGATTCTAATGTCACAGCAAGTGCACAAAGCCTAACCTCAAATGCAAACAGTATTAAGGCACATCATGACAAGGTCATTGAGGCTAACAAGCTAAGGTAAGAAATATGGGATGCTGAAACACAACTAAGAGGTGAGATTACAGAACTACAGGCACACATTCTGCCTAATCTTACCATTCTACAGCAGCATATTTCTAAAGCAAGAAACCTTATTGCAACCCCAGAGATGTCTGTAGTAGACAGCATCTATGATATACATGTAAGGATATCACTGGAGCACATGGCTCTAGAAATGCTAAAGGATAAATGGGAAAATATGATGGAGGAGATCAAATCCTCACATTCCCACCTTTTTGACAAGCTGTAAGTACCTTTGCCTTTAGAATCAAAAAAGGAGGAATAGAAAGGAAATGTATATTGTATGTACAGAAGGAACAGATATATAAAGATCGTTATGTACAATATATATCAAAAAAAAAGGGGAAAAGAAAAGTACATAAGGATATATATATATATACTTACACTTACCGACATATACATAGGGGGAGTCATTCAAATGACTAAGGAAGGAGTATACATAGGTGTACATACTAATACAATTAGTATGTTGCACATATCATGTTTTTGATACTAATGTCAAATGGGGAGATTGATGATATTAATTTTTCCATTAGTACACTTAGTGAAAAACATTGACAAAGATCATCGATACAAGAATTACCGGCGGACTACAAGCATTAACGACAAAAAAAAAGCATACCTGACAGAACACAAAGGTCATGAGAAAATGCTAAGTGTGGAATTGACCGACGAACACTGACAAGTGTTGCACCGATGAAGTGAATAGGACATCACTGACGGGTCAATAACATAACATTGAGATCATCACCGATGATACAATTTTGAGAGCAAAACCGATGGAACAAAAAAGGCATACCCGATGACCAGTTCAAGAAAGGAACACTGAAAACAAAGAAAACCGACTGTTAGAACTGATAGTCAGTTAGAGAACCCACAAATAGTGGATCTGAGTTTTACATGTTAGATAAAGCAATGTAATGCTATTTATAGAGTTTTAATTTGTTTTAAATCATAACTTGAGGGTCAAGAAAGCTTTATGTAAATGTTTTAAAGCATCCTAACAGAACTAAAACATATCTAACTAAAGATCAAGGTCAAGTTGTAAACCTTGGATCTAGAGTTAACTTGTGAAGCGTGAATCAAGAATTGAGCCAAAATCTAGTATAAATAGATGTTCAAAGAAATTGTGAGTTATGAATTCATTATTGTTGATAGCCACGATGAGCATCTAAGGAGTAGAAGGCATAATTCATGCAAAGTTTAGAAACAGATCATATCAGTTGTCAAGAACACATAGAGGCTACCGACGAGCAGACATAGGTATTATTCAATCATGGAAGGATGATTACTCATACATAGGAGGCTTTATTGGATCTATTATCAGAAATTAGAGATTGTATACATCATCAGATCAAAGACTTATGTAGTTGCATTCTAAAAAGTGCATCACATCTAAAATCCTTTTGTAGAAGGTGGACTTAACCATTCTTTACAAATCTCTTAACAAAGTGCATACTTAACAGTGTTGCTAAAGCTTCAAATGAAGTAGATCTTAACAGATCTCCACTGTAATACTCCTAACAGGGTAGGTCATCAGAAGTGATGAATTATAAGCCTTAACTAGCCCCTTCTTATCTCTAGACAGTGAAGTCTTGTGGGTAAAAATCCCCACCAAATTTTTTTACTTCCTAACAGGAGTTTTCTACAATATCATATCTTGTGTCATGTGTTATCTATTTTCATGAATGTTTCTTTTATGATTACATACTAAAGAACTTATGATATGATTGCATATACATAAAGAAAGATGAACATTTAGATAAGATAATTTACAAACTGATGATTAAGGGTTAATGGGCTAACCAAGAAAAGTTTTAGAGGTACTTATTCACCCCTCCCCTCTCAGTACATCATTCCAATATAATTCCAACAATCTCCATATTAATTTAGTAAGGAGATTCTCATTCAAGTTCTTAATTCTTCTTAGCCCCAAGCCACCTTTCTTGATCGGACATAAAACTTTGTCCCAGGCTATAAGCGCTATCCTTTTTGTTTTCCATCCCAGTCCACAGAAACTATTTTTGAATTTTTTCAATAGCTTCACCAAACTTTTTGGGGATTTTAAAAATGCTCAAAGCATAAAGAGGGAGACCTTGGAGGGTTTCTCTGAGAATCTAGATTTTACCCACTTGACTTATCAACATCCCTTTCCATCTCGCAAGTTTACTATGAAATTTGTCCACTAAGGAGATCCAAAAAGTATCAGGAGGGTCCAAACAGAGAGGGAGACCAAGATAATTACAAGGCATAGTCCCCATATCACATCCTAAAATCATTATGATTCTCATCTTTCTTCTGTCAAGGACATTGAAGAGATACACCAAACTCTTTCCCCAATTTATAATCTGGCTAGAAGCTTTCCCATAATTAGTCAAAGCTTTCTTAATATTGCTAGCATTTTTAACCAAGGCTTCTCCCATAATTACCGAATCATCAACAAACTGCTGATGAGAGCAAACTTGGTTCTCTGAAGATGGGTATAACCCTTTAATGTCTCCTTTCCTTACCTAATTTTCCATATACCTTCCCAGGAATTCAGCCATGAGGATGAATAGAAAAGATGACAGGGGTTCCCCCTGTCTTAATCCCCTTGAAGATTTAAAGAATGAGGTAGGAGACCCATTAACCAAAACTAAAAAAGTAGCTGAAGAAATAAGCTGGAAAATGAGATCAATACTTTTTTTATTAAATCCAAAAGCCTTCAAGACTTGCACCAGAAACTCCCAGTCCACTCTGTCATAATCTTTAGACATATCCAGTTTCAGAAGAAGGCCCTCCTTCCTAGACATCATAAGAGAATGAAAATTTTCATGGATAGTAATGATAGAGTCCATGATTTGTCTCCCAAGCACAAAACCATTTTGTTGCCAAGAAATCAAAGAAGGGAGAATCGCCAAAATCCTAGTAGTTAGCACCTTAGAAATAATTTTGTAAACAGAGTTGCACAAACTAATAGGTCTAAATTGATCCATCTTATCAGCTCCCTATTTCTTAGGGATAAAGGATATAAAGGTTCCATTCAACTCCTTCAAAAATTTTCTAGTTCCAAAACTCTCTTTAACCGCATTGGTCACCTCCTTTTCAATAATATTCCAGAAATATTGGAAGAAAAACATAGGAAAACCATCCGGCCCAGGGGATTTTTCTCCCTCAAAAGAAAAGACAACCTTTTTAATCTCAGAGTTATAAGGGATAGCATTGAGCCTAGCATTCTAATTTCCATTAAGAATATTTGGAATCAGAAACTCCCTGTGTTCATCCTTGTCGAGCTCACTATCCTTTTGCAACAAATTTTGAAAGAACTTTTTTGCCTCCAATCTGATTGCCTCCTCATTATTAGAAATAGTTCCACTAATGTTGAGCTTAGAAATCCTATTAGCCATTCTATGTTTTAGCATGGTCATAAAGAAATACTTAGTATTTATATCTCCCTCCTTCAATAAAATCTTTCTCGATCTTTGTCTCCAAAAAGTTTCTTCTTTTGCAATAATGTTATGCATCTCGACCAGCTTCCCATTCTCTTGGTCTCTTGAAATATAAGCATAATCATCCTTTTGGATGTTGTCCTAGATTTCCTTAATCTCTAAACTAAGACTAGCCTTAGTATTAAATATATTTCCAAAAGTCTCTTTGTTCCAAGCTTTAATATTATCCTTGACATTTTTAATTTTTTTAGCTAGGATGAACATGGCAGACCCCTTAATATTATTTTCCACCATTCCTCTATCCTTTATTCAAGTTGTGGGTGCAAAGTCCACATTTTCTCAAATCTAAATGGGAAGTTTATTTTCTTATCAATTGGGTCAGCCAAAAAGTTTATGGGATTATGATCTGATCCCACCCTAATATGAGATGATAAAGAGCACTAGTAATTAGTAAACCAATCATTAGTAGTGAGAGCCCTATCTAGCCTTACTTGAATGAGGTCCTTACCATTTCTTCTATTACTCCAGGTATATTCAGTTCCCTGTAACTCGATATCATGGAGAAAATGATAGTCAACAAAATTCATGAGGTCCATCCTGCTATCCAGATTAGATTGGCTTCGTCCAGTTTTTTCCTTTTCTCTTAATGGGGTATTGAATTCTCCCATTACAATCCATTCTTCATTATTAAAGGAATTTCTCATAGAAGACAGCTACTTCCAAAATACTTCTCTACCTTTTTTAGTGTTGGGGGCATAAATATTAGTCAAAACCCAGGAGGTATTATTCTTCAGATGCCTAAACCTAATACAAGTCACATTATCACCTTGATATATAATATCCCCTTTTATAATGTCTTCATTCCATATAGTGGAAATGCCCCCAGAAGCACCATTAGAGTCACCCCCACAAGTTATCCCATTCTTAAAAAATCTAAGCTTTTCAACTTTATCCTTGAGCATTTTTGTTTCTTAAATCAAAAAAATATCTGGTCTATTATCCCTAATCATATTCCTAACAATGTCCTACTTATGGGGATTATTCAGCCCCCTAATATTACAATATATAATCTTCATGATTTAACAAAGGATCCTACCTCCAAAATCCGCTGGCTTCCATCCGCAATGTTCTTTTTGGCCTCTTTATTTCTTGCCTTCAGGTTTGATGGCCTCCCTGGAGAAGATATAATAGCTCCCACATCTCCATTCCTACTACTTCTTGTTGCTACCTTTCTTCTTGGTAGCTCTTTGTCCTTCTTTCCTTTTTTTTCTCTCCTTGAGTTTCTTTCTCATCTTCCATTTCACTTTGTTCCCTCGCAGGGATTTGGCTTATCTCAGTAGGGTCCCCCTAGTTAGGTATTTCAATTTCATAATTTTTTTCCCCCTTAGGAGTCATTTTTGACTGATTAAGGGTTTCTTGACTCACCACCATATCCTGTTGTTTTTGTTGCTCTTCAGAATTTTCAATCACTTCTTGAGTGTTAGACTCTGGGCTTCCTTCCTGTTGTTTATCCTTTTTCTCCCCATTAGGATCTTCCATTTCTTCCACTTCTATATCCACTATTACTAATTCTATAATCTCCCCTTCTTCCACTTGGGATTCTTCTATATCCTGATTTTGTCCCTCATTTCCATCTTTCTCAGGATCCTCATTATTTGTAAGAATACCTGCAATAGGTTTTGATATCACAATATTTCCCATTAGAGCACTATTAATAGTGTTATATTTACTATCTTGTCCCTTTTTCTCTTTTGGTTGGCCTTCCCTAGCTATCTCTCTTCTAGCTTTGATAGTCCTCCCTACAGGAACCCATTTCTTGTTATTTTTCTGGATGACTTTTGTCGGGCACTTCTTTGCCCAATGTCCAACTTTCTTGCAGTGAAAACACGTAAAAGGGATTGTTTCATATTCAATAGCTTGATCCCACGATCCCAATTTAGAGTTTAGATTTATTTTCTCTAGCATATCAATATCCTGAGTAATGCCGACACATATCCTTGCGTAGGTGAGTCTTCTCCTGGAAGCAGTAACATTATCTATAGAGAGAAGTTCTCCTAATGAGTTAGCTATCACTGCAAATATATCCTCCAACCAGTATTCAAGAGGAAAACCATGGAGCTTGTCCATATAGGAACCTGAATGACATCTTCCTCCTCAAAGACTAAATTGGGGCGCCATTTCTGGAGGATAATAATGTCTTTCTCAATCATCCAGGGCCTGTTGCATAGGACATTCATTCTATCTTCCTCACAAGAGAAAAAAAAGACATACATCCCTTGGCCATGGATACCACATCAAATTTCCCTTTCATACCCCATCTTTAGGATACGAAGGCCCTTATAACTTCAATATTTGTTCTAACCCCTAAAAATCTTCCAACCAAGGAGTTATTCATTCTAACTATAGAATGATCAATAATCTGGTTTGTGATGTCTATTGCAAAGCTACCTTGAGAAGGTCTTGAAATGTTCTTAACTGGTGGTAAACAAGATTTACCTAAGGGTTTGACTCCAAAAAGGGACGCCCATTTTCTGGAAGACTTCTATGTTTTTTCGGTCCTGGGTCCCCCACCTAGGTCCCCAGGTGCCAGACCAGCATCAGGATCCTTCCCTTGGTTCTCATTGTCCTTCCCATTATCCTGCTTACTGTTCTCAGAAGGTCCTGCATCCTTCGAACCAGTCCTGCCCAATTTCAAACTTGAATTTGGTAGATCCTACGTTCTAAGCTCTCGTGCTCCACTCCCATTCGCAACCATCGCAAAACTACAACATTGTTACTAACTCTTGTGACTTACCCAATACACACTGTTAAATGTGACATGTTCAAAGGATTTAATCACCCTGTTAAAAGTAAGCCTTGTTAGAGGGGTTAGACCATTCTATTAGAATGTAACCTTGATTAAAGTATTTACAATATGATTGTTAGGCCAACCTTGTTTAAAAGGATTTTTCAACTGATACAATGGTTAGAAAGTAACAGAAAATTGTGATCTGAAAAAAACAAATCACTTTGCAAATACAGATCCATTTATAGCTCAAATTCTAATTCACCAACTTGCCTTCATGTCATTTCTACCACTCAGATCTTCTCAGAAATCTTTCAAGCAATCACCACTATGTAGTCCTCTACTGCTCTTCTTCATCCTTCTCTTCCTTCTACTTAGATTTTTCAATCAACTAAATTAACCTCTACCACACACACATAACCTGTAATTAGGTTAGTCTTATACCTCTCTAATCAGGTAGCTCAATTTTTTTCCACTTAATCAACACTGTAGATCTTAGGGTTTGGTCAGATCCAAAAAATCCTTCCAACATTTCATTTCCATCTACATTGTAGAATACGCCTCAAAACTCCTTCTTGAATCCATACCTAAAAATGGTTAAACATATATTAAATGCTCATTTAATTCTCCACAATGATCGCCCTTATCTTAAATATGCTTCACATATTCCAAGAAATCAACTATGTCGGCTAGGATCTCAAGTCTTCATCAAACTGTCAAAATACTGACACTCGGTCATCACTATGTTCTTCCGCTCGTTCACCACTAGATAACTCAATTATTTACTGACACTCGGTAAATGTTGATGCTTTTTCGACACTAAATTTTCTCGCCACGTACTAGCACTCGGTTGACACTTGCATCACTTGGCACAAACATAAGTTCCTTAATCTTCTGCTCTGTTACTCGATCAAGACTAATCTTCTATTCATCCAAACTTCACTTAGACTTAAGATAAACAATATATTATCTTGTCAAGGTGAAATCTCATCAAGTACCCATTGTATTCCCACATAACTCAACCATATCACAAGGTCTTCTTGTTATCTCTCCTTTTCAAATATTCTTCATCAATCAATTGATATGGCACTTTATAAGATAGCAACTGTCTTACCAATTAAGGTTTGACATCAATGGAAATATAACAATTGTTTCAATTATAGTTTCCAACAGTCTATATGTTGATTAGGTCCAAATAAATTGACAAACCGATTGCATGAAGGAAGACACATCAAATAGTTAATGGTTTCCCCTATTCACATGTGATCCATACATCCTCGATGATATTAGACAATCATGTCCTAAGAAAAATCAACATGTTACTAGGGAACAATCTACAAGAAACAAACAAGTGAAAATGCCCCATCATTGTCTCTCTAGTCAAAGATATTCCAAAGATTCTAAAAGACACAACACCAAAGATAAAAATTAAAAGGAAATCAAAGACATCAAACAAACAACCATCATGCTTCATGCATAAATAATTCTTGTCACAATTTAAGTGATTGATTGGATAGGTTGATAAATGATCAAGATGTCTATTTTCAGGAAGGATTCATCATGTATAAGAAAACTCATAGATCGTGATAGTGTTTGATAAAGACACAAGATAGTCTAATAAAGAGTGATGATTTCATGACCGCAAGGTAGCTAGGTATGTTTTTGGTTGATTCTTAATTTTGTTAAGAATAATGTTGTGATTGGATTTTCTCAAAGTATTTGTCTCTAAAATAGGTTATTACAAATTTTTAAATTTTTGAAATTTTATACTTTTATGATTTTTAAGATTTTTTGAGCATTTTTTTTAACGATTTTTAAGATTTTTTAAATAATTTTTTTTGTCATTGATTCTCAAGCGAGATTGTATTTGTTTTCTCCTAATGTCTAGAAAGACATAAAGAATTATGAGAGGATGAATACAATGATGGGATAGAAATTGATAAGTGATGGATCAAGGAAGCTTCTGGGATTTCAAGGACTATCTTGTAGTGGAAGAACATGTTCGTCCAAGCTAAGGGACTAGATATAGAAACTTAAGGTAATGACATGACACAACAAAAGGAATGTGGTCCAAAGTAATGGACATGTCAAGAGCATTATGAAAACATATTTTGTATTTATGTCCTTAGTTTTGATAAAGATTAAGGGATGAATTTTGATAAAATGAAGGTAGGCTAGGTGGATAGAGTAAGCAAGATCAAAGGTAATATGGGATGATAGAGCCAAGGAATAGATAGGATAATATATTTTATTTGAGTATGGGTAAGGTGAAGTAGATAAGATGCATGAGGTTGATGGAGATCATTAATCTTATCAAGGTCAATGGTGGAAATAGAGATATGGAGGTAGATAGGATAAATAAGGGATAATGGAGGAAGTGGTGGATAGGATAAATGAAGGATAATGAAGGATGAAGGATATATGAAGATATGGTGATTAAGATAGTATGGATGAAGTTTTCCCCCAAGTGTAAAGTGAAAGAGGGTGGTGGATTACACATGATGCATTTTTTCTAGGTATTCATCATGGTGCTTTCCCAAGGTGCCACCAAAAGTGGTTTTCATCATAAAATAAATTATTTCTCTACATTTTTTCTTTTTTTATTTCTTTTTTTATTTTTTGCTTTTTTACTTCATTATTTTGTTTTTGACTTTTTGAAAGATAAAGAGATACATGGTGGAGATAGAGAAAAGACTCAAGCATCTTATTCTTTGGAAAGTAACCTTGAAATATGTGCTAAAATGTACTATAATTATTACAGATATGCTCAAAGATGTTGATAGAGTGATGGTAAAGGAAGATAGAATGGATGGAAAGATAAATGATGGTGGTGGTAAGGTTTTATGCAAAGGATTGGATAAGAGGGATGGAATTGTAGAACATATGTGTTGGATGATGGATGAGGATTTGGAAGATGTGTGTAGGAGTGGATAGAAGTGTTTGTAAGATTAAATCATAACACACCTTGAAGGGTGGTGGAGAAATGAAGGAAAAGTAGATTTTGGATCTTGAGATTGTGATGGATGTGGATTTTGGAACATAAGGACCCAAAATAGGTGAAGTGGATGGAACATGTTTAAATGAAGGATTAGAGGAAGCTTTTGGAGAAACAAGCTTGAATGCCAATTTTGATTTTTCTTTAGTTTGCATGTCTTGTATGAGCGACTTGATAATCCACATAGTTTTGTTACAATGGTGAGCAAGGCTAATTGTGCTCTTGGTCTCCTTGGTTGTTCAACACAGCACTCAAGTTTATGACATGGCTTAACTACTTCATGTGCTTCTTTATATGTCTATTGGTTGTATCAGGCATTAACTGTTCAATCTTTTTGTGCAACGACAACCGCTAGTTGTAACAAGTGGTATCAGAGCTTGGTCACAGGTTAAAATCCCTCACTTGTGTTGGGGGGGATTGTTACAATGGTGAGAAAGGATGATTGCACCCTTGGTCTCCTTGGTTGTTCAGTGTAGCACTTGGGTTTGTGACATGACTTAACTGCCTCCTATTCTTCTATATGTCTAGTGCTTGTATCGAGCATTAATAGGCTGATCTTTTGGTACAATGACAACTGCTAGTTGTAACATGTTCTTGATTTTTCCTTTCTTTGGGGCTCTTTAGAACACAATACTTAAATGAGGGATTTGGGAACTCACATAGTTTTTATTTTTATTTTTTCTTGATGGGCCTTTGTGGCCTTTTGCATATTTAATTTTTATTTTGGATTAAGTTTTTCTTTTTATTTACATATTAATGAGATGGGACATGTTGATCCTTGGATACATGTGAATTTATAGACTTATGAGATTTACATGTGACATTGATGCAGGAGCATCCTTTGTTGATGAATTTTGTATTCAATTTGTTGCTTAAGGTTTTATTTTGGGTTGATTTATATATTAGGGGATCTTTGAGGTCCATTTAAATGAGTTAGGATAGGTATATAAGTCTATGAATTCAAATTTAATGGTTTCTCGACAAAAAACAATTTGAATTTCCTAATGCAATTTTGGCTTATATAGGTTGAAATTTATTTCTCAACCAGCTTATTTTGGTTTGTAGAGGTATTATGAGGTTTGTAAGACCATTTAGTCTAGGTAGAAGTTATTTCTATGTTTGGGGTTGGAAGTCCTAGTTTGAAAAGGACATTATTTTGCAAAAAAAAAGTAAAATTTGCACAACACTTACTAGGATTTTGGATGAAAAGTAGACTTGGAAATGATTCTAACTACTTCTTGAGGTGGTAATGGATTATAAATAAATGAAGATATGCTCCAAGAACTGGTGGAGCGATTTCAATAAATAAAAATGTCATTTTCTTATGTTTTATGATTTTTTACCAATAAATTAGTCAGAGAATGTGCTAGTACGACCATGTACAGTAAAATATTGGGATGAAAAAAAATTGGAAAAGTTGGAGCTAGGTTTCCAAGTTGAAATGAAATTTCTTTGAATAAATTTCAATTTTTTTAGTGAGATATGGCATTTTTACCTGAGAGTAGGTTTGTGACAATGCTAGGGTTTACAACAAACAAAATGAATTCATAACTTTGCATTCCACCTTTGAAAATTCATGAAAAGTGACCTGAAATTTTTGTTTTTATATGTTCTAAAAACCCTTTTAATAAAAAGTCTTAATTCTTTAATTTGTACAAGTTTTTGTGGTCTATGTGAGTTTATTGTCAATAAAATTACCATAAAATGCCCTACAAGTTGATAATTTCACAAACTTTGTAAATTTTGATATATCCAAAGTGTAAAAAGGATTTTTATAGATCCTCTAGTTTGTATTAACTATTGTGAGGTTGAATAAGGCATCACATATTGAAAATTCTCATAAAGAACCAATTAGGTCATATTGATGATTTCTTGTTAGTGAGAAAATTGCACAATTGCTTGCTAAGATAGGGTAGTATCTTGAGAACAAACCTAGGGTGTGAAAGATTAATAACCCTCTACATCATTTTTTGTATTAGAGCCCAAAATATCTAGGTATAAGAAATTAATTATGTTGATTGGCATTTGATTCAATATGTGTGTTGCAGATTGTCAGGTTACTTAGAAGAGCCTGGATACCAAAAGATTGGGCAAGGAAGAAAAGAAATGAAATCCCTAGGAGAGATATCATGGGAAGAAGATAAGAAGAGATAAATCATAGAAACATGTAGCAAAAATCTTAGAAGGAAAGCATTACTAAGAAAGAGAACATGAAGATAGATAAGAAGAAATAAGAGGGTGAATTGAGGAAAGATATTAAGGTTGTGGTACAATAGTGTCTTGTGGAAGGATACCAAGAATTTATTAGGTATTGGCCAATGTGAAAGAAGGTAAAGTGACCCATAAATATGATTGATCAAAAATAAAGAATACAAGTTGCAGTAGAATGCCAAGAGGAAAAAATAAAATCGTTTGCAGGTAGGGTATATTGCAAGCTACCTATAGATGTGTTATCATTTTAGTTGCAAACTAAATTGGTAAATTGATAATTGTTTTTATTGGATTATGGATTTTATAGTTGTTGTCTTAAGTTTCAGAGTTTTTTAAATTCAGAAGATAAAAGTACACATGCAGCATAGAAACTATAAACGTCAGAAAACTTGCATAAAGGTACATCTATTCAACACTTCTATTCAGATATTGAAGACAAAATACATTGTTTTTGCATTCATGTTAACACTGATAATGTTCTAATTATTGATCAGATTTAAATTTTCAATTTCATAATTGATCATTGCATTGAACATTCAAATTGAAAGATAATAAACAAGTATTCCTTCATAGGTTACATCTTTCAAATTGTAAACATAGAGAATATATACAATGCTAAAAGTAAGAAAGGAGCATAAGGTTTAGGGGTCCATGCATTACCTTTAAGAGGTCTTATGCATGTTGGATTTGAACAATTTTATCATCTGAATCTGCATGTCTTCTGCCTTGTCTCATCCTAAGTCTTCTTCTGGTTTTGTCCTGCATCATAGAGAGAGAGAATAGTTAGATCCAAATTGGATCTAAGCAATATATAGATACCTAAAAAAGAATGCTACAGTCACACTTTTAGAGCTATACATTTATGCAAACATTAATGCAATAGAAAAATATACATCTGCATTAACTAAATAGAGTATTAAAGGGACATAATTCTATGAAACCTTTTGCTGCATATAGTGGTTATCCTGCATTATTTAGGAGTTGTTATTTAGGAAACTAGGAAATCTGAATGAAAGGGACTTAGTGTTTCTATCTGAGAAACCTTTTTCAGAATGACATCAGCATGTTAGTTTAGAAAACACAAACAAACCAACCAACATTCATAAATAAGAGTCATCTCATATGACACTCACCCATAAACATTAATTGGCTCATTTTATTTGCTGACCTAACAGGGTGATTGGTGATATGTGTGCAATAGGTGAACAAGTAACTAAATGTAGATAAACAAAAGAAATGTAGTGAGTGTCATGAGCCCGTGCTTGAACTTCACATAAGGCATTACATACAAGAACATTATGTGCATTACAAGAGAATATAATTCATACAGAAGAAAAAGATGCAAATGCATAAAGGAAGATACAATGATGCTAGAGGAGACACATGCTCAATAAAGGGCCCTGAGAAGAGACGTGCAGAAATGGAAGAGAAAATGTTTACTATCATCATGCAGGATGAATTTGAAGTAATGTTGTTATAGTAAGTATGCAAATTTAGAAAAGACATATGAATGGGAGTCAATTATGGAAAATGCATGCTTAAGGATCAATCATGATATCATTAGTCTCAAGTCATGAATTGTTTCTATTTATTCATACATAACAGAATGGTTTTCAAAAGAATGAAGATATATGATTGAATTGATAATCTGCATATGAGTTGCAAATGAAAAAACAATGTGCAAAGAATTGGAGTAACAGTGTATTTATATGATGTCATAGAGTGTGCATTTATAGAAAATAGCTACATTGTGTCAAGATGAGAGATACATATGAATAAAATTTCAACATTAAAAAAGTACATCATGTCAATATTATTTAAAGAGATAAGAGATCAATACAGTGATATCTACTTCTGCAAACAAATTAAAAGAAATATGCACATTAAAACATTGATATCCATTTATGCATATGTTCATGAGAATGGAGCAGAACAAGGTGTATTTGTGTTATGTCTCTGAGTCAGCTGAAGAGTCAATAATGTTGTGGTAATTCATGTCTTCAAAAAAGGAAGTAAAGTACAGTATCCATATGCCTGATGTGAATATGAAGTAATGATTTATGCAGAGTGTAAGGCAAACAGTGCTATTCTGGTGTATTAAAATAACAGTAACATATGAGGCCACCATCTAAAACATGTTGTTATTAGTACAGTGTGTATTCATCTACTAACATGTTTTTATCATTCATGTTTATTGAAAATTCAGTGTGTGTAGGGGATGGGGTCTAGCAGATGCAGATCAGGGGAAGTACATGTTTGGGATGAGCTTCAAGTCATGAATTTTGCCCATGGGAGTCACGAGCCCATGCTCAAACCCCATGGGTAATGTTCTATACAAAATAGAATAACAGTGTATTTTGTTTTTACACTATTTTGCAAGCAAGAGGAATTGCATATTTAGTATGTTCAGACAGTAATAGTGGAAACTAAACACAAGACATAATGATGTAGAACAAACATGTAATATCCTCAATTCAACAAAGAAATGTCCACAGTTTCACCAGTAGTAAAGAGGGTTTTTTATTTTTAAAACTTTTATGGTCATTCTAGAAATCAAACATTATATGTTTCTCAGACAATAAATAATGTCCACAGCCTTGACAGAAAGAAGTATGTTGTTTTTTTATGAAATTATTGTTGAGCTTTTGAAAGAAAACATTAAATAGAGTTTACAGCTGACAAAAGATAATATCTTAGTGAGACCGACAGTTTCCATGTGTTTTTCAAAGTTTACATCTAGATATACAGAAATGGACATGTGGGTATCCCAATTTTGTCAACATTAAAAGCAACAGAGAGTGATTCAAAGTGAAGCTCATTTTTTATTTATGCAACAAAGAAGGAATCTACAGGTGGAGTAAATAAAATAATCCCAATTTTCTGCTGAAAAGATGTAAAATATTTTAAGAACCCAGAAATATTGTAGTAAATCATGGATAAGCATTGTTGTCAATCAGGATTGCACCTATAGCTGGATGCAGAATCTAGCCATCCTGTTGAAACATGGAAACAATCTCCTAGGTAGATTAGAGAACGAATCTCTGGATTCTAGGCCGGTTCCTATTGAATTTGGGATATCACCTAATATTGACTCTTTTATGGTTTTGGGAAAAGGGAGAAGGAGAAACTGGAAAATGAAGAAAAACTAATTAAGAAAGGTGATACACCAAAGATGGATGCAGATTTATTAGAATTTTGCAAGACTGTACTTACAAAAAACACAAACTACTAAGTTCTACAAATGATTTCCTTTCTCAACACCTAGGATGGTTTACAATTCCTTATTAGGGTTTGGTACCACTAATAGTAGGAATTCAACCTACAAATAGATAAATTCTGCAGAAGGTTAATTCTTTAAACCTAGAATAGGAATTTGTAGCAATTCACTAATATGTGCTTAAAAAGGGATAAACACTTAAATGCAGAAAACTTGAAAAGGATAGATGCAAGACTCAGAAAATATGTGTGAATGGTAAAGCCAGCTTTATTATCTCCAAATTTTGCAAAATGGTTACAAAATACAAAGGAAATGGGCAAAGGAACAATGTGTTCACTAATACCTCAAAATCCCCAAATTCTGAACCCTTACAAATGAATGAGAAGTTCAATAATATAGCCTCCAAGGCTAATTCTGAAAATGAAATGTCCCCCCTAAAAGTCCTCCTTAATCAGCTAGATCACCCCTAAAATTTGGGCCCAAATGATGCCTATAATGCAGCTTTCAAAAATCCCCTCCAAAATTTTAGCTCAATCCCTAAATTTAAGGCATGATTAATGCCTAAAATTTAGCCCTAAAGGCTAATTTTGAAAATGAAACTACCCCTCCACTTTAGGTCTCCTAATGTTTATATTTTCTTGATTTTCATCTTTTACATAATATATATCAACATATTACAAAGAATATATTTAAATATTTAAAATATATCAAAGAATATATTTTAAAATATCTAAACTATATTCTAAATAACCTAAGATGCAAAACCCAACCTAAAACCATAACATATGGTAATAACTCTAACCATCTACAAAAACCTAACTTCATCATGAGTAAAAAAATCTATCAAAACTAACATCCTATGGTCAACATGACCCATCACTAAGCAATAACCAATCTCCTCACAAAATATCACCGTATCCCTCAGCTAAGTAGTTGTCGTGGGTTTTTGGAATTCTGGATATTAACTCCTCTTTTTACTTTGATAGATTTCAAAGTCTATTCAATTTGACATAGGCATCTTTGTATCTTATTTTTGGAGTTTGTATTTTGGAGAAAACTTAGGGTTTTCTGCTTCTGTGTCACCATGCTAAGAATGTGGTATTCTTCCGAATGATCTTTTAGCTAAAAACTTCCTCTGTTGAACTCAGGCTGTGTATGAATCCAGAGTTTTACCATGGAGTTCTATGCATTATTCTTTAGTTTATTTCCATTAAAAATGACGTTGTCTATTGATCTTTACAAGAACTTGGGCTTTTCTACAGTTTACATGTTCTTTAATGATCTTTGAACTCCGCCTCCATTTTGCTTGTTGGAGTCAACTTTGTTGAGCATTGTGTTGTCGATGCATGAATCTCGGTTCATCTTCACACTGCGGCCTCTTTGACTGGAGTTGAGTTTTCTTTGGCCATAATATATGGCATTTTTGCATGAATCTTCTGTCAAACTCAAGCTCTTCATTGTTTATCATGGCTTTTACTAAAGTTTGGGGTTTTAAATGCCATGATACATGGTGATGTGCATGTATCCTTGTAAGAACTTGGTCTTTTCCTGCACTTGAAGTGAACTCGGGTTCCATTTCCATGAAACATGGCATTTTTCTCTACATCTCTTGGTAAGAACTCGAGCTTCCTCTTTATTTGAACTTGAAGATAAGTTGTTTTTCTGCTGGAATAAGAATGATAGAAGCTATCATTGTCCGTAGTGATTTTTGCTATCACTTTTGCTTGAATACAAAGCTGTAGATTATGTTATCTTTTTTACATGTTGTCTGGAATCTTTAAAATAGATGAATTTGGGCTCCTTCTTAAACTCAGCCTCCACTGCATGTTGTCTACACTGTATCTGCTGATTTTTTAGATGTTATCCTTTTCTAGAAGTTTGAAACTGTAAATGTTAACAAATCTACAGTTTAGAAATAAAATCTTAACTCAAGCCTCTTATCATTCCTCCATTGGTTGTCTGCAGTTTTGTCTTATGTGTAGAACATATTGTTTGTTTGTTTAAAATGGAATCTTCTTCGTTGTCTATAGCCTATATCAAATTTATGTTGATCTTGAATCAGCCTCCATGTTGTTGTTAATGATGTGTCCTTTTTCCTCTTTATCACATAATATTGTCATGTAGCTATAAACAACATTAATATAAATATATATGTATGCATGCCAACTGGGTATAGAAGTTAAGGTTGAACTTGAAGTGGGAACCATACTAAAACTTCTGCCACCTTTGGATTTTTCTGTTTTACATGTGTTACTGTTATCAGATACCATAAATAAACCCATAGCTTAGACATCAGTTTGTGATGTGTTTCTTGCTCTCCTTCTGTAACTTGTATATCACTGTGTTCTTTTATTCAAAGATGATAATGTCCATAACAGTACTGAGATAAAGTACTTGTGTGCTGTCAATAATGTATGAACCATGTGTATATAATTTATATTTTGATAACAATACATTTAACTCTTTTGCATATGCATTCTAGTTTGTAACAACATTAGTGTTCTCTGTTTCTGAATTATCTTTGTGCATTGTTTCATTTGATCATTTCTCATGCATACTAAATCACTTTGATCCTCTTATGAACAAGATTTTGACAGTAATCATATCAGCATTACTTAGTATCTCATGCTTTATTCATATAGTGATAAGGTACAGTGTTACCTTATTTAATCTACAAGTCTGCTTCTTTTTTGTTGTAACATCTTTCAATTAGGAACACTCTGCATCATTTCATATCTCTTATAACAGCATTACTATATGAACTGTACCTTCTTCCTTTCTGAACTTATGAACTTTTGCATTTTTGCATCTTTAATCGAGTGAGGTTCGAGCAAGGGCTCGTGACACCCACTGTATTCCCTTTTTCTCTTCTGCAACTTTTATTTTTATGTTTTGTGTTTCTTTCTGCATTTTTAGTTCCATGTTTCTCTTGCTTTCACACTCCACTTTCAACACATGTTAGATTAATGGATTCAATTAGCTAATCCATGTTTGTATGTAAATGTCATGTGGGATGGCATTTATGTATGAATGTGGGTTTGCTAGTTGGATTTATTAACTTAACATGTGGGTGCTCTTCTTTCCTAAATAGAAATCCCTTCCTAATGCAAGATAACAACTATATGCAGTAAAAGGCTTCATAAACCTATATCCCTTTGATACTTTATTTAGTTATTGCAGATGTATACCCTATTATTGCATTGATGTTTACATAATTGATATGAAGTTCTGAAAGTGTGGTTGTAGCATGTTGTTTTTAGGGATTTATGCATTGTTTAGATCCAAATTGGATCTAACTACTCTCTTTCTCTATGATTGCAGGACAAAACCAGAAGAAGATTTTAGGATGAAGACAAGGTAGAAGACATGAAGACCAGTTATCAGAATGCAAAAAGACCTTTCCAAGGCAATGCTTAGATCCCTAAATCCTTTAATGCTATAATATTACTTTCAGCATTGTACATCTTCTACATGTTTACAACTGAAAGGTGTAGCCTATGAAGGAATACTTTTTTATTACATTCATTTTGAATGTTCAATGTAAAGATCAATTTATGAAATTGAAAGGTTTAAATCAGATCAAATACTTAGCGAACAACATTATCAATGTTAATATGAATGCAAAAGCAATGTATTTTGTCTTCAATATCTGAATAGTAGTGTTGAATAGATGTACCTTTATGAAATCCTTGTGTTGTTTATAGTTTCTATGTTGTATGTATACTTTCTCTTTTGAATTTAACCAAATTTTGCACTTAGGACAACAACTTATCAAATCCATAATTAAATGTAAAATAACTATCAATTTATCAATTTAGTGTGTAACTAAAATGATAACAAGCATTAAAGCTAAAACCCATTACTTAAGACTTTTTAAATCATGAGATGTAACAACAAGTTCAAACAAGCAGAAGAGAGTGAATAAAAGAAAGAGGACAACTTATCTGGTGTTAAACAAGGTGAGCATGGTGGAGTCCAAATGCAGAAGATACACCATGTGTTATGGTATGGAGTCAAAGTTGCAGACCAGTTTGAAATGTTTAAGGCCGAGTTCATTGTACACCATGAGCTTGGAATGAGTCTGAAGTTGTGGCTGAAATATGCCAAGTTTCAAGACCGAGTTCACAAAGTAATCACTCCACATCTTTCAACCATAGCTCAGACTGAGTCCAAGCTTATAGCGGTTTAAATATAGTGTAACACAAACAAACCCAAAACTACAGTGAGCTTCAAAAGTTCCAGATGCAGAGATAGAACCACATTTTATGGCATGGGAAACTCAGTTTACAAGCCGCAGTGAAGAAAGCTAGAACCCGAGTGCATTTACAACCAAATGGAGGTCAAGTTCAAAGTTGCAGCCCGAGTTTAACTTAAGGAAGATGCATGCACAACGCCATCTTTATGGCATGAAGACCAAGTTCAACAGTATGGAGCCCAAGCTCCTCATCATGCAACTCAAACTTCATGCTCAAGTAAAAGAATGCAAATGAATTACAAACAACAGAGAGATACCTCCAGTTAAACATATAGATGACTTACAAAGAACCTTTGATGCCATAGCAAGATGGAAAAACTACAGTGGAGGCCACGGATGTTAACACAAATAACCAGTAGTTAAACATATAGATGAGCTCAAGTTTGATAGTGAAAGCCAAGAAAATAGTGAAAGTATTACAGATATGGCGGCACTGAAACCCTAACCTCTTCCCTCTCAAAACTGAATAATGCAAATAAAGTGTGAATGTAGCCTATGTCAAAATGTGATCGACTTTGAAGTCCACAGTACAACGACAGTAAAGACCCTATCAATCACAGTGCACGGAAACCTAACTCCAGTTGCCACGACAGCTTTCCCAAAATGCTTAAGAAATAATAGATATTTTTCTTGGGTCATGTTGATCATGGTAGAAAGGTGTCAGGTTTGGATAGGTTTAGTAATGTGCTTCATATTTTAGGGTTTTTTAGACTATGGTGTCAGCTTCATATGTTAAGGTTTTTTAGACTATGGTGTTAGGTTCATATGTTAGGGTTTTTTACAAATGTGTATCGGGTTATTACCATATGATATGGTTTTAGGGTTGGGGTTCCATATTTTAAGGTATTCTTGGGATATATTTTAGATCTATTGATATATTATAAAGATGCAAATCTAAAATATCAACATTAGGAACACTATTAGAGGGCTAGATTTTTTGGCACTATTCATGCCATAAATTTAGGGATTTGATCATATTGGAGGGCTTTTTGAAAATTACATTGTAGGCATCATTTGAGCATAAAATTCAGGGGAATCTATCTGTTTAAGAGCACTTTTTGAGGGGGGATTTCATTTTCAAAATTGGCCTTAGGGGATATATAACTGAGCTTCTTATTTATTTGTTAGGGTTTATACTTTAGGGAAATAGAGGTATTAGTGAACATATTGTTCCTATGCATCTTTTCCTTATATTTTGTAACCATTTTTGCAGATTTTGAAGATAATAGAGCTGGCCTTATTATTCATATATCTTTTCTGAGTTTTGCTATCTATCCTTCCAAGTTTTCTACATTTAAGTGTATTGTGTCTTTCAAGCATAGATTAGTGAATTGTTTCAAATTCCTATTCTAAGTTATAAAGAATAAACCTTTTGCAAAAGTTACCTGTTTGGTGGTTGATTTTTTACAATTAGTGGAGCCAAACCCTAGTAGTGAATTATTGATCATCCTAGGTGTTGTGAAGTGAAAGTTATTGTAGATTCTAGTGATGTATGTCCTATAGGTACAGATTTATAATTCTGACGAATTTGTATCCATTTTGGTGTATCACCTTCTTAATTAGTATTTATTTTAGTTATTCTTCTCCCTTTTTTCTCAAAACTAAGAAGATCAGTATTAGGTGATATCCCAAATCCAATAGGAACCAGCCTAGAATCTGGAGATTCATTCTCTCATCCACCAAGGAGAATGTTTCCATGTTTCAACAGGATGGCTAGATTCCACATCTAGCTATAGGCACAATCCTGATTGACAACAGTTTTTGGCACGCCCGATGGGACCCGAACTGCTACACAGTTCTTTCAAATTTATTATTTCTTATTGTTGTTTTGGTGTTTACAGTAGTATTCCTTCCTTTTTGAAGGTATTTTACCAAGCACTTGGCGACTCTGGTTAAAGGATTTATTGCAGATTCAGTTGTAGATTTATCTTGATGAGAAGAACTCTGACAAGAGAAAATAGTGAAGGATTCATTTATCAATAATTATAGCCCAGTTGAAGAGGCAATAGATCAGAAAGAAGAAGCAGAGCATCTCAAGCTGCAGGAGAAAGAGCCTCTTTGCTGGGGTTTCATTTTTCACTATTCAAAAATCCTATCTTTGAGGATCAAGCTGCCATTTCAGAAAGCCACGAGGTAATTATTGAAGATTTCATTTTTCCTGAAGATTTAAGTGTTATTGACAATTCTGGATCAGAATTACCCATTTTTGAGGAATCATCAAAGGATCAGTTCACTGTTGTAGCATCCATAATTGGCACTGCTACCCTAGGATTGAAAACATATCAAAGGAAGGTAACGCAAGTTAACAAATCTATTTTGCAATCTGTAGTCCAACAAAAAGTGCAATCTATAGTTCACCAACAAGTACCACTAGTACATATGGCTCGTAATTTGTCATTTGTGGCCTTTGATGCTGGCAGCCCATTGCAAATTGCTTCTCATCATGACATTCCATCAGCAGCGCTAAAAGGTTTGACGTATTTCAATAGTGAGAATCATCCTTCAGCAATTGAGTATATTAAATAAATTTCTACTCTATGTGGATTACATCAAGTTACTCATGATGATGTAGTATTGAAACTATTAGCAGCTTCACTCAAGGGTAAAGCATTAATTTGGTTTAGAAGTTTGCCAGTTAATTTTATTGCTACATGGGATGAGTTAGGGACTGTTTTGATTAGTAAATTTGAAGATAAGTCAGATAGTTTGTCTTTGGTTGAGCAGTTAACTACTATTAAGAGAAATATCAATGAAGCATATTTCTGATTTCAACTTTCATTTCAACAAACTTGGGACAGAATTCCAAGATCTGTTAAGCCATCTAATGACTATGCATTTTTGTTCTATTTGAAAGCATTTAACAGTGATATTGCGCTTATGATATAGTCTATAGGAGGTAATACTTTACCTAATGCTTATGATATTGTTGTTAGAGCTGAGAACAACTTGATACAAGGTGGAAAATTACCTCCAAGGCCTCCAATGCCTTATTGTGTAGAGATAAAACCAGTTGTACTAGTGGTCATACCACCTATTGTTATTGTTCCTCCATTACTAGCACTTAATATGCAGGTTGTAGCAGAGGAACATGCTGCTTCAGCTCCTATCAAGGAGATAAAGGAGCGGACTATGGAGCTAAAAGACACAAATGACAGCATTCTAAGAACTTTGCAGAATTATGGAAATAAGATAACAAACCTGAAGAGGTAGCAAGGCCAATACAATAGGCCTCCACAAGATTCTTACCAGCAGAACAAGCCATTGAATCAAGCTTCGGGTTCAAATCAGCCAAGACAAGCTCAAGGGCAGCAAAGAAGTTACAATTAAAGAGCTGGTCAAGCATATAATTATGCAACTCCGAGTACTTTCAAGGAGTTAGCAGTAATTCCTCAAGTTAACTATGTGCAAGAAGTAGAATGGTGCAACACATGCAATGATGGGCATTATTGGTTGGATTGCCCTCGTGCACTTGAAGCTAGAAGACAGGATGTTCTGAAGAGACAGCCAGTTAATAGTCAATCTGAGGTATAGTATGATCAATCACAAACACAAGGTAATTTTGATGTGTCTTTGGTAAATTTCAATAATGATGAAGTTGTTTTAGCAGCAAATTTTGACCCCAATCAAGTGTGGAGACCTATAGTAGCAGGAACAAGGTCAAAAGTAAAGGCTGGAAATGATCAACAACCAAATGATAAAGTAGTACAGCCTGCTGTTACAATACAACAGTAGACACAGCATCATTTACAAGCTCAAAAAGGAGCAGAACAGTTGATTAAGATAGCAAGTGAGCCTGCTGTTTTAAAATACCACCAAAAGGTTAGTATTCAAAGCTTCAATATTGTTGATCATTTGAAGAAGACAAATGTTCCCTTGTCCATGTGGGATGTTTTGGCTCTTCCAGGCCAAAATGACATGTTACAAGAGGCACTACAAGCACTCACACTATCTGATGAAGTTTTGTCTCAGAAGAACCCTAAGGTTTTAGTTGTTGCAAATGCAAGTACATCCCAGCAATTAGCTAAGTTGATCAAACCTCCTCCATTTTATGTCACTGTCATTATAGGACAGCACCTAGTCCACAATTGCATGATTGATTTTGGTACTACTATCTTAGTTATGCCAAATAAAATTGTAGACCAACTAGGCCTCAAATATGAGCCACTTGAAAGAGTAGTCCAATTAGATGGGACAGCAATTGCAACTGTAGGATTTATAAAGGATCTTGATTTAACGCTGCATGCTTGTCCTAGTTTTTCAATTCCTATGGATGTGTACATTATAGATTTGCCTCCTAACTTCTCTATATGATTGTCAAGAGAATTTACTACCAAGATAGGAGGTTATATATCAACAAATTGGACTCACATGCTTTTTCGCACAAGGTATGGTACTAAACTTACTATACCCTCAGAACCCATTGCAAAATTATGTGTTGAACAATATGTTGCTAGTGCTGGAAACAAATCAGAAATTATATCATTTGATCGGGAGGAAGTATCTGATTTTTGAAGCCCAAAAACAAATAAGTAAGTTTCCTGATATGTTGTTAGATGATTGGGCAACTAAAAATGTAAAAATTTCAGAGGAACAAATTGAGGAGCCAAGTTTGGGTAATTATGTAATCCATGAGATCTCTGATTTTCTTCCAGCTGTGGTAAAAGGTGAAGATTTAGATCCGGAACAACAATCTAATGTTGTTTGGAAGCTATTTTTTGATGGTTCACATAGAAAAACAGGTGCAGGAGGAAGTTGTATGCTGGTTTCACCAGAAAATGAAAGGTATTATGCTTCTTTTAGGTTCACTTTTAGTTGTACAAATAATGTTTTTGAATATGAAGCCCTCATAAATGGATTGAAGTGAACCATTAAAAGAGGTGTTAGCTATTTGCAAGTTTATGGTGATTTAGAATTTATTGTGAATCAAGTTAGGAATTTACATGCAACTAAGAATGATTTGTTAAAAAATTACAAGCATATTGTATGGGATTTAATTGAAGGTTTTGAAGCTTTTAATCTGCTATAACATATAAAATAGAGGTCACCAAAATGTAAAGTGTTGTTTGGAAAGGGGTAAGGAGATTATTTGTTAATTGTTGTTTGATTTTCTTAGAGTGTGTTGAATTCCTTAACCCTACTTTACACTTAATTGAATTGTATTGATTTTGTATTGAAATTATGATTAGAGAGAAGATAAGATGCTCCTTTTCTATCCTCAAGTACACAAATGGAAGATCCAAGTTGATCAACCCAAAAGAAGGGTTAATGCACAAATGAATCAACTATTTGGAAAGAGAACAAAGAAGGGGATCTTAAATTCTGTTAATTGATTAAATGAATATGTTTAATTACAGTAATTGAAAAGGATGGGAGAAAGAACCAACCTTACAAAATTATAGATCAAAGAATTCTATTTTCTAAGGTCTGTAGACTATTTCTGGAAAAATTGAAGTATGATCCGGAACCAGAACGCAAAGACGAACAAAACCCAAAAATATTTTTCCGTTCTGATGTCATCTTATGAAAAAGGTTGACCTTGACCAACAAATGTCAACCCTAACCCAATAATGTCGACCCTGACCTGCACAGGTCTGACAAAGAATCTGTTCGCACCATCTGAAAGAAATCCAAAAAGGGTATCCAGATCTGTGTCCAAATCCGCAGTCCCGAACCTATACCTAAGAGAAAAAGAGGATTGTTTTTTGTGGCGGAGGGGTTTTCCTTAGTCAAACCCCATTTTAGGAATTAACCTAAAATATATGTAATTGAAATTGCATAAAGATAAACAAAGTAAATGCACGAATTCACCTTGCTTGTAAAATTCCTTGTGGCAGATTTGAATCCATGGATCCATAAGTAAGCTTCAAAATGTGGAATTTAGAAAGGTAGGATGTCTTCAATCTCTTGCTTATAGATCTCCAACACCAATTCTTGAATGGGTTCTTGAATTTGGAAGAGGCTTGGAAGAAGGTGGATGGAGAGATCACCAAAAGGGCACTATGTGGCTTGAATCCTTTAATGGCCTCCAATGGATCTCCTTCATGAAAATGGATGCTTGAATGGATGAATGCTTGCTTGAAATCTTGCTCCTTAGCTTTCTTGAACTTCACTTGATAATGCTTGATCTCAATTAAGAATGCTTGATGCTTGTTATTGTTCGTTAGAGAAAATGAGAGGAGAAGGCTCCCTTTTATATGAAACTAGGGCACAATCTTCTAAGGAGGCCAACATAGGATAATTAAATTCCCATTAAAGCCTTTACCCCTAGGAGAGGACCTATATTAAATATAATTTAGGAATCGACGCTTCGGAACCCAAAATAGCTAACCCGGAAGCGGGAAAGCACTTTTGCAAAGACCGACATTCAAAAACTGTGAGACCCCAGGATCTAAACCCTGGGTCAAGGTCAAGGTTGACATTGACCTAGGTCAGGGTCAAGGTCAACATAGACCCAAAATTTCAACCCTGACCTTGAAGCCCAGAATCACCAGTCTATAGTTCAGAATGTAGAAATCAGGCTAAAAAGGAGTGGAAAGAAGGACAGATCAGGGAGGAAGCCATGTCAAGATCAGGAACCCATTCTAGGTGCTTGATATGACCCAAAACCACTTACTTAGAAGGCTAAGAAATTCTACAATGGAAGTGCTTCCATTTTCTGACTGTACATCTGCAATCCATTCCTAGAAATCAGAACAAACATGCTAATAGGCTTGCTGCTATTGGAGCCCAGTATGATATTTCAACCGAAATCAGCAATAGTAAGGGGCTGAATTATGTTAAAGTAATTGTTAGACGTACTATCCCTAAAAATGTTGATTTTTGGCAAGTTTTTGAATTAGATCAACATATTGTTAACTTCTTAAGAGAGGAAGTTGAGTTTACACAACCAAACCAACAAAGATTACAGAAGCAATATGAGGACCAGATCATTTAATTAAGGAAAAATAAGATGCCCAAAGGTCTTGTGACTTTAGAATCTATGTTTGGTACTAATGATCAATTCAAAAAAGATAAATCCAGCTTGCAGATTAAAGAAGAGGATTACGAGGAAATTGTTGTTGCAAAGGATAAAGTGCTAAAACTGGGAAAGGTATGTACACCTGAGGAATGTCAAACCTTTTTTAACTTATGCGATGAATTTCATGATATTATTACTTGGATTTATTTAGATTTGAAAGGATTTGATCCTAGTATTACTCAGCATAAAATTGAATTAGAACTAGGAGCCAAGCCAAATAGGCAAAAATAGAGGCCAATAAATCCAAAACAAGAGCCTCTCATGATTAAAGAATTAAATAAGCTGATTGAAAGAAATATCATTTTCTCAATCAAACATACTTCATGGGTATCCAATCTGGTTCCTGTTAGGAAAAAGAATGGAGAAATCATATTATGTGTTTATTTTTGTGACTTGAACAGAGATTCATTAAAGGATATACATCATTTTCCTTCCATGAAATAGATCTTTCAAGTTGTTTCAGGTTCAGAATGGTTCTCATTGTTGGATGGTTTCTCTGGTTACAACCAGATTTTGGTGAAGGAGGAGGATAGATTCAAGACAACATTTACAACCAAATGGGGAAATATGGCTTATCAAAAGATGCCATTTCGTTTATCTAATGCAGGTGCAACCTTTCAGAAGGCTATGGACAAGGCCTTCATAAATTTGATGTACAAGTTTGTACTTGTTTATTTGGATAATATAACTCTTTTCTCAAAGAATGCATCAGAACACTTTCAGCATTTAAGAATTATCTTTGAGAGATGCAGGGAATACGGTATTTCTTTAAATCCCAAGAAAAGTATATTTGTTGTCCATGAAGGAAAATTACTAGTATTTATTGTTTCAAAGGAGGGTATCACTATTGAACCCAAAATAGTAAGTGATATCCTTACCTTACCTCTTCCTCTTCACAAAAAAGGCCTTCAGAGTTTTTTAGGAAGAATCAACTTTGTTAGAAGATTCATTCCAAATATTGCAGAGTTACTAATGCCATTAACAGCGATGCTCAAGAAAAATATTGCTTTTAGATGGACTAAAGAAGGAAAACTCAATTTTGAATTGATTAAGGAAGAATTAGCTACTGCCCCTACCTTGCTAAATCCTGATTTCTCAAAGGATTCATTTTGTATGCATATGGGAATGTTGATAGCATTGCTAGCATGTTAGTTCAGACGAATGACATAGGTTGTGAACAACCAGTGGCTTTTTTCAATCAAGGATTAAAGGACTATGAACTGCATTATTCATTTGTTGAAAAACATGTACTCAATGTAATTAGAAGTCTGAATAAATTTAGACATATGCTTTCTAAAAATAAGATAAATTTTATGGTTTCACATCCTTCTGTCAAGGAGTTTTTGTTGAATAAGGACTTCAACACCAAAAGAGTTGGCTGGATCACAAAGGCAATGGAATATGACATTGAAATTAAAGTTACCAAGCTAGTAAGAGGTAAGGGTTTATGTGAATAGCTTGCTAGAAATGGAGATAACACTCCAAAAGGTTATTTTGAAGTGATTTTGGCTTTAGAAGACAATGAACAAGTTGTTGTCTCAGATTTGCAGAATGATTGGGCGAAAGAAATGGTTGATTTCTTGCAAACAGGACATTTTCCTAAAGGTTTGGATAGATCAAAAAGAAGGTACTTTAGATTTCAATTAATTCCTTATTGTTTGTTGAATAATGTGTTGTATATGAGGGATTATAATGATGTATTGCTGAGATGCATCAGTGGAGATCAAACTGACAAAGTGCTAGAAGAATTCCATGATGAACCAACAGGTGGCCATTTTGCTACAAGGACTACATCATTGAAGATAATGAAGGCTAGCTATTTTTGGCCAAGCCTATACAAAGATGCCTTCATATGGGTGAGAAGGTGTTTAAAATGTGTTGTTTCTCAAATAAACAAAGGTTAGCATCTTTACATCTTAATCCAATTCAAGTTGAACAGCCATTTGTCAAGTGGGGTCTATATTTTATTGGTCCCATAAACCCATCATCAAGTTCAGGTCATAGATATATATTGACAACAATAGATTATTTTACAAAGTGGATTGAGGATATTGCATTGAAAGATGCAAATGAAGCTTCAGTTCTAAATTTATATGAAGATCTGATTGCAAGGTTCGGAGCACCTGAACCCATTGTTTCTAATAATGCTTTGGCCTTTTTGGGCACAAGAATTACTGATTGGGCAGTAAAGAACAATGTTTATCTTAGTACCTCATCTAATTATTACCCATAGGGTAATGGACAAGCTAAATCAACAAATAAAAATCTGATTCGCATTGTCAAGAGGACTATTGAAGACAACCAGCAAGCTTGGAGCAACAAGTTAAAGCAGGCCTTGTGGGCTGATAGGATCACCCCAAAATGCTCAACATGTAACTCACCTTATAAGCTAGTTTATGGAAGACATGCAAGATTGCCAATTTCAGTAGAGTTTCCCAGTTTGAGCCTAATCAAGGAATTGGATCTGCTGGACCAACAACCCATGGAGGTAAGGTTGGCTAAATTGATAGAGTTAGAAGAGATTAGGAAAGAATCTTTTTAGAAGTTGGAAGAACATCATGTTCAAATAAAGAAGACATTTGATAGAAAAGGTGTCGCAAGAGTCTTTCAAGAAGGTGATTTAGTTCTGAAATGGGATGAGATGAAGAGTAGACCTAGTAAGCATTCAAAATTTGATGCCATTTGGGATGGTCCATTTGTGATTACAGGATGCAAGGCCCATAACGCTTTTCAGCTCTCAAAAATGGAAGGAGAAGAATTGCCAATCCCAGTTAATGGGATCCACCTCAAGCATTGCTTTTGAGGTTAGTTTGGTGTGAATAAGTGCTTTGCACATAGTTAGTTTCCTTTCAGTTAGTTGTGGTTAGTACTTCTATTCCCACCGTGGTCACATCAAGAAGATACACACCATGCATAATCAAGAACCCATTAAGGTTCTAGATTATAAATAATGAATACCTCAATAATATAACCATGGTGGAAAGAGAAGTTGTTTTTCAGATAGTTTGCTTTGCGGTTTTGAAGGTTAGAATGAACAAAAACAACAAGATCAATCACATGATATGTGCATGAACATCATACCCATCATATAAGACATAGATAATTTTCATTGTCCCATATCATACACATCATGCTCACACCTATATAATGCAACCGAGGTTACTGTTCAAACTCATTCTACCTTTGAGTTTAGTTTTTTTCTTTTTCAGGACAGCATCATCATCAACTTAATTATGTCCATCATATGATACATGGACAAATTCCACTGTATCACATCATAAACATAGGTTCAGATAGAAATGATGAAGTGCAGGGTGTTGTTCATTGATAGTTTTGCTTTCTCTAAGTGCTGGTCAGCATGAGTTTCAGTTTAGTTTTAGTTTTTTAGTTTTCAGTTGGTTTTCAGTTTGAGAAGTTCAGTTGTTCCTAAAGTTGAAGAATCTAGCCCAATGGATAAGCAAAAGGCAACTGGTCTGATTTTGTTCAGCAGGAAAACACCCCTAAGAGGTTGCCAGAAAATGTTATCATTTTAGTTGCACACTAAATTGGTAAATTGATAATTGTTTTTATTGGATTATGGATTTTATAGTTGTTTTCTTAAGTTACAGAGTTGTTTAAATTCATAAGATAAAAGTACATATGCACCATAGCAACTATAAACATCAGAAAACTTGCATAAAGATACATCTATTCAACACTACTATTCAGATATTGAAGACAAAATACATTGCTTTTGCATTCATGTTAACACTAATAATGTTCTAAGTATTGATCAAATTTAAATTTTCAATTTCATAATTGATCATTACATTGAACATTCAAATTGAAAGACAATAAATAAGTATTCCTTCATAGGTTACATCTTTCAAATTGTAAACATAGAGAAGATATACAATGTTGAAAGTAAGAAAGGAGCATAAGAAGGTTTAGGGGTCCATGCATTGCCTTTAAGAGGTCTTCTGCATGTTGGAGTTGAACAATTGTATCATCTAAATCTGTGTGTCTTCTGCTTTGTCTCATCCTAAGTATTCTTCTAGTTTTGTCCTGCATCATAGAGAGAGAGAGAGAGAGAATAGTTAGATCCAAATTGGATCTAAGAAATGTATATATACCTAAAACAACATGCTACAGTCACACTTTCAGAGCTGTACATTTATGCAAAAATCAATGCAATAGAAAAATATACATCTGCATTAAATAAATAGAGTATTAAAGGGACATAATTCTATGAAACCTTTTACTGCATATAGTGGTTATCCTGCATTATTCAAGAGTTGCTATTTAGGAAACTAGGAAATCTGAATGAAAGGGACTTAGTGTTTCTATCTGAGAAACCTTTTTCAGAATGACATCAGCATGTTAGTTTAGCAAACACAAACAAACCAACCAACATTCATAAATAAGACTCATCTCATATGACACTCACCCATTAACATTAATTGGCTCATTTTGTTTTCTGACCTAAGAGGGTGATTGGTGATATGTGTGCAATAGATGGACAAGTAACTAAATGTTGTTAAACAAAAGAAATGCAGTGAGTGTCATGAGCCCATGATCAAACTTCACATAAGGTATTACATACAAGAAAGTTATGTGCATTACAAGAGGATATAGTTCATACAGAAGAAGAAGATGCAAATGCATAAAGGAAGATACACTGATGTTTCAGGAGACACATGGTCAATAAAGGATCCTAAGAAGAGATGTGCATAAATGGAAGAGAAAATGTTTACTATCATCATGCAGGATGAATTTGAAATAATGTTGTTATAGTAAGTATGCATGTAGACACCTAAAATTGACCAGGTGTATCTCAAGCATTCCAAACTATAAATATCAGCCAAATGCCTTAAAATCTCATCTCAATGCAAAACAAATGGATCAAATCAAATGGACATTTATCAAAACAAATGGGCAAAAATCAAATCAAATTAAAAGAATCAAATAATCATGAAATCAAATAATTAAATTCAAGCCTAAAGGGATTAATCAAATTATGCAATTGATTTTTCAATTGTATAGTTCAAATCAAAAAGATTAAATCCAACCCAATCACCCTTCCATG
>MU226533.1:1106698-1119289 GCA_018584345.1 Thuja plicata
CATATGATCATCGGATTTTCTGAAGTACACATGCATTGATTCATATGCAATGTTTGTAATGATCAAGATTTTAGGTGTAGATGGACGGAGCCTTTGATAAAATATTGATGAAATACACATTGAAGGCGGGGTTATTCATCTCAGGAATCCAAAACAAGTGATATCTTGATGACGGTAGCAATATCATTTTCATAGTAATGATATGGCTTCACCGAGGTGTTGTACATGATAATGCAAGATTGGGATAGGTCTTCAGTAATATATTTATCTCTTGACAGAATTAAGTCACCAATGACTTAATAAAATACTTGAGTTGTTTGATGAGATGTCTCAAACAAATTTCCCATGATAATCTAAGTATGCATGGAAGAGGGTATACCAATCATTGTGAATTGTGCTCACAGTGGGTCCATATGCAAATGTCCATCCTCTATATAAGTGAGAGCCATCGACCTCTCAAAAGAGAGATTAGAAACTTAATCAAATCTCTTCATTGAAACCCGTGAATGGAGATATAATGGTCACTCTTTAATTTCCTCATTCAATCAGACCGGGAGTGATTCAGAGTTTCAGTGAAGGACCATTGCTTCTACTTGGACCAAATACATCAATAGATATTGGGCTCATGTCTTATAGCCGATATCATATATGTGAGCCACCAATCATGTCGGGTGTCAATAAAAGTTTGATGCAAGTGGCCGACAATATGCAGAAAAATAGAGGATGCAGACCAAATGTTTGACAAAACGTCTTTGATCATTATATGTATGTGCACCAAAAACTGTAATTCATATATACAGGTGAAGCTGCATGTCAAGGATGAGGAATGAATACTTGGTGACTGTGTAAATGGTTGAGCTCAGCACGACAGTTAGAGGATGAAAGAAATGACATATACCACTTAAACCTTTTCATAGGCAGCAAGATCAACATGAATACCCAATGGCGGGTAGGGGTGTGATGGAAGAGATGTCTCATCGTCATCGAGAAAAAGAATGGAGCCGTTGAAAAAGGTTGCTCGATGGGACTATGAATTGAAGGCCCGAATGTCCCAATCCTCTCATCGTGATTAGCTATCTGACAAAACGATGATATACACAGTCAGCTTTTGAAGTGTCCCTAAGCATTAGAGCTGAAATTGGGAGAGATTTGGGGTTGCAACATTAATGTACCCGATGTTTATATGTCTACTCTATATACGGTGAAAGCCCTCGATTTCTCAGAGTGGTGATATTTCAAATCACTTGGTTTCCAACATGCACATAATTGTTAGAAATACAGAACAGGTTTGGTTTTGTCGATGGCACAAAGTGACTCGGCCAAGCTACTCTTGTCTTGAGCAGATATTTGGTCCGATAGAATGATCATTGTCATAGTTCATTACGGTAGGATTCCAAATAATTTATCCCCATTTTGAACATGAAAATGGTAAAAAGCACAGATTTGATTTTGAAGACGAGTACTGGGTGTAAACAAGAAGTCAGAGACCTCTGTGGCGACCATGAAAATGGGATTCAGTATAAATAAAGGTAATGCTAGTACCCGATGGCAAGCATGAACCAAGTCAAAGATCAATAGTTAAATGACATATTCAAATGCTCGATCTGAGGTGCATTAAGAAACTCTGCTAATAAAAAGCGGCACAAACATGGCCTGGAGTGCTCGAATACAGAGAACGTGCACACTGTTTGACAGAATGTCTCAAAGTAGAGACATGAGTGCGCAAGAAGAGATGATGGGGCCAGCGAAGCAGTATGATTTGGCAACTATTAAAATGAGAATTATGATGACTCATTACCGGCATTCACTGCTGAGCCTCCAAACAGCTCATTGCAAACTATTATAATATTCAATAAGCCCGATAATTAAATTATAACTTTGATAAAATAAGTTACAAAGTTATGTTTGATTATTGATAGGTATTTAGACATTATGTTGTCCGAGGATGAGAATTTAAGGGAAAAGGAAGAAGGTGAAATTTCAAGAATCAGTTTTAATAACTGAATAGAGGTTCGTCAGGAGAGAGATAAATATGCTCACAAACGACAGAGCCGGGGTTCCAGTTTTCTGAGTTTTGGCTGGGGGACTTTGAGCCATAGCAGAACAGAGGTTGTGAATACAGTGATAGGCGGGAAGATTGGATTTCTCTGAGACTTTGCACTACAGGGGGTTTTATTCTTCTGACTTCCAGACTGCAGACTTTGGGCTTCAGCCAGGGAGAGGCTTTTGTAAAATCATTTCATTTTCTTGAGAGACTGTGAGAGGTAGAGCATGGGCTTTTTCTTTTTCTCTTTTTCAAAATTGTGTGCGTGAGATAGAGATAAGATTTTGATAATTGATGTAGTATTGTGAAAGGAGTTTCTGTCTTTTTTTGAAATAGTGGTTTTTTTGTAATGTGTAGAAGATATTTCACAATCTTTTACAGTCAGGGAAGGGAGACTGAGGGTTAATTATATCATAAATTTGATTATGGTGTATTTTCCTTCCACTGGTAATGAACTTAGTGTCATTTTCAGTTTTCTCTGAATTACATTTCAATATCACTGTTTTCCTGTTAGATTGTCAGTTCAAAATATCTTTAAAGGCTATGATTTTTAATTCTCTCAAGAAGCTGAAAGACACAGTAACGTCCTCATTACACCATGCAGTGTCCAGCAAATGAACTTTGCATCATTTGTTGTTCTTCACTTTCTTTTATGTAGTAGTATAGGTTCCCGCATCTACATTGTATTTACGAGTAGATGTTTGGTATCCTTTCTTGCTTTCGGGTTAAAAGCATCTTGTGGTTTTGTAAATTCATTGTAAATCTTACACAGGGAGTTGTACCCGGTTAATTCAGAGGGCACTTACATTCTTTATAGTGAAGTGACCCAACTGTTGTGTTGCAATTTGTCTTTCGGCCTTGGGTGTTTAGGAGTCATTTTCGTGCAGGTGTTTTGGGAAGACAAACCTGTTAACAAACAGATTTTTGGTGACTCTACTGGGGAAAGGAATCGCAGTCTCAGTGTTTTCTTTTCTCAAAAATTTGAAGGTACCTCCCCGAGGATGGAGGTTGGCGACTCTATGTTTTAAATCTGTTGAGTCTTTGGTAGAAGAGTGCCAGTGTGTATCATGGTTGTAGCTACCATTCAGCCATGGGGGGCTCGGATTGGACCGTTTGCCTTGGCTCAGTATTCAGCCCTACCTAAAGGATCCAGGGAATACCTTCCCAAGTTTTTCGGAGACAAATCTCAGGATCCAAACGATCACATCAAAGCAGTCACTATTGCATGCGGGATTCTTGGTGTGCAGGAAGAAAATATATTTGTTAGACTATTTGTTCAAAGTCTTGTGGGAAATGCTGCAAAATGGTTTCAAAATTTGCAAGATGGATGCATCACCGGTTGGGATGTTTTAAAGGTGAAATTTCTGAGATGATATCAGCCTGTCATTGACACTTATCAGTTACTGTTAAATTTCTATCAAATCAAAATAAAAAGTGATGAGTCTATGAGGGATTTTATTGATAGATTCAACAGACGTGTGGGTAAAATTCCTCAAACTTGCCAGCCAAGTGAAAGTAATCAGGTATGTTTCTTTATTGCTGTTATGGATGTTGAAGTCAAGTTTTGGTTACAACGCCTTGGAATGCGAAATTTGGTAGACACACAAAATGAAGCAATCAGATTGGATGATGCCTTGATTCTTAGTGGTATGAAACCTATAAAGACTCCACCAATGAAAGAGCATCTTTGTGGACAGCAACACTACGTTGATAAGGAAGCTGCAAAAAAGAAGCGCATTCTAGAAGAAGTCAAACCTACTCCCAATGTTACTCGTTTTCAGAATCTAACAATTTTTAATGATGGAGACTTTAAAGAACCCTTGTTGGCTGAAGATGGTGCTTTAAAGATGTCAGGATTCTTCTACGCGCATATTGAAAATGATGAGGAGGAGCAAAGCAATGCTAAAGAGCTCCTAAATTTAGGTAACAAGGTTTTACTACATTCTTCCTTTAGCCCAGAAGCTAGATCTCTCAAATCCACAGGTACAGAATTTTATCTAGTTTCAAATGGTCCAGATGATAAAGATTTTCATAATGGTATTCTGAAGTTTAGTATCAATGAAAGAATGAGTATTGATGATTCTTTGCATTCTGAAAATTGTAATCAGCAAGTTAGAAAATCTGTCATATGTGATAAAGAAGCTATTTCATATTCTCCTTTTGAAACCTGTGTTGATAGTAAGGTGACATATGCTGATGAGGATTTATCTTACGCTAAAAGTTCTTTTTACCATGTGAATATTGAGATGAAACAGAAAAATAACCATTCATATGCAATGCCACAGCAACAAGAAAGATTAGCTATTAAAGAAGACAACCTCGCTATGAAAAATTCAGAATGTGGAAGTGAGGTTGAACACCATGATGAAATAAAATGGGAAAACGAGAATACTCAGGTTGAAAATGAGAATCCCAGCACCAATGATCAAAAAGGAGAAGAAAAGTCCAAAAATCAGGAGGGTAAAATTGTCTGGAGTGACCTTAATCCACTTTTCATGCCGATGGGGTTTTGTGAGAATATTGCTATCAAAGAAAATCCTCTTTTCCAGTCTCAAGATTCACAACTAAATAATGAAAATATGTTCAATTCTTCCATATTAACAAATCCTAAAATTCTGATGGAAGAAAGAAAGGTTGGGGTTAGTCCCCAGCCAGTTGAAAACTCTGCTGAAACACCATGTGAAAATCTCATCTATGAGGAAGAGGAAATCACAGACACACTCCTATCGTCGGCCAAGCTGGATCATTCCTTTAATGATGAACCAAATACTTGTTCAAATCATATTAAGGATGAAATATTTATTGACAACTTTTCTTTTCATCCATCTACGCATGATGTTGTTGATTTGGATTGGAAAAGAAATGCCGAGGTATGTAATCCCATCTTAGAAAGAGAAAGGAATAGAATTGATGATAGCTGGTTCCTTGAAAGAGGTGAAGTAGATATATACCTAAGGGCTGATCCTATGCTGAAGGAGGCATCATTATGGCTGCAAAACAATCATGGCCACACACAAGAGTTGAGTCTACATGATAACATACTTAAGGATTACACATAATCTTTTGGTGAGGCTTCTTTATTCCATGTTTTTTGGTTTGAGGTAGAATCAGATCCTACCGACGTGAAGGATCAATTCTTCAGTGAAGGAGAGTATTATGATGAATTATGGCTATCTGGAAAAGGATGTTGGATCAACATATGCATGCATGCTGTCAGTCTGAAGTTTGGCACTTAAAGAGTCGTCATCAAGCGATGGTTTGGAGCTCTTCCATTAAGGTACACTTTGTTGATTCAGAAAGGTTCCTATTTCTCTCAACCAGTAAATGGATTCACTTAGCTTTTTCCTTCTTTCGGTCTTTCTGGTAGGTTCTTTTCCTACCCTTGTAAATATTGTAAATAAGTTTTTGTTGTGCGTAGTTGTAGTTGGAATAAGGTGCAAGCTTCGTTCTTGCTGGTAGTTTAGGAGTTTCTGGTTGTGTTGCCCTGCTCCCTTCCACCCATCTGCAAGAAGCTCCCTTTCTTCCATCCTCTATCGACTCTATTTGCCCAATGGACGCTAGGCACTGTTCTTTTGCCAGAGATTGCTGGAGTTCTCTACTTCTGTGCCAAAAGTAGTCCCACAATTAGAGCCCATGTTGGTGCCCATATAGACCCCGGTAACAAAACTTTTAGTTCAGGGTCTTAAACCTCTTTGAAGTAAGTTCAAAGCAGTTCCAAGTGGTTCAATACGCTAAAGCAAGTTTTAATGGTTCAGAGGTTCAACAAGTTTGCAGGTTCAGTACAAAGTTTCACTGATCCGAGTTCAGATTCAAGGTTCATTCTCACAAGTGAGTTTGGTTCAGTTACAACTTTGATTGGTACAAATAGCCTCATAGGGTTTGAGGAGTTTATAAGCAAAGTTCAGAGGTTCAGAAGTTCAATATCGCAGGTTGTTTAGTATTTTCAAATTTTAGAAGGTTCTTGGCTCAAGTTAAAGTACTAAAATTCAAAGACACCCTAATTCAGATTGAATGGTTCACATTAGAATTCTTCAAGTGCACATGAATCATCCCATAATCAACATAAGAAATCAGCTCCATATGATCATCAGATTTTCTGAAGTACACATGCATTGATTCATATGCAATGTTTGTAATGATCAAGATTTTAGGTGTAGATGGACAGAGCCTTTGATAAAATATTGATGAAATACACATTGAAGGCAGGGTTATTCATCTTGGGACTCCAAAACAAGTGATATCTTGATGACGGTAGCAATACCATTTTCACAGTAATGATATGGCTTCACCGAGGTGTTGTACATGATAATGCAAGATTGGGATAGGTCTTCAATAATATATTTATCTCTTGACATAATTAAGTCACCAATGACTTAATAAAAGACTTGAGTTGTTTGATGAGATGTCTCAAACAAAGTTCCCATGATAATCTAAGTATGCATGGAAGAGGGTATACCAATCATTGTGAATTATGCTCACAGCGGGTCCATATGCAAATGTCCATCCTCTATATAAGTGAGAGCCATCAACCTCTCAAAAGAGAGATTAGAAACTTAATCAACTCTCTTCATTGAAACCCGTGAATGGAGATATAATGGTCACTCTTTAATTTCCTCATTCAATCAGACCGGGAGCGATTCAGAGTTTCAGTGAAGGACCATTTGCTTCTACTTGGACCAAATACATCAATAGATATTGGGCTCTTGTCTTATAGCTGATATCATATATGTGAGCCACCAATCATGTTAGGTGTCAATAAAAGTTTGATGCAAGTGGCCGACAATATGCAGAAAAATAGAGGATGAAGACCAAATGTTTGACAAAACGCCTTTGATCATTATATGTATGTGCACCGAAAACTGTAATTCATATATACAGGTGAAGCCGCGTGTCAAGGATGAGGAATGAATACTTGGTGACTGTGTAAATGGTTGAGCTCAGCACGACAGTTAGAGGATGAAAGAAATGACATATACCACTTAAACCTTTTCATAGGCAGCGAGATCAACATGAATACCCAATGGTGGGTAGGGGTGTGATGGAAGAGATGTCTCATCATCATCGAGCAAAAGAATGGAGCCGTTGCAAAAGGTTTCTCGATGGGACTATGAATTGAAGGCCCGAATGTCCCAATCCTCTCATCGTGATTAGCTGTCTGACAAAATGATGATATACACAGTCGGCTTTTGAAGTGTCCCTAAGCATCAGAGCTGAAATTGGGAGAGATTTGGGGTTGCAACATTAATGTACCCGATGTTTATATGTCTACTCTATATACGGTGAAATCCCTTGATTTCTCAGAGTGGTGATATTTCAAATCACTTGGTTTCCAACATGCACATAATTGTTAGAAATACAGAACAAGTTTGGTTTCGTCAATGGCACAAAGTGACTCAGCCAAGCTACTCTTGTCTTGAGTAGATATTTAGAATGATCATTGTAATAGTTCATTACGGTAGGATTCCAAATAATTTATCCCCATTTTGAACATGAAAATGGTAAAAAGCACAGATTTGATTTTGAAGATGAGTACCGAGTGTAAACAAGAAGTCAGAGACCTCTGTGGCGACCATGAAAATGGGATTCAGTATAAATAAAGGTAATGCTAGTACCTGATGGCAAGCATGAACCAAGTCAAAGATCAATAGTTAAATGACATCTTCAAATGCTCGATCTGAGGTGCATTAAGAAACTCTGCTAATAAAAAGGGGCACAAACATGGCCTGGAGTGCTCGAATACAGAGAACATGCACACTGTTTGACAGAATGTCTCAATGTAGAGACATGAGTGTGCAAGAAGAGATGATGGCGCCCACGAAGCGATATGATTTGGCAACTATTAAAATGAGAATTATGATGACTCATTACCGGCATTCACTGCTGAGCCTCCAAACAGATCATTGTGAACTATTATAATATTCAATAAGCCCGATAATTAAATTATAACTTTGATAAAATAAGTTACAAAGTTATGTTTGATTATTGATAGGTATTTAGACATTATGTTGTCCGAGGATGAGAATGTAAGGGAAAAGGAAGAAGGTGCAATTTCAAGAATCAGTTTTAATAACAGAATAGAGGTTCGTCGGGAGAGAGATAAATATGCTCACAAACGACAGAGCCAGGGTTCCAGTTTTCTGAGTTTTGGCTGGGGGACTTTGAGCCACAGCAGAACAGAGGCTGTGAATACAGTGATAGGGGGGAAGATTGGATTTCTCTGAGACTTTATGCTACAGGGGGTTTTATTCTTCTGACTTCCAGACTGCAGACTTTGGGCTTCAGCCAGGGAGAGGCTTTTGTAAAATCATTTCATTTTCTTGAGAGACTGTGAGAGGCAGAGCATGGGATTTTTCTTTTTCTCTTTTTCAGAACTGTGTGCCTAAGATAGAGATAAGATTTTGATAATTGATGTAGTATTGTGAAAGGAGTTTCTGTCTTTTTTTGAAATAGTGGTTTGTTTGTAATGTGTAGAAGATATTTCACAATCTTTTACAGTCAGGGAAGGGAGACTGAGGGTTAATTATATCAGAACTTTGATTATGGTGCATTTTCCTTCCACTGGTAATGAACTTAGTGTCATTTTTAGTTTTCTCTGAATTACATTTCAATATCACTATTTTCCTGTTAGATTGTTAGTTCAAAATAACTTTAAAGGCTCTGATTTTTAATTCTCTCAAGAAGCTGAAAGACACAGTTACGTCCTCATTACACCATGCAGTGTCCAGCAAATGAACTTTGCGTCATCTACTATTCTTCACTTTCTTTTATGTAGTAGTATAGGTTCCAGCATCTACATTGTATTTACGAGTAGATGTTTGGTATCCTTTGTTGCTTTCAGGTTAAAAGTATCTTGTGGTTTTGTAAATTCATTGTAAATCTTACACGGGGAGCTGTACCCGGTTAATTCAGAGGGCACTTATGTTCTTTATAGCGAAGTGACCCAACTATTGTGTTGCAATTTGTCTTTCGGCCTTGGGTGTTTAGGAGTCATTTTTGTGCAGGTGTTTTGGGAAGACAAATCTGTTAACCAACAAATCCATACATGGTTAAATCAGAAAAGCATATAGAGATAAATTGCATTCACATCATTTGCATCCATTTATCTATGTCCTACTCTAAGACATTGCATCCATAGCACAATAGAAATAAATGCATCATAGAAACATGTAGACATGCATAAAAGGAAATCTCATAACATCATCATAGATAAATGTCCATCATCAATGTATATAACATAAAATCAATACATCAAAGGTACATTAATACAATGGTGCATACATCAAAGTCCTGATCAAAAAATACATATGATACATCAACAATGCTATATCCAGATCTATATCATGGGTCCAAATTTGTCTCATGACCTAGCAGGGGTACCTAATCCATCTCCGGCTAAACCTATGCCTGAACCCCTTGCACCATCAGGATCTCTATCACCTACTCTATCTTGTGCACTAGGAGGTGCCTGACTCATGCTCACATTGGTAGGTAACTGAGCCAAAGTACCCAGAAACTGTTGTAGCATAGTCGTAACATGATCCAATCTAGCTGTCACTGCAGTCATCCCTCCCTGTAAACCCCTCACATCCTACACTATATCATATGCAATAGGAGGATCTAGAGGTGCAAGTGATGCTGCAGGAGCCTATGGTGCCTGAGGCGCTAAGGGTACCTGCAGTATCACCTGTGCCATACTGACCTGTGGATCCACCTGTGGTATCTGTCCTTGAACTGGAACTTGTCTGGCCACCTGGACATGTCTATGTCTGTGTTTGGCCCAATTTGCATCAACTCTCAAAGGAACCTGACCTGGAGGTACCTATACTCCTCCTCGTCTCTGCCTAGGCTATCTGAATCCGCCACCTCGGCCTCTCACATGTCCACCTCTCATTTGATGTCTAGCTGCTCTCTGTATCTGAGGCACCCTAGGTACCCTCTGCACTCTGCGCCTGCGTGGTCTATCACCATCATCCCCATTGTCACCATCATTTCCATCGTCATCTAAGAGCTCTTCAACATCAGGAATGGGCTCTGCTAGATCAGTGAATTGAATGAAGCGATGTCGCAAAAACCACTCACGATACTCAGCCGACATCCCTACATCTGCAACCTGTGGCATCATATCCCAAACACCATACCCAAGCTGATCTATCTATAAAAAAGTTGATCGGTAGTCAACCTGTGCTCCCCACATTGATCTCTCAACCTGTACTCTGGCATAAAGTGCCATACCCTGCGGCATATCCTGCATCCAGCCGAACTGATGGAGTACTCTCCCACAAAAAAATCTCTCAATCACTAATGGTGATCAGCCTATCATCCATCGAGGTGAAAACATATATGGTAACTCATTGTCATCCTCCTGCCACCTCTCACACTGCAAATATGGCCTCCATACTACCTGATCAATAGCATCGATGGTACGTCTCCATAAATTGACCTTGCCCAAATGATGCTGGACAATCATGTTGTCATATAGAAATGCATATGGATAACCACAAGCCCGAACTTGAGTTGAGACTGGCCTCGTAATAGGCAGATGCTCCCAAGTCCATAACTGTAATAATACCGCACCTACAGAAATAGTTGCACTGCACCGATACACAATCTCATGCAGATCATGATATAACTGAGCCAAAACACAAGAACCCCAATAAAATCTCTGTGGATGTGCAATCAGGTCCTCTAAAATCTGGCCCCATTCGATCGTGAAACTATGACCTCTCCTATCTGGCAAAAGTAATCCCCCAAGTAATGCAATCATCATCAATGGTGTTGTCTCCAAACACCTATCTGCAAACACTGCTATCATACACTGAATCATAATACACCCACTCTCCATGAGTCGAGATCCTCAATAATCTATATACATCCTCTGGCATAATAGTCATCTCACCCAGAGGTAAATGAAAGGTATTATGGTCAGAGTGCCACCGTTCTGCGATAGCTGTCAACAAACCTCGATTCAACTGAAACCGAGGGAGATCTAATAAGAAACTGAGTCCACATGTCTCAATCGTACACCGCTTAGGAGGCGTAAGCTCATCTATTAAATCAAAAATTCATAATGCTACACCTTGTACCCGCAACTTGTGGTAATGCTCCTACATTTTGAAACAAAGTGCATCATGTTAGTTTTTCTCTTGGTGAACCATTCTAAGTGAATCACAAAACATTAAATCTATCTTTTCTCTAACTTGAGTGTATCAACTTATTGCTCCTAACCTCTATATCGTGAGATACAAGGACAATTCGTAATCATTTTTAATCATATCTGATTGACCTATCACACATTCATCATTATGAATTTTCTAATATCCTAAACACTACGTGACATCTTGGATGAACATTTTCTAGCTTGGAACCTAATTGGGTCATCTAGACGATCAATCGAACTAAGTTCATCTTTTTCCTCTATCAAATTTCCAATTTTATGGTAGGCGGCACTTAACTTAGTGTACGCATCTTTTTAAGCCACGCGGTTGTTAACACCTTGAAAGCGGCTCTTTACCCCTTGGAGGTAGCGCTTAAACAATTAGGTGGTCTTTTACACACCTACACAATTTTTAAACACTCATACATGACCTTTAAAAAATAGGGTTTTTCAAAGCGGCTGATTACTTTTTGGGTGACAATTTTGACGTAACTCCTACATAGCTAAGGATTGTGCCTACATGGCTTTTCACCTATCCTACGCGGCATTTTGCTAAACTTTTCCTAGAAAGCAGTAAAAAGATGTATTAAATGCTATTTCAAAAGCAATAAATACACTAAGGGTGTTCGAACCACTCACCGGAGGCCCGTAGTTAGCAGGTCTCTGATATCTGCACGCTCGCTTGAACCTATGCTCTTGAATGGGGACCACCATCGCTGTCAATCGTCAGAGGCTCAAAGCAAAATCTCAATAGTAAAAACTGAAAATGAATAGTAAATTTGGGTTTTTCAACCTATTTAAGCTATTTTAACCTATTTTGTGAGATTTTTGACCCAGTCAAACCTAATCTGCATATTCTGCACACTGGGGCATTTTTTCAACATCTTTCCAAAACATCATTAATATCAGAAATGTAATCATCTTGGATCTCTTCTATCAACTTTGTTCAACAACTTTTACTTACGATCAATATAATTTCATTTCCGAGGGGGCATCATCATATTATCAAACTGGGATTCTGCATCATATCTTGTATCAAATCTGGGGCATTAAAATTTCAAACTTTATCAGTAGAATTTCATATCAGAATTTCATATCAGAGTTTCATATCAGAGCATCATATCGGAGTTTCATATCAGGGTTTCATATCAGGGTTTCATATCAAAGATTTCATATCAGGATTTCATATCAGGTTTTTATATTAGTCAATCAACTCATCAGCATCAAATAAATGATCAGGACAATCAAGCTTTCTTTGAATCATTTCACTTCACACATCAATTCAAAGAGGGGCATTTGTAGACACCTAAAATTGACCAGGTGTATCTCAAGCATTCCAAACTATAAATCTCAGCCAAATGCCTTAAAATATCATCTCAATGCAAAACAAATG
>MU226533.1:1119446-1141604 GCA_018584345.1 Thuja plicata
GATTAAATCCAACCCAATCACCCTTCCATGGCTAATTTAATTAAATGATGGAGTTATTTAATTCCTAATATCTTTGAGACAACCAACCAACTTTCCCTCCATTTGAGAACACCTCAAAGCTTTTGACCTAACCAAACTTTGATCATGATCAACTCACTCTACCCCCTACCCTTGGGAAAATGCTATAAATACAAGCCATTTCCTTTTTGTTTGGGATCCAAGAATTTCAAGAGCAAAAGAATCCTTACTATAGGCATATGAGGAGCATTTGAGAGCTTTTGAGAGTATTTTAGTATTTGAATAGCATTTTAGCATATCATGTTTAGGAGCATTTGTTGTTTTCTAACATAATCTTGGAGCATTTTGAGCATTCTAGCTAGATTTGAGCATTCATTTTTCATTCATATCTCATTCTAGGATTTTCCTTGAGAGAGATTAAGCCTGAGAGCTCTCTTAACAAAGCTTGGATAGAGAACCATGAGATGATATAGATTCTTACCTTCAATTCTTAGATTAATTTGTATTATCTTTCCATAGAATTGTTGCTCTTAATCTTAATTTCATGAAGGTGTATTTTCTTACACACAATGCAAATGCACAAAAAACATATGAATGGGAGTCAATTATGGAAAATGCATGCTTAAGGATCAATCATGATATCATTAGTCTCAGGTCATAAATTGTTTCTATTTATGCTTACATAACAGAATGGTTTGCAAAAGAATGACGATATATGATAGAATTGATAAACTGCATATGAGTTGCAAATGAAAAAATAATGTGCAAAGAATTGGAGTAACAGTGTATTTATATGCTTTCATAGAGTGTGCATTTATAAAAAAATAGCTACATTGTGTTAAGATGAGAGATACATATGTATAAACTGTCGACATTAAACAAGTACATCATGTCAATATTGTTTAAAGAGATAAGAGATCAATACAGTGATATCTTCTTCTACAAACAAATTAAAAGAAATATACACATTAAAACATTGATATCCATTTATGCATATGTGCATGAGAATGGAGCAGAATAGGGTGTATTTATGTTATGACTCTGAATCAACTGAAGAGTCAATAATGTTGTGGTAATTCATGTCTTCGGAAAAGGAAGTAAAGTATAGTATCCATATGCCTGATGTGAATATGAAGTAATGATTTATGCAGAGTGTAAGGAAAACAGTGCTATTTTGGTGTATTAAAATAACAGTAACATATGATGCCACCATCTAAAACATGTTGTTATTAGTACAATGTGTATTCATCTACTAACATGTTGTTATCATTCATGCTTATTGAAAATTTAGTGTATGCAGGGGATGGGGTCGATCAGATGCAGAGAAGGGGAATTACATGTTTGGGATGAGCTTCATGTCATGAATGTTGCCCGTGGGAGTCATGAACCCATTCTTGAACCCCATGGGTAATGTTTTAAACAAAATGGAATAACAGTGTGTTTTGTTTTTACACTATTTCGCAAGTAAGAGGAATTGCATATTTAGTATGTTCAGAAAGTAATAGTGGAAACTAAACACAAGACATAATGATGTAGACCAAACATGTAATATCCTCAATTCAACAAATAAATTTCCATGGTTTCACCAATAGTAAAGAGTGTTTTTTATGTTTAAAACATTTATGGTCATGCTGGAAATCAAACATTATATGTATCTTAGACAATAAATAATGTCCACGGCCTCGAAAGAAAGAAGTATGTTTTTTGTTATCACATTATTGTCGAGCTTCTAAAAGAAAACATTAAATAGAGTTTACAGCTGACAAAAGACAATAGCTCAGTGAGACCAACAGTTTGCATGTGTCTTTCAAAGTTTACATCTAGATATGCAGAAATGGCCATGTGGGTATCGAAATTTTGTCAACATTAAAAGCAACAGAGAGTGACTCAAAGTGGAGCTCATTTTTTATTTATGCAACAAAGAAGGAATCTACAGAAGGAGTAAATAAAAGAACCCCAATTTGCTGCTGAAAAGATGTAAAATATTTTAAGAACCCATAAATAATGCATTAAATCATGGAGAAGCATTAAAGCTAAAACCCATAACTTATGACTTTTTAAATCATGAGATGTAATAACAAGTTCAAACAAGCAAAAGAGATTGAATAAAAGAAAGAGGATAACTTATATGGTGTTAAACAAGGCAAGCATGGTGGAGTCCAAAAGTAGAAGATACACCATGTGTTGCAGTATGTAGTCAAAGTTGCGGACCAATTTGAAATGTTGAAGACCGAGTTCATTGTACACCATGAGCTTGGAATGAGTCTGAAGTTGTGGCTGAAATATGCCAAGTTTCAAGACCGAGTTCACAAAGTAATCACTCCATATCTTTCAACCATAGCTTGGACCGAGTCCAAGCTTACAATGGTTTAACTACAGTGTAATACAAACAAACCCAAAACTCCAGCGAGCTTCAAAATTTCTAGATGTAGAGACAGCGCCACATTTTATGGCATGGGAAACTCAAGTTACAAGCCGCAGTGAAGAAGACTACAAGCTGGAACCCGAGTGCATTTACAACCAAATGGAGGGTGATTTCAAAGTTTCAGCCCAAGTTTAATTTAAGAAATATGCATGTACAGCTCCATCTTTATGGCATGAAGACCAAGTTCAACTGTATGGAACCCGAGCTCCTCGTCATGCAACACAAACTTCATGCTCAAGTAAAAGTATGCATATGACTTACAAACAATAGAGAGATACCTCCAGTTAAACATATAGATGACTTACAAAGAACCTTTGATGCTATAGAAAGATGGAAAAACTATAGTGGAGGCCATGGATGTTAACACAAAGAACCAATAGTTAAACATACAGATGAGCTCGAGTTTGACAGTGAAAGCCAAGAAAATAGTGAAAGTATTACAGATATGGAAGAGCTAAAACCCTAACCTCTTCTCTCTCAAAATTGAATATTGTAAATGAAGTGTGAATGTATCCTATGTCAAAATATGATCAACTTTGAAGTCCACAGTACAGCGGCAGTAAAGACCATGTCAATCACAGTGCACGGCAGCCTAAGTCCAGTTGCCACGATAGCTTTCCCAAAATGCTTAAGCAATAATAGATATTTTTCTTGGGTCATGTTGACCATGGTAGAAAGGTGTCAGGTTTGGATAGGTTTAGTAATGTGCTTCATATGTTAGGGTTTTTTAGACTATGGTGTCGGCTTCATATGTTAGGGTTTTTTAGACTATGGTGTCGGCTTCATATGTTAGAGTTTTTTACAAATGTGGATTGGGTTATTACCATATGATATGGTTTTAGGGTTGGGGTTCCATATTTTAAGGTATTCTTGGGATATATTTTAGATGTGTTGATATATTATAAAGATGGAAATCTAAAATATCAACATTATGAACACTATTATAGGGCTAGATTTTTTGGCACTATTCATGCCTTAAATTTAGCGATTTGATCATATTGGAGGGTTTTTGAAAATTATATTGTAGGCATCATTTGAGCCTAAAATTAAAAGGAATCTATCTGTTTAGGAGCACTTTTTGAGGGGGGATTTCATTTTCAAAATTGGCCTTAGGGCTATATAACTGAGCTTCTTGTTCATTTGTAAGGGTTCAGAATTTAGGGAAATAGAGGTATTAGTGAACATATTGTTCCTGTGCATCTTTTCCTTGTATTTTGTAACCATTTTTGTAGATTTTAAAGATAATAGAGATGGCTTTATTATTCATATATCTTTTCTGAGTTTTTCTATCTATCCTTCCAATTTTTTTGCATTTAAGTGTATTGTGTCTTTCAAGCATAGATTAGTGAATTGTTTCAAATTCCTATTCTAAGTTATAAAGAATAAACCTTTTGCAGAAGTTACCTGTTTGCTGGTTGATTTTTTACAATTAGTGGCACCAAACCCTAGTAGTGAATTATTGATCATCCTAGGTGTTGTGAAGTGAAATTTATTGCAGAGTCCAGTGATGTATGTCCTATAGGTACAGATTTATAATTCTAACGAATCTGTATCCATTTTGGTGTATCACCTTCTTAATTAGTATTCATTTTAGTTATCCTTCTCCTTTTTTCTCAAAACCAAGAAGATCGGTATTAGGTGATGTCCCAAATCCAATAGGAACCGGCCTAGAATCTAGAGATTCGTTATCTCATCCACCAAGGAGAATGTTTCCATGTTTCAATAGGATGACTAGATTCTGCATCCATCTATAGGCGCAATCTTGATTGACAACAAGATGCTAAAAGGGTGATTGAAGAAAGGAAGCAAGTCTACAAAAAGGAAGATTTGGTAAATGGTAAAATCAAGGATGGAGGCACGTCATAACAAAAAATTCTTGAAGAGGTAAATATAAATTGAAATGGTGATTTTGGTTCTATGTATGGAAATAAAAATGTGGATATGCAAGAGAAGAAGAATAAGTTAGTGAATCATGGATATATAGTACCATATTGGAAAAGGAAACCATTTTTAGAAAGATAACAACTAAAAAATAAACAAGAATTAGCTTCTACTAAATCCTATGACAAAAACATAGCACAAGGGATGGAAAATATGATAAATCTTTAAAGAGACAAGAGGGTAGTCCAAGTGTAGGAATAGGATGACAACATTCCAAGAAGATGGAAACCCATGTATAGGTAGTAAAGTATGAGAAAACAATAGAGGAAGATGATGATAAAGGACATGGTGATGTGAAGATAATTAAATAAGTGGAGAAAATGTGAAGATGTGGACAATGGTAATGAGGTATATGAAAGAGACAAAAAAAATTGGAGTCTTGCAATTGAGGAGATAATTAAGATAGAGAAGATACCAGAAGGAAGAGAAAAACAAAAGAGTGAAAGCCAAGAAACATAAAGCCAATAAATCCAAGAATAAATAGGATCTAGAGGGGGTTAGAGATAAACTATAATACAACATAATTGGAAGAAGAAAAAAAAAGACACCATCACTACTGATGTAGTAGTAGGTATATAGTCCATGATAGATGTTGAAGACCTACTCTCTGGTGGAACCTCAAATCTTTCTTTCCCTTGGGGAGTATGATGAAAGAGCATCCTTTATTGATGAATTTTGTATTCACTTTTTGTTTAAGATATTTTTTTGGGTTGATTCATCTTAGGGAATGTTTGAGTTCCATTTCAAATAGCTAGGATAGGTAGATAAGTCTAGGAATTCAAATTTAATGGTTTCTTGCCAAAAACCAATTTGAATTTCCTAGTGCAATTTTGGCTTGTAATGGTTTAAATTTCTTTCTCAACCTAGTTATTTTGATTTATAGAGGTTTTGTAAGGCCTATAATATCACTTAGTCTAGGTATAAGTTATTTTCATATTTGGGGATGGAAGTTCTAGTTTGAAAGGGATATTATTTCACAAAAAAAAAGGAAAAATTGCACAATACTTACTTAGGGCGTTGGATGCAAAATAGACATGGAATCGATTGTGACTACTTCTTGAGGTTGTAAGGTACTATAAATGAATGGTAAATGAATTAATATACACTCCAAGAATTGGTGGAGTGATTTCATGAATAAAAATGTCATTTTCTTGTGTTTTATGATTGTTTTACCAACATTTTTAGTCTGAAAATGTGCTAGTACAATAATTTATGGTACAATATTGGGATGAAACCAATTGTAAAATTTGGATCTATGTTTTTAGGTCTAAAAATAATTGGTTTGAAGAAATTTCAAGTTATTTTGAGTGAGATATGACATTTTTACTAAGAATGAGTCTGTGAAAATGTTAGGGTTTACAAAGAACAAAATAAATTCATAACTTTGCATTCCAATGTTGAAAATTCATGAAAATTAGTGAATAGTTTGTTTTTATATGTTCTAAAAACTCTTAATCAAAAGTCTTACTTATTTCATTTGTGTGAGTTTTGAGGTTTGTGTGTGTTCATTGTTAAGAAAATGACTGTAAAATGCCCTACAAGTTGAGAATTTCACAAAATTTGCAACTTTTGATATCTCCAAAGCGTAAAAAGGTTTTTTACAAATCCTCTAATGTGTATTAAGTTTTGTGAGGTTAAATAAGGCATCACATATTGAAAATTGTTATTAATGACCAATTAGGTCTTATTGAGTATTTCTTATTTGTGGGAAAATTGTAAAGTTTCTTGCCAAGATAGGGCAGTATCTTGAGAACAAACCTTGTGTGTGAAAGATTGATAACCCTCTACATTAGGTATCAAAATTACTTTCTAGAGAATTGGGATTCATGAATGGATATGAAATATATGGAGGTATTTTGGTAGAGTTCATGTATATAGGTGATTGTAAATTTCTCAAGTATGTGTGCCTTAGTTGATCTTCATTTGTGATAGGGTAAATCAATGGCGAGCTAGGAGTGATAGGAATGGTTGATGGAGGGATATAAGGACCTAATATCGATGGAAGGGTTGAAGTATTTAGGTTTGAGATATAAGAACCCAAAATATATTTGGAGTATGGGGAAGGTGTATGTTTGGGTTTAGATGGAATAATGTAGGATTTATGAGGGATGCCAACATCTTAAGGGTGAGATATGTGGCCAAGGCCATGGTAATTAGGATGTAGTATTATATAAAGGGGTCCCAATATACCTTTTTCATGGATGACCATTCCTCTTCCTTGATATTTCATGTTTTGGAAGATATTTTTAGTAAAGGGATACTTGTTACTCTATAAGAAAGATGCGAGTCCATTTTGAGGTGGAGGAGGCATGTAAGGAATGATAGGATCATGAAGTAGGCCAGACCAAATGAAAGTGGATGAACCAAGTGGATATTTAAGGGGATTATTATTAGTTTGAATAGGGGTGATGGGATCTTTATCAAAATTAGGATCATGAGAGGGATTAGGAGGATTATGACAAGGATATGAAGAGATACTTTGATTTTTCATGGAAAAGGATCATTATTTTGAATAGAAGATGTACTTTACTCTTGATTTTCAATAGGATTATTGGAAATGATGGAAGGGTTATCATGATCTTTCTTAGGATGTGTATTAGGAATAAAATTTGGAAGGATAATTGGCTCTTGAGATGGAAAGGGATCTTCTTGCAAGAGGTGAAAAGGTATGAGGGGATCATCATGGGATTCTATGGAGATAGGATCTTGGTCAACCATTAAATAAGACTAGATGATATATTGATCTTGTTTTGTGTTAGGACTTGTTTCTTCATTATTTTGATCTTCCTCTTGACATGGATCCACTTCTAAGGATGAGGTAGGAATTTGGGTAAGAATGGGAGATTCTTAGAGGGACTCTACATTTTGGCATGATGGAGAAGAATTTGGAATAAAACCCTTGGGAGTAGATATGTTTTGAATTGAAGAACATGATTCAATATGATCTAATATTTTGCAAGCATGGGAGGTATTTTTTTCAAGATTGGAATTATCATGGATTTATATTGGAGATATTCATTGGAATTCAACAACAAAGGTGTCATCATTGGGTTCATTATTTGATGGATATGGTGTGGCTTGTTGTTGGGAAGATTTAGGAGATGAAGGAATGATAGGAGAAATGGAGGCTACACATGGGCCAATGCTAGACATAGGTTCCTAATTTTTATCATGCTTGGAAAAAGTGACTTCTTTCTCTTTAGGTGAGTCACTAGGATCTTAAATTTGAAGTACACCATTACCAAAGAGGTTTTGGATTTTTTTCTTGAATTCTATAAAATTTGAAGTTTTGTGTTTGTTGTTTCTATAATAATCCCCATATGGCCTTTTTAGGAAATTTGATAAGTTTATTCTCAAGAATATCTTTTAAAAATAACACAATATATTTCCCCAAAGGTTTTAAGTTTCTATAAAAGGGATATGTGGGTATGCATATATTTTTGGAAGAATGCTTGGTTTGATATTTTAAATTTTTAAGCACTTTTTGTTCTACCTTTTACATTTTTTTTAGCATTTTATGAAGTTTGGAATTTTATATGTCTTGGAGTTGTTGCTATAGAGTGATTGTTGATTCTTTTCTTGCTTGTCTTCTAGCTTGTAATTCATGAATTTATCTCTTGAGATCTCAAATTTATTGAACCAAGGTGTCCATTGGATTTTTTCTTGTTTGGTCTCTAGAATTGACAAGTGTGATTTTCTTTGGCTTTTCCTTTTTGACTTTATGGTTTTTTTATTTTTAAATAATTGTAAGAGAAAACAAGAAATAAATTGAAAACAAGACAATGTCCTAAGGATATTTATGGATAATTTTTCCCCTTTTTGGTTTCAAGCGGGGAAGGTAATCTAAACATTCAAGCACATAAGATGCATTAACAAGCCTACTAAAGTGGGAGTATCAATTCTTGCATACAAATAAAATGATAGTCATAAAGTTCAGCTATAGGCTTCACAAGCTCAACTAGGGGATGTCCTATATATGCACAAGATATGTGAGGCCCACATCTATAGATGAAAGAGAATAATGGCAAATATTCTTGAGGAAATGATAACCTAATCTCAAGCTTCACTTACCAAAGGTATAAATTTATTTGGGGCTTAGCCAAGATTGACAAGATTCTAATTCTAACAGGTGTGTCTTTCGATTCACCCCTATTATTTATACTTTGTCAAAACATGGGATTTGAGATCATCCCATAGAGTCATCACTTCTCTAGGATGATCCCTTAAAAATAAATGGAAAGGTCCATTATTTGTATTCCCCTCAACCTCCTTAACAAGGGTGGAATAAGATAATATACATATGAAAATATTGGGGATTAAAATACAAAGGTGTTCATTTTAAGCCAAAATCTAAATGTGAATGATAAACTTTAAGGCCCTTTTTAATGTGGTGAAGACGCACCAAAAATTTTGATCTAATGCATGGAAAGATCCTATGATAAAATAAAAACACTATGATTACTTTTTAGAATGCAAACAAAAGGGTTTGGAACAAGTGCACTTGGATTATGCACTTTCCAAATGTGTTTGATGTCCTTTTAATCAAATCCAGGTCTTTGACACGTGACAGAAAGTTGTAACACTTGTTAATTTGTTAGGGTTAATAAAAAATGCAAAGAAACTAAAAATAAATACTTTACGAATTAAAAGTGTAGAAACAAAAACCAAATGTGTAGGACTAGTGAATCAAAAGAAAACAACAACCAGTTGCCAAACAAAAATCAAAAGCATGGGAAGCTTGATAATATGCACAAAAAGATTGATCATATGCACAAGAAGATTGATCATATGCATAGGAACTCTATAATGTAGAAAACTGAAAACAAAAGATACAAAATGAAACCCATGAGATCAAAATTACGACAAGAAGCATCAAAAGTGTGACTTCTAGCTTAAAAATGCAACTTCTCCAAAATACAAAAAATTCAATCTAGAAAGTGCAAAAAATATCACTGTGCATCAACATAATTTGAAAGCACAGAAAGAAGCATTAGAAGTGTAGATATATAGTTCAAAAGTACAGAAACTCTATGCAAATGCACAAGAAATCTAGAAATGCAAAAACAGGGTTTGAAAAGTTGCAGACAGAGAGTCAAAAGTGTAGGTTTAGGAAGCTTCAATATCTTCAAACCTACAAATCACTAAAAAGGACCCTATCAAGTGAAAAAATAGTTAGTAGAAAGGAATAAGGTCCCATCGGGCTTGCTAAAATGATGATCAATGAATTAGAAAACCTAAATTATGAATCCTTAACAAGCCCAGCCATAAGAAAAATATCCATAAAATAAACCAATCATCACATCAATGGGGCTCTTCCTCAATAATACAAAGCATAAAAGAATATAAACGTACAAACAAAGGTATTCTAAAGATGATTGACTTTATTTATTTCCTATCTAATAGGATCTTACATTCAACACTTTGTTGCTCTCATATTTTAGCATTGCACAAGAGGCTATGGAGAATGGAAATGGTTGTTTGATGAGGGTGACCAATATATTATTATGGGTGGTTCTAAAAGGTTTGGTATGCAAAATTTCTCAATATTTAATGATGGTCTTGCATTTTCAAAGAAGGGACCCCCAAAAGTGAGAGGGAAAAGGGTTTAAATAGATGTCCTCATGAGGGAATAAAATTATGGGAAAGAGTTGGGTTTAAAGGAATTAGGTGGGGAAGTTACATACCACATGTCCCATGGTCTTTTATTTTATTTTTCAAATAAATAATTTATATTAGTTTTAGGTGGTCTCCCATTCTGATAGTTCTAGAAGTTTTGGCTCTTGGGCATCACTTTTTCCACTTGATATTAATTATCTCATTTGAAGAGGTTTGTAAAATATTCTTCATGTCATTCATCTCTACTACCAAAGATTATGATCAAACATTGGAGTATTGAGTATTAGGATACACATACATTTACTTTAGAGGCATAGAGGTGCTCGACAAAGCCTCACTTTGGATTTGAGCTAAGGTTTCTAGAAAAAAAAGGGCATGGGCGGTCTAGGTAGAAGTTTTCTAGCATCGATCATTTTTTTATCTTCTCTCACAACTAGATCATGAGCATTCAACATTGTGGTAAGTTGAAGTGACTAAATAAACATGGCTATATCTGATTTGAATGCTTGGAGATAGAAAAAAATCCATAGCTATAAGAGGATGAGTTGCGATTGGTATTCATTGTCAGGTTTTCTATAACCGAGAATTGAGATATGTCACTACTTATAGGGGAGTGTTGGAATAATGTAAGGGTGTTTACTAAGAGGGGAGGGTTGAATCAGTACCCTTAAAAAATTTTACACTTTAAACCTTAGTAATCATTGCTTGCATAACCGACCATTGTATCTTTTCTACTTCATGCATGCAATATCATAACATAAATGGAAGTGCATGTAAAAAAACATAGAAATATTCATGAAACTCATTTACACATGACACGAGAATTGATAATACAGAAAACCCATGTTAGAAGGTAAAAACTGCGGTGGGGATGAAACCCACAAAGCTTCACTATCTACTGAATGGAAGGTGACGGTTAAGGCTATAGGGTGTGATCACTTCTGATGATATTACCCTATTAGGAGTAACATGTTAGACTTGTTAAGTCTACTCAATTATGAGATTTCAGAAACCCAATGTATATGTGCTCTCGGTTAAGAGATTTACAATAAGACTGTTAAGTCCACCTTCTTGAAGGATTTTTTCTATTTGCTACAATTATTAGAGAGTAGACAAAAATATAGACAACCTGATAGCTTGCGATCTTGAATTACTTATTACAGATCCATTAAGTTCACAAAATTTTATATCACCTATTGTGATGGATAATACCTTTGTTCTAATTGGTAGCCTTGAATGTAGTTTTTCATAACTAAATTCTCCTTTAACTGCCCTTCTGCATGAAACTCTTTGCCTGATCCATAGATGTCCTTCTGCGGCTACAATCATCATGTTCTTGATTGATCATTATATATATATATATATAAAGGTTTTGACCTAATTAGGTTTCACAATTTTCTTGAAAAACTCTAATGATCAAAGGTTTACAACTTGACCTTGATCTCCTAATTTACATGAATACAATCAGTTAACTAATTGCATCCACATATTACATTTTTCTTGATCCACAAAAAATGTTTGTCCAGCTAAGCATAAAGTTTCTTTAAAGATTAAAGTGCTTTAGCTGACGTGTAGTTTGAGATCCACTTTTCTCAGGAATAAAATAGTCTCTTAGTAGACTGGTGTTCGGTGATGTCTTTATAGACTGTGCTCGGTGATGTCTCTATAAACTGTGCTCAGTGAAGTCTCTGTAGACCGTGCTCAGTGAAGTCTTTGTAGACCGGTGCTCAGTGATCACTGCACCCGGTGTTCAAAATATTTATGTGATCACTACACTTAACCATTTTGGTGACCACTGTGTTTGACCATTTTGGTGACCATTGTGTTTGGTGAAATTTGTTACTCGGTGATCATGTGACTGAAAATTCAAAACTGTTTTCTTATTATACTAATGACAACTTTTGATCTTCTAAGGATTATCAGGGAGTTCTTTTGATAGTGATTATTTGTTGTAGAAAAGATGAGTGATCATCCTTTTCTAAAAAAACACTCAAACAATAAGTCTCTAGGTGGTCTCATGTGCCTATAGTATTTGGAAGTAGAGATATACATAGGCTTTCCCTTTAAAAAAATGTTGCAAGAAACCTAAGGGCTATCTTTTGCTATGTTATGTGGTGCATAATACATGTATCAAATAATGATGAAAATTTGGAAAACCTAAATTATGAAACCTAAGAAAGTCCAACCATAAGAAAAATATCCATAAAATAAACCAATCATCACATTGATGGATCTCTTTGAGGGAGAGCAGGGCATGACAATCGGACTTATTGATATCATATCTCACAACAATGAACTCATTTCTTCTTCACAACCCAAAAAAGAAACCATATTAGAAAGTTTCCATCTCAAGGAAAAACCATTGGAATTTAAATAATTCAAAAGGATATGAATTCATCTTAGGTTGGCTCCTGACCCAGACTCCACTATCACCCTTCACAAACTTCAAGTTACTCCAAAGTGTACTAGTTTTCTTACAAGGCTACAAGAATCCAAAAGTGCTCCAGGACTTCAAATCCTCCACCCAACCATTGAGACACCCTATACTATGTTTAAACAACATTTTCAATCCAATTGTGACTCACAAGAACTCTGAATTTCAAAAACCCTTTAGCACACCCACAACCAGGCTCATTTCCTTATATCACTTACAAATGATAAAATAGGGCACAACTTTCAAGATATGGTAGATATCCACAAACTAGCCACATATTTATATACCATTTTGGTCCCCTTCAAAATATTATAAATTTAGGTGGGGTCACTTTGGAAAATTTCCTCCTAAATTTGACTTGGAATCTACTACAAGGCCTAATTAGGCCACTTTTACAAAGCACCTATAATAAATCTTGACTCCAGATCACTAGCTTGCACTCCAAAGGCTAAATCAGGTATCATATAGATTTAATCAACAACTTCCATGACTTGTAGAGACCATTCTCCCTTAATTTTACAAAACCCTCGCTCTTGTCCAGTCAATTAGTCCAAATACACAAGGTTATGTTAGGGCATCCACATTTTGGCCACAAACACCATCCTCATACCTGCAAGTTTTGAAATCATTAACTGCACCATTAAATCCTTCATTCTACCATATTAGAGTAAATTCCTCTAGTAGGAAGGGCCACAAACCATTATTTTTGTGTCCAAACCCTCATTTGCAAGGGTTTTAGACCCTGTTACATGCAGAAGGCAATATCTCACTTGTCACTTTATAAAAATCAATGAAATCAGTTCCAATGGAAAGATAATTCAAATCTTCCTATCATTACATTAAAAATCCTTTTGGTTGATTCCATAGGGTGTATTTATGGTTTGGAAACCCCTTACAACAATTATCAACTAAAATTTGAACTATAACCAACATCAAAACCACTTTTGACCATTTGAGTAATTTTTGCAAGAAAAGTTGCTTGACAAATTTTATTGCAACTTTTGCAATTTGGCTCAAATTTTCACAATTGATCCTAAATGACCTAAAATCATGACCAATGGTCTTCCTATACCTTATTCCAATACACAACTAGACTCAATATGAAAATCCCTCTACTAACCCAAATTACATCAATTTGACAATAAGAGCAACATTGTCAATTTTTGCACAACATTGCATCCTAATGACCAAATGAGACAACTTAGATGCTTACTAAAAATGAAATGTCTATTAAGACCTAATTACATCACAAAAGACTCAAAAAACAATAAACTCAACACAAGACCTTCATTTACAAAAATGGACTAACATGGTGCCACTGCACCACTCTTCCTCAAGAATACAAAGCATAAAAGAATATAAACCAAAAAACAAAATTATTCTAAATATGCTTGAATCCATTGATTTCCTATCTACCAAGATCTTTCGTTCCACACTTTTTTCTCTCATATTTTAGCATTGCACAAGAGTCTATGAATAATGGAAATGTTTGTTTGATGAGGATTATAAATATATTGATATGCGTGGTTCTCAAAAGGTTTGGTTTGCAAAAAAAAAAATCAAGATAGCATGATGTCCTTTCATCTTCAAAGAAGTGTCCCTCAAAATTGAGAGGGAAAAGGGTTTAAATAGATGTCCTCATGAGGGAAACCAAATTGTGAGAAAGATGTGGGATTGAAGGAATTAGGTGGGGATGTTACATGCCACTTGTCTCATGTTCTTTTATATGATTTCAAAAATATATGATCAGTGAAGATTGAAAGAGGAGGAATTTGGAGACTATTTTATTAATAAATAGAGAAAGGGGTTATGTAAAGAAGGATAGTGGGTTTATTTTTAATTATAAGACATAAAATAGATAGAAAAAACTAATAAATTATTTAAATAAATGTAGATATTTATCTAAACAATAGAGGAAAAATTTAATGAATTAATTAAATAAATATAAATATCAATTTTTTTATCGGTAATATAAATATCTATTTGATTAGTAGAAGAATTTAGAATAGTAATGAGGACATTTTCAATTTTCTACATCAACTACATTTTGTATGTATTCAACAGGGGTCTTCCTATCTTTTCTAGTGAATTTAGGTAATGCCTTTAAAACACATGTGGGATATGTGTCCTAGTTCACACTTAAAAAAGGTGGGATGAGCGAACTTCTACTATCATAGGAAACAAAATTAAATGTTATAACTATAGGAGGAGGAGGTGGTGGATTTCATAGAGCACCAAAATTAGAAGCGTGAGTGTGCCTTATGTTTAGCAAGGGTGGTAGAAATGAACCTTGGTTTTGGTTTGTCTGTAACCTTATGATGGGGAAGATTAAATACATATGGAGGGAACTCCTTAAGCCGATCATGGAATACTTTACTCTAGATGGTAGGTTTAGAAGGGTGTATGAGTACCAAATTGTTAATCTCAACCATTTTAAACTTAAGGTGAAAATATCCTTTCCCTTTTACCTGCTCTCATCTTTAAATGCCAACATTAATGATCAAAGAGAGAATGCCCACAACCCTATTCTGCATCAAGGGTTAATATTGCTCATTTATGAACATTTTAAGGATAAGATCTCTGGGAAACCTACTAGGGCTCTGTTAGTGTCTTAGAATTTTTGGGAAGAAAGTGGTAGTTCTTGGGATGAGGGATGGGAGACTGAGGATGATGAGGATGAGGCCCCTCCTCTCCTTCCCAAAAAAACTAAAAGAGTGCTGAAGAATTTGGTTGCATAGAATAGTAAGGGAAAGGGTTCCCATTCTGGTGGTGGGGCTAAATCTGTGAAGAAGGAAAAGGGGAAAGGGAAAGGCCTCAATATTGAGGCATCAGTCAACTTGCGGAAGAAATATCTTCCTATTTTCCCTCCCAATGTTGAGGATTCTCTCTCCTCTAATGATAACAAAGCAAACTCTTAGTTGTTTGTGGATTTGAGCCTTAAGGGCTTCCAGCCTAAACAAGATATGGCTTTTTTGGTTTTGGAGACATCTAAATATAGCTCATTTTATTTATTTAGGCTGATCAGATGGGCCTTTCATGAGATCAAAATCCTCAACATCAAACAAAGGTACTTTTCTTCTAAGTTTGAAGAATTAAAGTCCAAGGAGGATTCGAGGGATAAAGTGCAGCTGATGTCTGGGCCCTTTCCTTTGGATGGTGTTAAGGAGTAGCCATAGGGGACCTCTAGTTGTGCCTCATGGACTGAGGAGGAGAATAAAATATTGATGTATTTCTTGAGAAAGAATGTGGAAGCAATTGAGAAGATGAAGGACATGTATTATCATAAGCTTGGGAAGCTGATCAGAGAATCAATAAACGTATTTCCACCCTATGCAGAATCATGGAGCATAGCCACAAAGTGGTTAAGGCCTCGATGGATAATATGACTAAATTGGTGTCCAAGCTGGATAAATTTTACCAGGACAGGGTTGTGGTGGATCTGGACTAGGACAAAGAGATAATGAGGATACTTTGGGTTCAAGCAAGAGAATGAGGGAAAGAACAAAGAAGAAGATTCCTAATTTTCCTCAGGACATCCTCAAGTTGAAGGTGATGAGATAGAAGATGAATCAACTTGAAGTTGAATTCACTAAGACTTTGAAGAACCTAGGTTAGTCTTGTTTCTTCTACTGGTTCTATAGCATCCCTTTGCTAGTTTTTGGCTGAATTTTTGTTGTTGTTGGGTTGGGGTTTATTTGTGGGTTTCTTTTCTTATGTTAGCCCTATTATTTCTCCGGTATGTTTTGTGTAGAGTGACTTATATGGATTAACTTTTGTAATCAGATTGTATAGGGTTTCGGGTCCCTTCAAAACCTATTTTTTCCTTAATAAAAAACACAACACTCATAAATAATTTCTAGAAAATTTCATCACATGCCAACTTGAAATAGCACAAATTATGAAAGAAATCTGCCTCTTTTATTGAATGTAATATGATTTACATCTAAGCTCAAAATTTTAGAGTACTTGTCAAAATAGTAGAGTTTTTTTGCCTTGCCAAAAGATGATTATTTACAATGATCCCTCGTGTATTTATAGAAGAGAGGTTGAGAGAAAAAGGTGGGAAAAGACTAACTAATTGTTAATTTATTGAAGATTACACTCATGTGTAATATAATTACATGAAATTGCATTTTACAATTTGACATGCGATATGGTCACGTGACTATTTTTTTTTACTTTACATTTTATTTGTCAAAAAATGGATTGCATATGAATAATTGAAACTAAACTAAGTTTCTGACAAAACACAACCCTTATTACATCATTCTCTATATAAGAGGTCCTCTTTTTGCTAGATTGTCAGTGCTCAAAATCTTCAAATCTGCATATGTGTGAGAACGTCTGCATAGAACATCCCACTTTTACCTTTGCATTTGATAACATCAACAAATTACTAATCTTTACTCTAACCCATGACTTAAAATTGTTCGCGATCCCTCTTATTGATCTTCTACCGCTTGCTTGGAATTTGTCTTAAAAGCATTTTACTACCCTTGATGAAACAACAACATACTAGTCCTGCAAAGATCAAAATAATAAAAGGCTATAGTGGTTTTGCATCTTTGTAGAAGAACATCACTGAAACACCATCCTCATCTTCTTGTATGGGGTAGTACTAGCTCTTCTAGAAAATCTTTCTATGAAATTGAGGTGTGAAGCATGGAGTGTGATTGAGAGAAGCCGTAATGACATTGAATTGATGGGTTTTGATAATTTCCAAGGTTGGGCAACTACTTGACATGACATATGTGACAATAGCCAAAAAAACCTAACTAAAAACAAAAACAAGCAAAAAAATATGGCTAAAAATGACCAAAAATGCAATTTTAGATTTCTTAGGATGCATTGCACATGAGGGAACAAGTATAGTTCAAATTTTTATTGTTCACATAATTGGAATAAAAAAATTTTGATTGCGAGGGGAAAACATCAAGTTTCATGTGAAATTGGGGTTTTTGACCCTAATTTCTTATGAGATTACATAGGATAAATCATAGTCGAGACAAAAAGTCTCAATTGCATTTTTTATTGCACATAATGCAAATTGTTGTGAGGGTTAAAAACCTTCTTTTCTTTTCCACCTTCTGACTGATGAAGAGGTTGGTTCTTAATCCAACAATCTCTAGCTAGGTGACCTATCTTATGACAGACAAAACATGCCATGCCTATTGACTTCCAAGGACCAACATTACCTCTCATGGTTCTCATTCTATAATTTATTGCTAGGTTTCCATAGTTACCGCATACAGAACATGTAGTGTTGAATTGTCTTTCCCTTCTACTAGTATTCACCGATGTGACAAGTGACCTATGTGCATAATCTTTTGACTTGCAATTTTCAGCCTTGTGTCCATATTTGTTGCACAAAAAACTATATCCATCAAAGTTACCACCGCTAGATCTATTGCTAGATCTACTACTAGATCTAGATCTACACTCATATGAAACATGACCATACTTGTGACAATTGTAACAATAACCATTAAAAGAGTAGGGTATATTCACTGGTATGCTCCTACACATATTTGTAGTATGACCAAGCTTTCCACAGTTATAGAAAGTAGGTTTGTTAGGGTTCTCACCTATTTTGATTGGGTCTACCTTATGATCTTCATATGCCTCCTTAGGTTCAATATTAGAGGACTCTCCAATTTCGAATTTTACTTCTTTTGAATAGCCTACACTGGTTGTATCTCTGTGTCTTCTTTGACTCTTCAGTTTTTCATCAAGATTTTGTGAGCTTTCATTGTAATTCTTTAGTTTTCCATTTGCTTCTCTTTTAGTTTCTAGTTCTTTCCTCAATGACTCATTCATCTCTCTAAGTCTTTCATTCTCAGCTAATACTTGAAGATTCTCTATAGAATTGTCATGCATTTGATTCTAATATAGGTTAAATTCATGTCTTATTTTGACAAGCTCTTCACCTTTTTCTTTTATAGCATCATCAACAACTTTATTGGCAACTTCTACACTCCTTTCTCCTTCCAGATTTTCACACATCCTGACAGACTGACTTTCAAGATCTCTTTTCAGATTATCCATATTTTCTTTAAGCTTCTTGTTCTTTTCCAACATATTTTCTATTGTTTCTTCAGATTATTTAGATGTACTTCCTTTAGACATTTGTTCTATGTAGTCTTGACTATCACTTAGTTGATCAACAAGTTCTCTCCTCTTTGCAAGAGAGTGTCTCAACTTTTTCTTTAGCTCTTTAATCATCTTGTTTGCATTATCAAGTTGCATCTCATACCTATACTCCTCCATGGTAGTGGATCTTTACCCAAGTTGTTAGACTTATCACCAAAAATACCTATAATCTGATACCAATTGTTGGAAATGATAGGTACTGAGGGGGGTGAATCAGTACAAATAGATATTGAACTAATTCAACCACTAATCTAACTAGTTGCTGAAATACTTTCCAAACTATAAAATAAGTAACTAATGCAAATACATAAATGAAAGTAATAACAAGAATCCACAAGTTAATCACACATAACATAGATATTTTTCACATGGAAACCAATGTAAGAGGGAAAAAACCATGGTGGGGATTACACCCACAAGCTCAATAATGTAGTATATGAGTTTGCCATGTTAGGAGATACAAGTACCCTTTCTGAGGGTTCATCTTGTTAGGAGTGACTAGTACATTGTTAGGAGTACAATAAGATTAGATATGATCTACCTTGATAGAGGATTTAAAACCTCAATAAAGAAATCACCCTGTTAAAGGATTTACAAATAGAACTTTGTAGAGTTCACCCATTTAAGGTATTTTGCTTGTTGCAACTATTAGGAAACAACAAGATAAGTGATCTGGATATAGCACTTATTTCTTATCAGGTCCTATAAGCTCTTTGTACTCGGTACTCTATAAATTCTATCTTCTCTCTCCTCTCTAGTCGCAACTTCAACTTGAAATCACAAAACCCTATTCACCCAAAACAACTCCAACTTCTCAACAACAACACTTCTTTTCAATATGAGCAGTTCCTATATATAAACAACTTGCACCGACCTAAAAGTGATCTACAAATTGTTTTCCTATGACAACACCATGTGTCAAATTGATAATCTTGATGAAAGAAATGATTTACCATGACCATGTTAGGTCAAGATAAGATATACAAGTTTATATCTCCAAGGTAGTTAACACAATTTGACTTCTCCAATGCAATCCCTTAAATCTATCTTAAATGCTTGCATCAATCTTGTAAATACAAATACATTGGATGTAAAACCTTAATTCCATGTCATCATATCATTAAAAATGATCGCACATACTTTACCACTCACCGACCTGTGATCCACCTACTGGTCGATCAAGAACATAAGAGTTCTACCAGTCTTAGTGCCTGTGACACTAAAAAACTCTATCATCGCTCAACCAAATGTGTTTTGGATGGAATCACAATGCAATATAGACTGGTTGAAGCTAATTCTATGATCACTCCTCATAATTCCATTTGTACCATGATTTCCACCAAAGAGATGTTTGCACAGTCTACCGATATTTTGGACTTAACCAATTTTCAGTATTACCTGCTTACCGATTGTATCTTCACTTTACCTATTGTATATTATGACTTGTACTCACTTAGTTGCATTGTACTAACTTATTTGACATCAATGACAACCAAATAAATGACTCATTATTGCCCCACAATATTCACCAATCTCCTAACACAATACCAACAATATACAAAACCAACATAATGATCAAGGAAACAAATTTGTTGCACCTCCCAACCAAAACTTGAAAATATATACCAAATATTTTCCATCTCATTCAACCAATACCATTAATTCTACCCAACCTTCATCTTCCTATTTCACTCAGTTTATTGACTATGATGATAAATTTCACAAAGCCAGTCATGCTGTCAACCTCATTGATCAAACTAAACCTTAACCTAAACCTGAGCATTGCATTACCTTTGACCCTAATGAAATAATTAAAGCACCTAATGGCCCTCTTTATACTGTGGCAAAGGTTAATGGTCTTCATTGTTGTGGTGTCATTATTGATCCTACTTGCATGGTGAATGTGGTAACTAAAGATAATCTCTTTAGTATACAATTGCAATGTGATTTTTTATGATAAATATGACGTTATGATCCAAACTTGCAATGGTTTCCTCTATCCTTCCCATGGTTCTATCAAATTTCCTGTTGAAGTTGGTGGTAAAAATTTAGATGTTACCTTTATTGTGATTCCAACTTCTGATCAATCTCTAGTCAAACTTTGTCTTCCTTGGCTTACCTTCATGAACTTTGTGACCTCTCCTATTCATAAATATTTGAAATTTACTCATAATGGAGAAATTATGATTGTTAATCATAGTCTCTATCATCCATCAGTGCCTTGATAGTTTGTTGACCTTGGTTTCTTTTAGCCTTCCATGTTCCAACCAAACCAAGCCCATCTCAATAATCTCTTCTTATTATATTAATATTATAAGATCCAAAATATTTGTGAACTTGGAAAATCTAAGGATGTTCCATATCTTTTTTTTGGATGTGGACTTCTTCCTACACCTCTTATATATGCTTTTAGTCCTCTTCCCATATCTTATAAATGTTATGCACATGCTATCTCTCAAACTAGTGTGGTTCCTTTTGTTATGCCCCCTAAAGAAGAAAAGGACCCGATGTTGATTGATCCTGAACCTCAACTAATTTCTAGAAAAACAAAATGTAATCGTCATGCTCATGACCGTCATCGTAAAAAATCATTCTAGATATGGATAGTGTGCTTCCCAAAAAATTTCTTCACCTAAAACACCCACTGATGCTTTGATTCACTTTGATCAACCTATGCTTGATACTAAGGAGAAAGTTAACTTGAAAAAGATCAATTTGAACAAACATGATAATGATATTTCTATATTATATTCTATTACAATTAATTTCGATGAAGAAGATACTATTGATGATGATTCTAACAGTGATATTCATGCTTTTGATTTTGATGATATGTCTGATCTTATTGATATTAATCATGATTTTCCAGCTATGTTTTCATAACAATTATCTATCACTCCTAGTGATGAGCAAAGTGACCCATCCTTATAGCATGGTCCTTGTTTAGAATTGGCTATTGTTCCTTCTTTCGTTCTTGATGTTTCTCCTCTTGTAAGTTTCCCACCTTCCCTAACACTATAGACCAATATGGGGGGGTAGGCGATATGCTTGACTAGCTCCTCTTGTGTGGTGGATTTTGTGTGTTTGCTTGATTTTTGTGATGTGCTTCCCCCACGATGTGTTATTTGTTATATGTTTTGTTTAGATTTATTTAAAATACCCTTGTTTCTCTATTGGCACAAGGTGAAAAAGAAATCACAATGTTGTAAACATTCTTCTATTTTTATCTCACTTCTTCTATATGTTGTTACATGTTATGTCATGCATGTGCCACTGTTCGTAAATGTGCCTTTGTGTCGTATGATTGGGGATGATGCAAAATGGTAGCCAGTTATTCTTTTTTGTCTTTGCGATGCTGACCCAAGAAGACTTTTCTTTGTGACTATTTGTTAAATTTTAGGATAGCTGCAAATGTAATAGCACTCTATTTTGTATGTGTTTTCCAAATGCAACAATCTCTCTTTCATTTATATTAGGAATCAGGCTAGGAGAGACATGTCCCTTCATGGGACATGTCTATTCATTATTATTTATAAGAAAGGACATGCCTCTTCCTATTAATCATAATTTAATC
>MU226533.1:1147531-1172563 GCA_018584345.1 Thuja plicata
TTAGCTTAGATTTCATTTATGCTTTAGATTAATTCATCTAGCTTAACTAGGAGGCTTTGTAATACTTGTTCTTTCATTTTCATAGCTTAGCTTGCATATTCATCTTAATCTAGCTTGCATTGCATTTCATTCTTGATTCTTGAGGATATTGGCATTCTTGCTCTTGTCTTCATTGAGTCTCCCATTGCATGGTTTACTAGCAAGGTTATAGGCTTAATAGCTCTAGTTGAGAGCATTCTAAAAACCCTTGCACTCCATGCCTAGGGAGCTATGGATCATTTTTTGAGACCTCATTCTTGAGTGTTCTTGAATGTAAGGATTCATAGAAGTGTGACAACATTTATGCACACACTTTGCATGCGATTACCATGCATATCTACATTCAAGATCTAGGAGTGGCAATCATAGATTTATGCATTTGTTAAGGCATCCTTGACTCTACATCCCATTCCAAGGTCAACTCTTTGGATTTCAAACACATTCAAGCATCTTCATGGATTTGAGTGATTACTACATCAATTCATGAGGGTTTCATGCAAGGTAAATCAATAGGTTGCCTTTTACGTTACATTCCTTTATTTACTTTCAATTCAATTTCAAGGTTGATTCCTAAACAGGGGTTTGACCAAGGAAAAATCCTTTCCATGACCTTTTACCCAATTTTTCTGTGTAGGAATAGGTTGTAGAGTTGTAATTCTAGATCTGGGTACTACAGGTATAGGTGCAAGATTTGGGAAAGTTTCATCAGATTTTGCCAAGAACAAATCGAATAGTCAACTTGTTCCCATAAACTTGGCATTTTCCTGCTATTTTTGGTGAAAATTTCAGGATAGAAAGATACAGGTCCCTATTTTCTAGATCTACAACTACAGTAGGATCTGGGATTTTGGTGACAGTTAAATTCATATTTGAAGTTCTACCTTCTCCATCTTGTTTCCAGGTGCATTTATTCTTTGCTATTTTTCCTTGCACTTACATTATTAGATCATATTTGTTCTTTATACTTTATCATATCACATATATCCCCCTTAAAGGAATCCAAATCCCCCTTGACATAGATCTTTCATTAGCACCCTTTCTCCTTTTGGTTGTGCTAATCAGATTTTTCTTAAGGGTGGGTTTGTATTCTAATGTATGGTAGGGATCTTGGTAAGTGATATACATCCTATCATTTCTCACCATTTTCCATCATATAGTGAAATTAAGTTTTTTCACCTCAATTGCACTATGCACTTTGAATCTTTGAAATTGAAACTATATTGAAAAGTAACAATGAAACAAAAAGTATCAAATGCATAAGGCAACCATATGTGTTTTGAGTTCAAATGGAGTAGAAATCTCTGATCGTGTGATGCAATCCCATGTCTTAATGATGTATGATATGCAAATGAAACAAAAAGGTTCACTTGCATTTTATAAGTGTAAGACACTGTGTTAACAACATTAAAACTTTTGATTAATATGGAGAGGATAAATTTTGCTTTAAATTGCACTGATAAGTTTTGATAAATAAAATTAAAATACGCATACATTATGGTTGACACCTGTGATAATGATTGCACATGATAATCTTTGCAAGAATGTAGTTGTGATCAGAAATCTTAATTGCACATGAAACAATTTTGCAATTTATGCAGATGCGAACGAAGATCTGATGCATAAGAGTTTCAACATGAAATCGAATACCATGTAACCGACCATAAACTATTGATTAATAAATAAATTTTCAAAAATACCCAAGAAAATGTGGTATTCGTATTTTATAATATGTTCTTCCATAATTGGGAGTACAATAAAAGATGTACATTGAAGCCACAATGTCATTAGGGCACAAAATTGAAAGACTAAAGGCTTCCAATTTAAGAGATAAAAAGGAAAACCCACGTGCCCTAACATATATAAAGAAATGATATAATCGAGACTTCATTTAAATACACAAAAAGATGGAGGAAAAAATCAGATTTTGAAATCCTCTATAAATCGATCCTTGTTAAACGACCATTCCTAGATTTGAAATGAAAATGATAAAAATTGTAGAAAAGGCGCTCAAATAAATCCACAAACAACACTAAGCTTGGAGAAAGCTTAAGAGAGTAATAAATAAAAAGAATAATGATGTAAAATCAAAGATATGATGCTTTAATGAACTCATAATTGTAGTCAGGGTTAAAAGCTCCAAGTACAACTATGAGTTTAATATATTATATTGTTGTAAGTACAAAAATTCCAATGACTACATTTTTGACTTTTTCTTTAGCCTTGCAATTATTGTAAGTTCACATGTAGAAAAGTATGCAAAGGGACTTAAAAAGTTTGATTACTATGAAATTTGGACATTAATGTCCACTTTACACATTATATTGCATGTAATAGGATATGCAAAGGAGACCAAAATCTTTGATTACAATGCAATTTTGGATTTTTTACCCAATTTGAATTGTACATTGTATATAAAAAGGTATGCAAAGATGCTAAAAAAAACTTTTCTTTGTGCAATTTTAACAAATAGGAACTTGCAAAGAGGTCAAAAAATCTTTGATCTATAAAAGAAAATGACAAAACTTAAGTTTAAACTTAACAAAAACCAATTGAAACAAAAAAAAAATACTATCCTTTGAATGATGAATGATGAAATGACAAAAATGTTTCCGAGTGCAAGAATTTTGTGCATAAAAAATTTATTCTTAGAGCACAGAAAACAATATTCAATAGGAATTCATATGGTTGTCTCTAATTTTTGACCTTGCAAAAATTGAGGACAACATATGGCTCTGGCTGGGGAACTTCCTTCAATCATGGAAATGATTGAAGGTAGTAGAATCTAGAATCTCAAGTGTTTATCCATCTATTGGGCTATATATTGAAGTCAATAAAAAATGACAAAAAAGAAAAAAAAAATTATGAAAAGGCAACAAAAATGATGTGACTGGTGCAAAGAAAGCCTACAAAAATATGAGTTAACCTTATGCAAGTCCACTTATTGGAATAATGAAAAACTAACCTAAGTTATACTATCCAAACATAAAAACCTTTTCAAATAAACCCATTCACTTGCTTACCAAAATAGTTTCCCTTCTTCAATAGCTCGCAATGTTTGACATAATCCTCCAAAACTAGGTACAGATGTACCATGAACAGTTGGACCATAGATTGATGCACAATTCCTTGGATGAAATGAACAAACTCATTTGTATCCTCAGATAGATCAAAAATACTAATTCTCCAAAATGAACCCATGAACCCAGATTGCTCATGTTGAACTATAAATGCTTATTTTCTTCACCCTCAAATGTATCTTTGGGCTCAATTACGTGTGTAATTTTTAACTTCTCATTGGCTTCCAACCAAGAAAGATGTTGTATTTGAGATCCTCTTGATAGAAAAAAGACTAAATTATTATTATTTGTTATACCCTTATCAACTGCTTCCTCAACCATTCCATCCTCATGATATTCTAAATGATCTCCCTCGTGTGAACTGTTGAGCGTCATTTTTACACAAGTCAACAACTAGGATCTTGAGATTCAATTTCATCTCTTGAAAGAATAACAAAGTTATTCTCAAGGTTCTCCAGGGTCAGGTCACAACCTGATTGGTTACTCAGTTTAAGATAAATGTGAATGTTCACGAGGATTTTGCTGGTACGTTCAAGACATCAAACTGCAAAACAACTTTAGTACTTTTTTTGGTATTTTCCGATTTAACAAAGATTGGTGTTTTAACGAAAAATGAAATTTTGTATTTTTAAGATGATTATTCCTAGTTTTATGACATAATTTAAATGAGTAAGGCAACAAGAAATAAAATAACTTGTTGAAAATGAAATCCTAATGGACATAAACCATTGTCGATCTTCCCTTGTGAATTGAATGATGGAGAGATTTGGAACAAACCCACGAAGTATAAATTAGACAATATCACAATTCTATACTCAATGGGTGCAATCGTTTGGAGAGAAGATGTATTCACTCGTGCAAGATTTTCAAAACCTATCAAATAGTGAAGCCACCAAGATGTGCGCACACACAAGATGGATTTATTGTAAATTCCAATAGATGATCTCTTCCACGCATTCGTCACAACAAGGTAGATAGATAACACCAAACTCCAACTAAAAGAAATGCAAATTTGAAATACAATAAACAATTGGCTCTCTGAAAATGATGAACAAGCATGCACAAATTCATCACTTTCTCATAGATAGAAAACATTTCACACCGTGAATGAAGCACAAAATTGTAGATTTTACTGCATTAGGAATCTGACCCTATTACATTTCTTTTTTATTACAATATATAGAGTGCTCATCTACAAACTCTGAATGCCGAAATTAGGGCATCAAAGAGTCTAAATTTATGAAAATAAACTAAAACTAAAAATTTGCTGAAAGAAAACTATTGCTAACTGATACTAAGCAACTTTCATGGATTTCTAATCCATTTACAATTAGTTTGTCCATGCAAGAAGGATCAAACTTGTCAATAAAAGAGAGAGAAGATAGGGTTTCTCTGCATGCAATTGAAGTCTTCTTCTTGATCTTGGAGTTCTCCCTTGGAATATTCATCTGGGGTTCTCTCTTTGGTAGGAACTGATATGGGACCCTTATTCTTCAAAAGTAAACTCCAGTTGGGCACTCATCTGATTTGGAGTTCAAACTCCTTGCAAAAAGGTGATCTCACTGGAAACACCCAAAATTTTGGACCCCGACCTCTCCTCCGAATTTTTTTTAAGTGCCCCAAAAATGATAAGTGTCGACATCCAATTCTGGAGGCCCAAAATTTTTGGCCATTTCAAAGGCCAAAAGACCAAAGTGTTTGGGAGGCCGAAAGACCAAAAACTGCATAGGTCGAAAGGTCAAAAAGCTGAAAATCTGAAAAGTCGAACTTAGCCCTTTAGAGAAAATTGCTAAGTGTGAAAAACTGTCATTTTAAAAATTGCTCAAGGGCTCTGAGGAGTCAATTTGGGAAGACTTTTGTATGTGCATCTTGGAGCCTTTGTATTATCTCCTAAACTTATTCATAATTTATCTATTTCCTCTTTACCTTATTTACCCTTTGTTCTTGCTTCTCTCTGAATATGGTCAATTCATAAGCAAAGAACTTGATCTCCTCTTCATGTTCTTACATTACCTAAATGTCTTCCCTGGAGCAGAACAACTATTGTAAGGCCTCTTTGGTGCTGACCTCTGCCAGAATATCTCTAAACTGTTGAACCACCTCTTTTGATGGACGCAGGTTCTGTTTATCGTTATCCCGGTATAAGTCAAGGCCAATCCCAGTGAAGAAACCATCTATCTCTTTCACCCATTCCATGAACTCCTCCTATTTTTCTAATATGCAAGCTCGACACTCTTTGCAGACCTTAATTGTCTTGGCTATGTGTTTGACCCAGGGTTCAAAGTTTTCTAACTATTTGCCCTCATATATCTTCACTAAGATCTGGAAGCATTGTTTCTTGATTATATTTAGGTCCTAAAGGGTGGCTTTCCATTTGGTTATCTCAAAATCTAAGCCTCCATCATTCTCCATTAGGTCTATCAATTTTTTTGCTTCAATCAAGATGACTCAGAAAGGCTTAAACACTAGTTTGATGGCCTCTTCTCCGTACTGTTCAAAGTCATTTTTCCATTATGCACTTGCTTGCACAAAGGAAGGGGTCAAACCTTCTGGTAAGTCTGGGGTGATCCTATTTTCTAATACGGCTTGTAATGAGGCCTTTGGACAACTTGGATCAAAGGGAGCCACCATTTTATGAATGAACATCTTCAACGCCTCATTCTGTTATGTTAAGGACTTTATAGTTTCCTCATTCTTACTCATGAATCCTAGAGTATGCTTAAGCCCTAAAGCTCCCAATGTCTTGCTTCCTTCCCTAGTAGGTTCACCCAAGTCTACCTCTTCAAGTGTGTAATCTTCGGGGGTCACTTGTGTTTGAGAAGTGCTAACAGAAGGAATTGCTACTTGTGCCTTCTAGCGACCCCTAGTGTCTTGGGTGACATAGGATATTGTCCTAGCTAGTATGTTGACCTTTGTTTGGTGGAAGGCTTGCCCTAAAGATTCCATACTTGTGTCTTCCCCCTCTTCCTCACCAGTGTAAGTCCTCTTCAGAGTCTGAATCTCTTTATTAAACCAAGTAAGTTTACGAAAGGCGGTGACTATCTCATATGGGGCAATGTGTAGGATTGACGCCAAGTTTTTTGACCCCGAGGTCAATTGCTCCTCTAATTCTTTATCATGTTCCCCCTCCTATTCATCATCTCCCTCATTCACTTCTTCTCTATGACCTTCTCCTTCTCCCCTTCCTTCTCCTCTCATCTCTTCCTCAGCTGCCCTTTCCTATCAATCCTTACCTTGGCCCTCATCCCCCAAAGAACTGATCAACACTTCTGTATTGAGGCCAGTCATGGCCTCCAGTGTGGTTTCAAAAGGTGACATGGCATCTGTGCTTATTAACCCTTAAGGAGTCGCATGATAGGGGTATGGATGGAGGGGGATAGGTGTTGGCATTGTGAGTGGCGGAGTAGGAATAGGAAGAGTCAGAATGGGAAGTGGAAGATAAGAAGTTAAAGGAGGTGGAGTCAGCGTTGAAGTTGGGAGAGAAGGTGGTGGAGTGGAAATTGGAGGCAGGAGAGAGGTTGGTGGAATGAGAACATGAGATGGTGGAGTGGAAGTAGAAATTTATCATACGGCTCTATCCCCTGTTATGTTCTAAGATGCTGGGGCATCTTGAGTTTCAGGCCCTTGGCCTATCTTGGAGCTTACCCTTGTGATTGGCACATTTAGTGCCAGGTTGGGGAACAAGGTTGGAGGTGGAGTAAGAACGATATGTAGCTAGATAAGTGTAGGAGCTCCCATGTCAAACCCTATTTTCTAATTAGGCATGTCCTTTTCCTGGTCTACATAGCCTTCTAGCCCTTCAAAATTAGATATTTGGAACTCTTCTAAGCCTAAGGCATCCAAGGGATTGTCCTGCTCTTTAGGATCTTCTATGTGTTTCCTAAAAGTATCCTTTTCCTTCCTCTTCTGAGATCTTGTCCTCTTGACCAGAGGTACATCTTCTTCTTCTTCTTCTAGCTCCTCTTGTAAGGTTTTTAGTTGTAGAGACGCAGAATCTCTCCTCCTTTTATACATTTTCTTCCCCTTTTCGGTGCTAGGAGGAGATTGGCCAGAAGTGGATGGACCTTCATCTTTTGGGGCCTATGATGATCCCACTGGAGGATCTATTTGTCCAGTCATTCTATTTTTTGGAGCTTTGTGCCTTGGATTTGAACCATACTCTATCGCATGTTCATGGCCATAAACTATGCTTGGTTTCTGTGGTGGTGCTTTCTTATACTGGGGCACTGTAGACTTCTCCTCGCGTTGCTTTTCTGCCTTCTTGGGTGGATCCATCAATGTCTTCAACGGGATTGGATCCATATTATAAGGCCTTTTGATCCATGTTTTGGTTGTTTGGATCACATGCCTAGCTCAGAATTCAATTTCATTGTTCTCATCCTTACCAATTTCTGCGTTCATGATGGGCATGTCGTATATTTTATCCAAAGTGTAAATTTCCTCCAACACCCTATCTGAATCATTTTCCCAAACCTTTGGGGGAATTGGGGTCTTCAAGGTCTCATGTGCAAGGGTAAGGGACATCCTGCAATAGTCCTTGATTCTGACCTCGTGATCATCTACATTGTTTACCCACTGATCTTCAAGGTGTGGTTCATGAATATAGAATTTGCCAATAATGTGGTTGTATGTACCTATTGGGTCAAACCTAGGCCAAACTATTCTGTAAAGTTGAAGTGGGCACTCATCCCACTTGAAGGCAAAGGATTTTAAAACCTTCATATCTTGGAGTGTGTAGGGGCCCAGAAGAATAGGGAAGCCCCAATAATGCTTCTTCTTGTGCTTTATATGCTCATAGGCATCTGCAAGTTGCCTAGCCATTTCTAAAGAAATCACCCAGTCAGATGGGTACCTGGGAAAATTCTTTAGGTTTAAAGTAGACCATGCCACCTGGATATATGTAAATGTTATGAATTGTATGTAATAGGCCCTAATGGCCCTCACCTTGGCAGCTTCTTGTTCCAACATCCTCTTCGCAAAGTCACCTTCAATAGATCGGATGATCGCAAAAATGAAAGTATCATTTACTATTCTATAATTTGGGCTATCCTCTGGCATGTTTTCCCTTCTTACCAGCTATGGATATACAACATGGGACCATGCATTCTGGTCATTGATGTTCCCCCTCTTAGTCAGCCCTGGATAATCTGCCCATGCGAATAATAAGTACACTATGTATGTACTCATATAGAATTTTGGGTTATGTCTCACTATAGTTAGTTGTTCATCCAATCTGTCACTAATAATGGTTCCCCAATCAAACCTAGAATTGTCACCTCTGATCTTCTCTATCAAGAGGATCATCCAATCCTCAAGTTGTATGTACTGAGGTATTCCATACACCCTGCTTAGTAATTCCATCACTTTTTGGATGTCATCCTTCAAATACCCCCTCCCGAGGTCTATCTTATCCAAAAAAATTTGCAAGAGGTTTCTTGAGGTATGTTTCATTAATGATCTCATATGCCTCTTCACCTTTGTTTTGGAACCACTTGAGGCCCTTTTCAACGAAGAAATCATAGAACTTGTTTGTGCCCTTATGGAGGTGGAAGACCTCTTCTATGATGTCTAGCCTTATGTCCAGCACCACTTGCCCCTCTATGTTTCTGACCACTCTTTCATCTAAAATGTAATACATTGAAAGTGTCATGATCAGCTCAAATGAGGAGACAGCCACTGGGTGGGTTGTTGTGTTAACCAGGCCTAAAAGGACTAGTGAAGTGTAGTCCTAAGATCTTCCTACTAGTTGAGAGCATCTTACCAGTAACTCATCCCAGTCCACGTTCCTGATGTTGGTGTTTGTGATTTCCATGTGCTTATTTCCAATCTTTGAAGGGGGTGATTGCCCTTGTATAGGTACTTCATTGGAGATGATGTTCATTTATCAGGCATTCTTGTGAGAAAAGTGCAAGTATTAGTGTTTTATTGAAAAGGAAGCTACCAAAATAGGTAAAAACTGATTAATCTAAGAAAACAAAAGCGGAAAGCTCCTCAAGTAGCCAAAAATGTAGATTTCACACTTTCAGCCTTTTCGAGCTTTCAGATGCAGAAAACTAGGTCGGGGTCTGAAAGGGCCGAAAGTGCAAAAAGAAAAAGCGATGAGGAACATAACCTTTTGGACTTTTAGGGTGCGAAAGTCCTAACAGAATCTTGGACTCTGAAAGTCTGAAACATGTAGATGGAAGACCATGCTTCGGTGATTCAGACTTTTCAAATGTTTTAGACGTTTCAAAGGTCCAAAATGATGAAAAGGGCAAAGGCGTGAGAAACACTTGGGCAACAAAAAACAAACCTGACCCAGTTTTTGGCCTTTCAGAGGCCAAAAACCTGTGACAAAGGTTGCAACCATAAACCCTAGTGATGCCAGAACAAAGAGAAAAAAACACAAAATAAGAGGGAGCCTCCCCACGAGCCTAAGGGTGAAAACCCCTAAGGATTAGGGGGGAGGCACACTGGACTAGACACAAAACATGAAACCCTAACCTAACCAATGGAGGATAAACAAAACTTTGACAAAGAGGAAAACCTACCTTTTCAAGCATGAGGGGTGGAGGATGCTAACACAAGAGGCTGAAGATGAAGAGCACATGGAAACGAAAGAGCAAGGGAGAAAAAACAACGAGTGTGCAGGAGCAATGAAGACGTAGAGAAAATAAATTCAAAGTGAAGACTCACTAATGGCTTAAGCCCTTTTATATACCATGGATGATGTCACCACATTTCAGTGTTTTGGGGTCTGAAACCCCGAAAGGTCCAAAGGTTTGGTCCTTCATCCTTTTCAGTTTTTTTGGAGGCAGAAACACCGAAAGGGTCAGGCTTTGGCCTTTAAGCCATTTCAAAATTTTGGAGGACTCTAGGTCCTCCAAAATGTTGAAAGGGAAAAAAGGCCAAAAATGTTTTGACTTGGCTCAACAGGCTTGTTCAGAGACCCACTTGTGAGGAATTGGGAGAGGGGCAGACTAAAAAAAAATAAAGCTAGAAAAAAGGGGGTACCCATGGTTAGAGGACCAAAATGGGGTGTGTGTTGTGAACCCACAACAAATAGCCCTGATAAAAAGAAGGAATGACCAAGGCATTTCCTCATCATCAAGACTCTTTTGGGTTGTAACTTTGCAGTGGAACAAAAACAAAGAGATGTATGTGTTGACGATCTTTCAATGACTTTTAATTCTAAAGTTTATGTTGTTCTCCTAGTGTGTGTTCATGTGTTTTCATTCCTTGACCTTCAATTTTGGTAACCCAAACATTTGTCAATTGTTCCCAACCTTTGCCATGTAGACCAGGGCTTCCCAGAAAGAGCTTTACTTCCAGTCAGGCATCCATAGCCCTGACAAATTTTTCCCCAAATCCCAAGTATAACATTTCTCTACTTCCAGGTGGGCGTTCATAGCCCCGGTAGAGGTTGTCATAATCAACCTAGTCTATTTTGTCTTCTAGGTTATAGCTTTTGCTTGAGAGTTGTATTCTTTGGACATTTGTTCTTATTTTCTTCTGGGTGCATGAAACGTATCAGGCTTTGGATGAATGTTTATTCCATGCGTTCAGGTCCATACTTTTTTTTTTTATTGATCCGAGCAGCGATTAGGCTATGCTACCCAGATTCCACACTTGTTACCTCTTTGGGCCACTTTTCTTTTTGTGTGCTCTTTCTTCAACTATTTCTTTCTTTTTGTCATTGCCTTCGCATTCATTTAGACTTGGGTTCTGGGATTGATCGATACCCGAATCCACGCACTAATACTAGTTGCAATTGATAAATGCTTGAGAAACCAATGTCCTTAGGTGTCATCTCTTAATGTTTTTTGGTGATTTAGGATGACTGAGCTTTAAACATCTTCCTGTTCGCCAATGATAGATGTCACCATTTTGTCTTTTGGATTGTTCTCTGCACTGTATGTTTCCTTGGAGAATTTGACTAAGAAATACCTCTACTCCCATTTAGGAACCACTTGGAATAAATCCTAGACACACTCGAACCAAAGCAAAATGAGCCCCGACAAAAGGAGGTGACACTTTAATTAAAAATTTGAATTTTTTTTTTTTAGAAATATACTTATAATTTATAAATGTTGTTTTCCTTTCTCTATAATCTTATGGGGTTATTTTTTCCATGGGTTATTTTGTCCATGGGTTATTTTGGATTTGGTTATTATAACCCTTGGTTATTATTTCCTTAGGTTATTGTGGTTAGGTTATTCTATCCAGGGTTATTTTGGCCAAGGTTGTAGGATTCATTCTCTTTACCATCAGGTGGTATGTCTGGACATCTTTTCATAGTGGTTCCATCACTGTCAAAAATCCTCTCTAGTTTCACCATTCCTTTGGGTATGGAATTGGTTCTTAAGTTTATGATGCCTTGATCATCGAGGTCTTCCATGCTAACTTCTTCTTCTTCCTCTTCTTTTTCTTCATCGATGATTTGTTTCTCAAACATTCATGTGCACATGATGAACAGGATGTGTTGGTCATCTTGAAAGTCTTGGAAATTGGTAACATTGTCCAGGATGGCTGGGGTTGCAACAAGTTCAACTAAGAAATTTTTTAGTTTATACTTCTCCATAGGATGTAGCAAACTGGCGAATACGGCTAGAGCATTGGCCACCATGTTCTTCCTTCATGGGATGGCCTTGATGTTGAATGCTTTGAAGTTGTTGATCAAGTCCCATGCCCTATTTTGGTAGGATGAAAGTCTCTTATCGTTGCAAGAATAGTGACTGCGGACTTTCTTAATGACCAATTGTGAATCTCCTTCCACCATTAAGGCTTTTATTCCTTTCTCGTGGGACAGGAGGAGTCCACAGGCCAATGATTTGTACTCTACAACATTGTTAGTGCACCAAAATTGTAATCTGCATGCAGCATAAAAAGACTTACCTCTCAGATTTATGAGTTTGATCCCCGCTCCTACTCCTTGTTTGCATTTAGAGCCATCGAAGTGTAATTTCCATATCTGGTACTACTTTGTGGGTTTTGAACCTTCCAAATCCATTTTAGAGAATCCCTTTGTTTGGGGTTGTTGCTTCTTTTATTTTTCACTACCTGAGGAAGTTGACTCTCCTTTCTCCATCTCTTGGGCACTTTTTGGGTCAGGGGATTTAGATATTTCACCTTCTTCATCTTCTTGCGGTTCTATGTATGGCAGACACACTCCATCATCTGAAGTGCTCCATTCACTAAACAAGTTCAATGTAGGGTTGTTGGCATCCAGATCTGACCCACTATCCTGACTTTTGGTTGGGGCATCTATGTCCAGTAAGTTACCTATCCTAATCGTAGAGTCACCTTTCTTTTCCACTTCAAGGGTTTCCTTTTCCACTTCAGGCTCCCTTGACTAGTAAAGAAATTTGTGTCAGTACTCGAGACAGTGCATTTTGGCAATTAGGGCATGTGAATTCTAAGTGACTTTCCTGATGTAGCCAACAATATCCTGGAAGCAGAAGGATGTTAGGTTTTGCATCCTTCCCTAGGTGTTGCATTCTTTTTGTTATACGACCGATGAATCCTTGAAAGATGTCTTCATGGATTTTAGGTTCTAGTAGGCCTTGCACTGAACTATGGCCTTGTTCCTAGACTTCCATGATTTGGAACATGAAAATTTCATCCATCTGATAGGTTCCTAGGTCGGTCTATATGAACATGACTTCATTAGTAGAATTACACTTAGTGATCATCCTTTTCAACTTAGGCTCTACATCGATCTTGATTTGGTTGTTTGTCCCCTTCCATGGTAACCATAGTTGCAAGAAATATGTGGCCAACCATCCTCTCAAGAATTTGGTCCATTCTCTTCTTACTAGCATTCCATAAGTTTCAGGAATGTCTACCACATGCACATCAATGTACTCTTGTATCCTTGGTTCAACAACCAGTTGGATCTGTACGTCCTTGAGAACACCAATCACCTTGAGTTATGTTTTGTCGAGTTGGATCACCACTCTGTTTGTCATTTGCAGAATCATTCCCAGTTTTTGGCAAATGGATAAAGGATTAACATTAAAAGATGCTCCAAAATCAATCAGGCAGTTGTGTAGGTTCTTCCTGAATATCCGCAGACTGAGCAAGAACGGTGGTACCTCTATCTTGTCTTTGAACATCATCAGGAAAGCTTCAGAAGCATTGACATTAGAGGTGATCTTTGCATTGCTAGAAGTCGTCCATTGTTTTGAATGGTCCAAGGATTTCAAGAGGGATTCTCTCTGAGAGGGGGAAACCTTGGAGCATCTCAAACATTGATATGTTAGCCTTGTTTATCTTTAGCTCTTCAAATGCACTGTATTTTTCATTCAACCATGTTGGGCTTTTGTAACTAGTGAACGCATTTGGTGGGGATGACGCAAGAGCATTTGGACCTCTTGGTGGCTTAGGATTATTGCTCACTTAGGGATCTAGTGGATTTGGATGTTTACTCAGTGGTATGTCTTCGTTCATAGGTTCCTTTTGATTTTGCAGATTGTAGGAGTTTCGATGATCATTCTAGAAGGCATGGACTTCCAAGATTTCAGGCTCATTTTCCTTTTGGAATGGGAACATGAACTCTTCTTCTCTCAAGCAAGGGCCCAAATTTTCTCCATTTTTGGATTCATAAGAGTCAAAAATCATGGCATTGAACTGAATAGGTGGCTCTTCTAGATCCTAGGGATACAAATTATGGGAGTTGTTTCCATATCCATTGTTGTTTTGGCATGGATTTGGATCCCCAAAAAAATTGGCCTTCGTAGCTTCATAGGTGTTAGCATTGTCTTCTGGTATGTTACCATTGTTGGGCTAGGTGTTCCATGGTCTTTTCTATCCAAATGACTTATCCTGTGTATTTTTGTTACTGTTGTAAGTGTTAAAACTCCAATTTTGATTTTGGGGATAAGCATTTGGACCAGCTGGTGCTTGTTGGTACCCATTTTGGTTTTGGGAAGGATTTAACTTCATCTGGGTGGTCATTTTATATCAAGTTAGTATGCTAAAAAGGGATTGGCCCCTGAGGAGTCGGGATGAAGCATGATAGGGGTATGGATGGAGGTGGGGTAGGTGTTGGCACTGTGAATGGAAAATTAGGAATAGGAAGAGTCAGAATGGGAGGTAGGAGAGTATAAGTTGAAGGAGGTAGAGTTAGAATTGGAGTTGGGAGAGAAGGTGGTAGAGTGGGAATTGGAGGCGAGAGAGAGGTTGGTGGAATGGGAACATGAGGTGGTGGACTGGAAGTGGAACTTTCTCCTGCAGCTCTATCCATTATTATGTTCTGAGCTACTAGGGCATCTTGAGTTTTAGGCCCTTGGCCTGTGTTGGAGCTTACCCATGTGATTGGCACATTTAGTGTCGGGTTGGTGAACTGGGCCAGAGGTGGAGTGAGAACCACATGCGGCTAGATAAGTGTAGGAGCTCCCATGTCAAACCCTATTGTCAAATCAGGCGTGTCCTTTTCCTAGTCTACAAAGCCTTCTAGGCCTTCAAAATCTGATATTTGGAAATCATCTTAGCCTAAGGCATCTAAGGGATTGTCCTGCTCTTTAGGATCTTCTATGTGTTTCCTAGAAGTCTCCTTTTCCTTCCTCTTCTGAGATCTTTTCCTCTTGACCAGAGGTACATCTTCTTCTTCTTCTTTTGGCTCCTCTTGTAAGGTTTCCATTTGTGGAGATGCATAAACTCTCCTCCTTTTATACATTTTCTTCCCCTTTTCAGTGGTAGGAGGAGATTGGCTAGAAGTGGATGGGCCTTCATCTTGTGGGGCCTGTCATAATCCCACTGGAGGATCTATTTGTCCATTCATTCTAGTTTTTGGATCTTTGTGCCTTGGATTTAAACCATACTCTACCGCATGTTCATGGCCATAAATTGTGCTTGGTTTCTGTGGTGGTGCTTTCTTATACTGGGGCACTGTAGACTTCTCCCCTCATTGTTTATCTGCCTTCTTGGGTGGATCCATCATTGTCTTCATTGGGATTAGATCCATCTTATAAGGCCTTTTGATCTATGTTTCGGTTGTTCAAATCACATGCCTAGCTTAGAATTCAATGTCATTGTTCTCATCCTTACCAATTTCTGCATTCATGATAGGCCTGTCGTATATTTTATCTAAAGTGTAAATTTCCTCCAGCACCCTATCTGAATAATTTTCCCAAACCTTTTGGGGAATTGGGGTCTTCAAGGTCTCTTATGCAAGGGTAAGGGACATCTTGCAATAGTCCCTTATTCTAACCTCATGATCGTCTACACAGTTTACCCACTGATCTTCAAGGTTTGGTTCATGAATATAGAATTTTCCAATAATGTGGTTGTATGTACCTATTGGGTCGAACCTGGGCTAGACTGTTCTATAAAGTTGAAGTGGGAACTCATCCCACTCAAAGGAAAAGGATTTGAAAACCTTCATATCTTGGAGTGTGTAGGGGGGCAGAAGAATAGGGAAGTCTCAGCAATGCTTCTTCTTGTGCTTTATATGCTCATAGGCATCTACGAGCTGCCTGGCCATTTCTAAAGTAATCACCCTGTCAGATGGGCACCTGGGCAACTTCTTCGGGTTCAAAGTAGACACTGCCACCCAAGTATATGTGAATGTTATGAATTGTATTTAATAGGCCCCAATGGCCCTCACCTTGGTAGATGCTTCTTTTGACATCCTCTTTGCGAAGTCACCTTCAATAGATTAGATGATCACGAAAATTAAAGCATAATTTACTATTATGTAATATGGGCTATCCTCTGGCATGTTTTCCCTTCTTACCAGCTATGGATATACAACATGGGGCCATTCATTCTTTTCATTGATGCTCCCCCTCTTAGTTAATCTGCTCGTGCAGCTAATAAGTACACTATGTATGTACTCATATAAAATTTTGGGTTATGTCTCACCGCAGTTAGTTGTTCATCCAATCTGACACTGATAATGGTTCCCCAATTAAACCTGGACTTGTGGCCTTTGATCTTCTCTATCAGGAGGACCATCCAATCCTCAATTTGGATGGACTAAGGTAGTCCATACACCCTGCTTAGTAATGTCACCGCTATGTGGATGTCATCCTACAAACACCCCCTCCTGAGGTTTATCTTATCCAATTTGTTTTTTCCAAGAGGTTGCTTGATGTAGTTGTCATTAATGATCTCGTATGCCTCTTCACCTTTGTTCCAGAACCACTCGAGGCCCTTTTCAACAAAGAAGTAATAGAACTTTTCTATTCCCTTATGGAGGTGGAAGACCTCTTCTATGATGTTTGTCCTTATGTCCATCACCACCTGTCCCTATGTGTTTCTCACCACTCTTTCATCTAGAATGTAATGGTTTGAAAGTATCATGATCAGCTCAGATGAGGAGACAACTTTTGGGTGGGCTACTGCATTAACCAGGCCTGAAAGGAATAGTGAAGTGTAGTCCTCGTATTTTCCTATTGGTTGGGAGCATCTTACCAGGAACTCATCCTAGTCCACGTTCCTGATGTCGATGTCTGTAATTTCCATGTGTTTATTTCCAATCTTTGAAGGGGGTGATTCCCCTTGTACAGGTACTTCATTGGAGACGATGTTCATTTCTCAAGCATTCTTATGAGAAAAGTGCAAGTATCAGTGTTTTATTGAAAAGGAAGCTATAAAAACTGAAAAAAAAATTTGATTAATCTAAGAAAATAGAAGTGAAAAGCTCTTCAAGTAGCCAAAAATGCATATTTTGCACTTTCGTCATTTTTGAGCTTTCGTACGTTGAAATTTAGGTTGGGGTCCGAAAGGGCCGAAAGTGCAAAAAGAACAAGCGATGAGGAACAAAGCCTTTTGGACTTTCGGGGTGCAAAATTCCTAACAGAATCTTGCACTCTAAAAGTTTGAAATGTGTAGATGGAAGACCATGCTTCGACAATTCAGACTTGTCGGCATTTTGGACGTTTAAGAGGTCCAAAATGCCAAAAAGGCCTAAGGCGCGAAAAACACTTGGGAAAATTAAAAAAAACTCGACCCTATTTTTGACCTTTCAAAGGCTGAAAACCTGCGACAAAGGTCGCGATCAGAAACCCTAGCAAAGCCAAAACAAAGAGAAAAAATACAAAATAAGAGGGAGTCTCCCCTGTGAGCCTAAGGGTGCAAAACCCTAAGGATTAGGGGGGAGGCACACTAGACTAGACACAAAACATGAAACCATAACCTAACCAACATAGGAGAAGTAAAACTTTGCAGTGAGGAAAACCTACCTTTCAAGCGTGAGGGGTGGAGGATGCTGACACGAGAGGCCGAAGGTGAAGATCACATGGCCATGGAAGAGTGAGGGAATTGAAATGGGGAGTGTGGGGGAGAAATCAAGATGTAGAGAATAGGAAACACAAAGTGAAGACTCATTGATGGCTTAAGCCCTTATATAGCCCGTGGATGACATCACCACCTTTTGGTGTTTCGGGGTCTGAAACACCAAAAGGTCTGAAGGTTTGGTCCTTTGGCCTTTTCGATGTTTTTGGAGGATGAAACAATGAAAGGGATGGGCTTCGGCCTTTTGGCCATTTTGCAATTTTGGAGGACTCTTGGTCCTCTGAAATGTTGAAAGGGCGAAAAGGCCAAAAATGTTTTGACTTGGCTTAACAGGCCCATTCAGAGACCCACTTGCAAGGAACTGGGAGAGGGAAAGACTCAAAAAAACCAAAAGACACACAAAAATAATGGGGTCCCCATGGTCAGAGGACCAAAATGGGGTGTGTGTTGTGGACCCACAACACGAACCAGATTAAAACATGACATTTCTTACTTCATCGTGGTGTTCACAAACTTTAGATGTGGGAGAATTATCATCAAGATTTGAACAAAACTCCCCTGTGATGTTCATGAAAAGGTCTTCATCAAGTTTTGGGGTAGTTCTCTCATCCACTATACATTCAAGTTCATGACCTTGAAACATAAATGCATTCTTTTCAACTTCACTTACACCTTTCTACATGTTTGTCTTTTTACAACTGAAAACATGATTGTTCTCACTAACCAACATCTTGTCAAGGTGATTTTTATTACCCAAGAATTTACTCCCCATGGTATCTTGAATAATAGGTTTTTGATAACACATTGACCAGATATGAGAGTTGTCAACTATGTCTACTTCATTTTCCTAAAAGAGTATAACAAAATCACTTTGTTCAGAATCAGAACCTTTCAATGCTACATGTGTTGATGTTGTCTCAAGATAAATCCTCTTCAATGGTGAGAGAAGCTTTCTTTAATTCCCTAACATAGAATTATGAGTAACATTTAGATGCAACCTCCTTGGAGTGTCCTTGTAAGGAGAAGAGAATACAATTTGAGATATTTTCTTTTTGAGGGAAAGTATCTCATTAGCCAACCTTAGTACCATAGGATGTGTTCTACTAAAAAAATAAGACAAATCCAAAGAAGATGTTTCTTTGGACCCATTTGATTCAATTTTTATCTACCCAACAAGAATGAGATCATCTTCAATATCGGTGGCCAAAGTTTGTGCAACTGCGAGAGTAGCTAGAGTTGTTCTTCTCAATAGAAAACTTACATCAAGCACTTGATAATTGATAAAGAAACATGTCAAATTATCATGTGTAGGTTAATAAATAGCTATATTTATACGACTCAACTTGTGAAATGACAAACAAATTCACACATAGGCATGTGAGATCCCTTCTTTAATTGAGTAATTTTGGCTACCGATGCATGTGCATCTTCAACAGGTTTGAAACTTGCCTCAAACTTGGCTCTGCATGAATCCCAACTTGTGATGGATTATGGCGTAAGGTTGTAGAACCAATCAAAAACATCACATTTCAATGTTTCAATGAACAACCTCACTAAGATATCTTCATTTTCCATGTCAAGGACTCCACATGCAATGTAGAAGGCCTTGATGTGTTCATCTAGATGTTAATGTCCATCATCAAAGAAATTAGGAAATTTCTTTGGAGAAATCTTGAGGTAGAGCATGAATAGGTGGTGTCAAATTGAGTGGACCAAAAGTATTCTCCCAAGGACCTTGGACAATCATTTACGTGTCCTTGGTGAAATCTTTGAAAAGTACAAGAAAATAAAAGAAAGGGAAATTGCAATGAAAAGGACATGGGTATACTTCAAATGAAAGTGTGAGGCTTTAAAAATTGTATCATGTCCCCAATGGAGTTTTCAAAAACTATTGGGTGGATATTTTGCAATTGATAGTTTTTGGGATTAATTGCAAAATAGGGGTTCCAACCATAGTGTGCGAGACACAATCTCTCCTAATTATAAGGGAAGGCTCCTCCTATCTATTGTTACTGAAAAAAATATAATACCATACTAAGACCTAATATTATCTACACTCATATAATCAATTGGAATTACATTCACCATATCCTCTTTCTTGAGAATAAGCATTCTTCTTTCATCGTGTTCTCCTATTTTAGAATACATGATTCTTTATTACAACAAACTTTTAAGTACAATTTGGAAAACTTAATAAAACAAAACTCATGAAAGCTCAAAATATTACCATGAATCATTATGTGAATTTAGGATCAAAGATGAAACATACATGTAGCTCAAAATATCCAACATATACTACACCTTGCATGCACAGACATAGAAAATAAAAGCAACAAAAAGTATGCAAGTTATCTCCTTGCTTGAGTGTACTATACTATTTCAAACAATGTAAAAAGCTCAAACTCTACATGATTAAATTTAAATCCCTCTTGAACAATAACACACAACTCAAGAATAATTTATAGAAAATGTCATCACATAACAACTTGAATCAACACAAAGTCTGAAAGCAACCTGCCTCTTTTATTGAATGCAATTTTATTTACATCTAAGCTCAAAGTCTTAGAGTTCTTTTCAAACCAGTTGTTGCCTTACCAAAAGATGATTATGTACAATGAGTATTCTTATATTTATAGAAGAGAGGCTGAGAGAAAAGAGGCGGGAGAAGTCTAACCACTTATTGACTTATTCAAAATTATAGTCCTATGATTACATGCAATTGCATTTTACAATTCGTCATGTGATGTGGTCACATACGATTGTAATTTTTTTATTTACACGTAATTTGTAAAAAAAGTATTACATATACATAATTGAAACTAAACTAAGTTTCTGATAAGACAACTCTTATTACATCATCTGCTACCAAAGAGGTCCTCTTGTCACTAGATTTGTAGTTCTTGGAATATTTAAATTTATATATGGTTGAGAACATCTACATGAAAAATCACACTTTGACCTTCACATTTGATGACATCAACAAATCATTGGTCTTTAGTCTAACCCATGAAAGAAAATTGTTCACGGTCCCTCTTATTGATCTGCTACCACTTTCTTGGAATCTATCTTAAAAGAATTCTACTACCTTTGATGAAACAAAATTGTACTGGTCTTGCGAAGATCAAAATAATAAAAGGATACAATGGGTCTGCATCTCTGTAGAAGAACATCATAAAAACACCATCCTCATCTTCTTTTATGAGATAATACTAGATCTTTAGGAAAATCTTTCTACGAAGTTGAGGTGTGAAGCCTAGAGTGTGATTGAGAGCAGTCATAATGGCATTGCAATGATGGGTTTCAATAATTTCCAAGGTTGGGTGATGACTTGACACGACATATGAGATGATAGAAAAATCCAAACTAAAAATTAAAAAAACACACAAAAAAATAAAATATGACTACAAATGACCAAAAATACAATTTTGGAGTTTTTAGGACACATTACACTTGAAAGAACAAGTGTAGTTCAAATTATTATCGTTCACATAATCATAAAAAAAAATTTATAATTATGAGGTAAAAGCATTAGGTTTCATGTGAAATCAGGGTTCTTAACCTTGATTTCACAAGAGATTACATGGGGTAAAACATCTCATAATCGGGACAAAAAGTACCGATTGCATTTGTTATTACACGTAATGCAAGGTGGTGTCGGGGTTAAAAACCTTGACTACACCATGCAAGAAATCATACATTTATGACAATCAATTTTTTTTGTCCAAATTGCACTTAAAATTACATTTAAAGGCACATTCAATAAGGGGGAAAATCCCCGAAACTACATGTGGAAGGCTAAACATGGTATGTGCAATTGGGTTTTTCATGCCCCGATTGTATTATGCGCTTCAAATCTTTGAACTTGAAACCGTAATGGAAAGTGATGATGAAACAAAAATTATTGAATACATAAGGCGGCCATATCTGTTTTGAGTGCAAATAAAGTAGAAATCTTCGATGGCTTAAGTTATTGAAGTCGGCTTACGTTGCCTAGCTATCCCATAGGCTATGTTTAGCCTACGTTGCCTAGCTATCCCATAGGCTATGTTTAGCCTTGTGGATGTTAAAATTTTATCTTATCTTATCTTATCTAAATTAATGATGTATGGTATGCAAATGAAACAAAAAGGTTTGCTTGTGTTTTACAGGTGTAATACACCATGTTAACATGATTAAAACTTTCGACTAATATGGAGAGGATAAATCTTAGCTTGATATTGCACTCAAAAGTTCCAATAAACAAAATGCAAAAATGCATACATTATGGTCGACACTTGTAATAAAGATTGCAACTCATAATATTTTCAAGAATGTGATTGTGATAAAAAAACCTTGATCGCACATGAAACAATCTTGTGATCTGTGTAGATTGGAACACATATATGATGCATATGAGTTTCAAGATTGAATCAAATATCATGTAACCTTCCATAAACTACCAACTAATAAAGAAACTTTCAAAAACACCAAAGAAAACATGGTATTCATATTTTATAATCTATTCTTGCACAACTAGGAATACAATAACAAAGACATATATTAAAGCTACAAATTCATTAGGGCAAAAAATTGAAAGTGCAAAACTTTTAATTTACAAGCTAAAAAGGAAAAAAATTGTCCCTAACAGATATAAATAAATTATCTAATCGAGACTCCATTTATGTGCACAAAAATATGGAGGAAAAACTCATATTTTGAAAACCTCTATGGTTCGATCCTTATTAGACAACCATTCCTAGATTCAAAATGGAAATAATAAAAATTGTAGAAAAGACACTCAAATCAATCCACAGACAATGCTAAGCTTGGAGAAATCTTAAGAGAGCAATCAATGAAAAGAATAATGATGTGAAATCAAAGATAATATGCTTCAAACACATAGCAAAAAATTAACAAGCTCGGTGCAAGTTATATTAATGAACTCATCATTGTGGTCAGGGTTGAAAATCCTGACTACAACTATTAGTTTAATGTATTGTCTTGTGCATGTAAGGACAAAAAGTCTGATGACTATGCATTGCAGACTTTTTATTCCACCTTGCAATTGTTATAATGTATTTAGAAGTGTATGCAAAGGGACTTAAATTTTTTTATTACTATGCAATTCAAACATTGAAGTCTTATTTACACATTATATTGCATGTAATAGGATATGCAAAGGAGACCAAAATCTTCGATTACAATGCCATCCATGATTTTTACCTGATTTTCATTGTGCATTGTATATAAAAAGGAATGAAAATATGCTAAAAACCTCTTATATGAACAATTTTAACAAATAGGAACTTGCAAAGAGGTAAAAAAATCTCTGACCTATAAACTAAAATTACAAAACTTAAGTTAAAACTTAACAAATGCCAATTAAATTTTTTTTTTAAAAAACTAGCCTTTGAATGACAAGTGATGAAACAATAAAAGCATTTGCTAGTACAAGAATTTTGTGTATTGAAAAATGTGCTTATAGCACATAGACCAAGATTCAACAAGAATTTTTCTAGTTGTCTTTGATTTTCAACCTTACAAAAATTGAGGACAAACATATTAACTTTGATAATATATGAAGCTCAATTATACCAATGTTGTGAGAGATCTATCCAAAATCATCAAGCCTACTAATACTATGTACATAGATGTCAAATGGGAAAATATATTAATAATAAGTACAAAACAGGGAGTATTCAACAACAAGACCTTTGGAGCTGATACATATAGATCTATGTGGACCCAGAAGGACAAGAGGACTTAACGGTGAAAGGCACTTGATGTTACCTATTGATGATTATTATAGAATGACTTAGGTCACATTTTTAAGAGAGAAATTAAAAATATTGTATAGGTTCAAAAATTTCAAAAATTTGGTTGAAAATCATACGAACAAGAATAAAATGTTTTGATATCTAACATAGGATATGAATTCACATCACATGAGTTTGATATATTTTGTGATACTGATGGAATTAGGAGATAATTGTATGCTCCTAGGACTCTGTGATAGAATGGATTAGTTGAAAAGAAGAATATAACAATTGTAGAAATTGCTAGAACTATGTTGAAAGATGCCAAACTATCTAATGTGTACTAGAGAGATGTTGTGTACATTGTTGTTTACCTTTTTAACAAGGTATAAGTGAGGTTAAATCATACAAACACACCTTATGAGTTGTGGTTTTGAAAGGCTCCTACTATCAAATATTTTAGGATCTTTCAAAGCAAATGCTATATTAGAAGAGATGAAGATAGTCTCGGTAATTTTGATGCAATATGTGATGAGATAATATTTTGGTATATTCTACTACAAGCAAGGCATATCGATGCTACAATATGAGGCTGAAGAAGGTTGTGAAAAGTGCAAATGTCTGGGTAAGTGAAGAATGGAGTCAAACTATTCCTAAACCTAAAATTGAGTTAGAATAATTTCCTATTACCCCTACAAAGTAAAAGAGTATTCCAAAATTCAAAGAAGGATCTAAGGGAGAAGTAAAATAGCCTAAAAAGTCCCGAAGACACCTACTAAATATGTATAGATATATCATATTGAATATTGGTTCATTTGAGACAAAGACAATGGTGTTAAAACAAGGAGAAGACTTGCTAAGGAAGGTAAATAAACAAACTACTATTTTTTTTATCCAAAGTGGAACCAAAACCTATGCAGAAGTTAGAAAGGATGAAAGTTGGATGAAAGATACAAATGAAGAGCTAGAATTAGACATAGGAACTTGTACCTAGACAATTGAACAAAAATGTGATTGAAATTAAGTGGGTGTTTTGGAACTAGTTGAATGTAGACAAACAAGTCATTAGAAACAAGGCAAGTCTATTATGTAAAGGATATACTCAAGTTTATTGTATATATATTGAGGATAATTTTGCTCAGGTAGCTCAAATGGAATCTATTATAACATTTCTTTCTTTTGCTTCCTACAAGGATTTCAAACTATATCAGATGGATGTTAATTTTGCATTTCTAAATTGAGAATTGGAAGAGGAAGTCTATAGTGAGAAACTAGATGGTTTCAAGCTATCAAATGATCTAGATATGGTCTATAGACTCAAGAAGGCTCATTATGGACTCAAGCAAGCTCCTAGAGCGTGGTATGCTAGAGTGAACAAGTATTTGTTGCAACAAAATTTTAAGAAAGGTACTCCAGATAGAAATCTCTATTTCAAGATTGAAGACAATAAGTCACTGATAGTAATTGTATATATTGATGATATTAGTTTTGGAGGTGATGATGATATTTGAAAGAATCTTGTTGAAGAGATACAAAAAGAATTGGAAATGTATATCATTCTTTCTTGGTCTTCAAGTTATTCATAATGAGAATGTTATTTTTATTTTTTAAATCAAGTATGTTAAATAAATATTGAAGAAGTTTGGAATGGAGCATTCTAAACCATTTGGAACCCCCATGGCTACTATTATCATTCAAGTAAAGATGATGTGATGCATAAGAGAGGTGCATCTTTCTAGGGGGAGAATTATTTTCTATCATGTATCATGTATTGATGTGGTTGTTGCTCTTAGGGAGAGCAATGAATGTTGTGATTTACTGATTGTAGGAAAAGTGTTGTAGAGATGAGATTTCTCAAACATTAAGAGTAATTTTGGTGTTAATGTCATGTCATGTCAGAGAGAGAGAGAGAGAGAGAGAGAGAGAGAGAGAGAGAGAGAGAGAGAGAGAGAGAGAGAGAGAGA
>MU226533.1:1173141-1212765 GCA_018584345.1 Thuja plicata
GGGAAAACCTTTCGGTAAAAAACCCCAGCACTCCAAAACCTACACAATGTATTATCTTCAACACAACGGTTACAACACACTTGCAATGCAAGTTCTTTCAGGAGACAATCGACACTCAAAGACAAATATAGTAGCACGAGATCATACCAACAATACACTCTTTTCCTATCCCAGTCTGCAACCCTAAAAAATGCTTATATCATGCGCTTTCCTTTTTAGGGAAACTTCCAAAGATAGTCGTATTAGGGTTTTACCATTCTCTGAGAAAATAGGAACCCAAATTTTTTTTTTGGGCCAATGCCCCGAACCCCACGATTGTGGAAGAGTGTACAGTACTCAACTTTATCAGTTTCCACATTTCTTGCATGTCTTCACCCGTCATTGAATCTTCTAGAAATAGCTCTTATGTGTCATAGGAATCCGTCATAACCATTTCAGCCATGATCTCCTTACACACAATTCAAGATGCCGACACATCGAGTGGAGTGACACATCAACATGCCAACTAGACATGTACACTCACACTTAATTACATTATTTGCAAGAAATACATTTTACAAAACAAATAATAAGAATAGGAATTATCCAAGGTTGAGACACCTTATTCCTAACAGAATATGCATGAATGTGTATGTACAGTCCTTATAGGAGAATGCTCTGCATTCCTCAACATAATATTTTGGTGGCTTTCATTTTTTGTGTTGTAACATATGGTGTTTAAATGTTGCACAATACTATTTTTAGGTCAAAAAAATTTCAGAGGTAGAAGTTTGTTTAGCTATTTGTTGATAATACTGATGGCTATTAGAAATAGTCAAGCCTGGCTCAAAGAATGTTTTGTATTGTCATTTTAGGTTGTTTAGTTTTATGGACATGCTCCTAACATTTGTGTAGTATTCCAATTTAGATATTGTATGTTGGTTTTCTCTACAAGTGAAGTTATGTTGTTCTAACTTCAATATGGTTGTCGGTATTTGTCTTTGGTTCACTTAGTTTATTATAGTGAATTTATTTATGACCTATTGGTTTGGATATGCTTTGGGGTAAATTTTGAGGTTCAAATAGGTCCTTTTATGGTGTATCATGCTTCACATGGAATTATGTGCATTAAAGAGTGTTTTGGGTTGACTCAATGATGTGCTTTAATGCTTCACAACGCATTTCATTTGGAGCCAACCTTGGAGATTTTTGTGATGCTTTTGCTTAGGTGAAATAATTTATTAGAGACATATTATGATATATTTGGGCCCATTTATCTCCTAGGTTGGATCACATTGGGTTTAAATGCTTGAGGTTACCAACTTTGTATAAATTATGCTTATCTCTACCATGACTATGATTGGAAGAGTTGGAGTGTAGATTTGAGTGAATCGAGGTGAGTGTGTGTGTATTGATAAAATGTGAAGTCAATGTAATGCAAATGTGAAAGTGTTGAGGTGGAAGAGTACAAGTTTGATAGAGTTGTTGTGGTTTTTTATCAAGAGATCCTATATCTTTTCATTTCATCATTTACTTATGCCTACTAGAAGATCGGTCATTATTTTGGCACCTTGTGAAAATGTGTATCTAGCCCTAAGGAAGTATGCCTTAGTTTGTAAGTACTTCTTTAGGGATAAATGCACTTTTATGAAAGTGAGCCTAAAACAATTGTTGTAATATTTTTATTCATATAGTGAGTTTGATTCTCAAAGTGGTTTTCTTGCATTAGGTTTTCTATGTAAATCTAGTATTCTTGTGTGTGTTTATCATTGTTATATCTTTTACTGATGGTTAGTTGGACTAAAGTTAATAATTAAGATATTGTGACAGAGTAGTTCATTTTTTATGCATGCTGATTCATCCCTTACTCTTAGCATCCAGAGGTGTTCAACATCATTGGCCATGGTGAATCTATGACCCTACACCCACATGGTGCCTCTTATAGATTTTTTTAATTTTTTAATTATTAATTATTGATTAAAAAATAAAAAATAATTTCATACAACCTAAGTACTTGTTCTATATAGGACCACAATATCAAATATTGTACAACATTGAGGATTGTGTTGCCAAAGTGATCTAGGCCAACTTATTTGACTTGAACATTTTGATAGTTTATTCATAGATTTTTGGGCCTTCTATAAATGATGGTAAAGTCAATTCCAAGCCAAAGTGCTCTAAAATATCATGCACTTTTTGGATCTAGAAAGTACCTTCCAAATTAGAATCCTCATAGAGTTATCCTCCAATTCCTAATTTAGATGCAACAAAAGGAAATTTTCACTGCCTGAGACACTTTAGACTCAAAGTCACCTTTGACTTGCTCCACCAATCATTAAAATATACCTAAAATGCAAATCCACAAAGATAAAACTTCAAAATTTAGTTTTTATAGTTTTTAAAAATTCTCTAGGTCATTATTCAATACAAAAGAAGAGCATACATAATATTTCAAGAAAAAAAATGTTGACTTAAATTTTTAGAAACAATAATCTTAGGCACTCTCAAGCTTTGATACAATGTAATATTTGTGTGTGTATATATAAATATATATGTATATACATACATGTGTGTGTGTGTGTGTGTGTATTATATATATGTGCACACACACACACACACACACATAAGATACATCACTAAGAAATATGGATGTACAACCAATGTGGGATAAATGAGGTATAACTCATCTATCCACATTTCCACCAAACTAGAAAAGTTTGTCATGCCCCCACCAAATTGAGGATAGTGGGCCTTGGTAAAAGAGAAGATCATACCCCTTTCCCTTTTGCTAGACAAAGAAGGTCACAACTTTATAATAGTCATATTGTAACCTTTATAACTATATGACCACAAATGAAATGTACCCTATTAAGAATTTACTCAATTTGCTCTAAATTTCCCTAATTAGGGTTTGGATGATGTTTGGAAATGTGTATTGCCAAAATTGTATCTTAATATTGAATTCGCAACCAAGTTAGTATCACAAATATATAAATATGAAATTTAACAATGCATATATAGAACTACCATTTCAGGATATTCCATGGATGCCTTTGGTTATTCCACCACTATGGTTGATCATGCATGTAACTGTTAGAAATAACTGAGAGGGGGGGGGGGGGGGGGAANGTGAATCAGTGGCCTCAAAAATATTCTGATAAATCAACCCAAAAACTTAGTACCACAGTACTAAGCCTCTAGTTATCTTCAGTCCTACAAGATGTATGCCTTCGAATATACTTATCAAATAACTACTGCTCAGAGTGCTCTGTTAAACATTATTCTTAATGTTTACTAAATAGCAGTCTTTCATTTACCAAAAAATAGTAAATATCTTAGTGTATACCGATCAATCCAGATTAGTTATGTGTAATTCAAAACACTAAAGTAATGACTCAGACACATTGACACATGGATTTTTAATGTAGAAACCCTTTTAAGGGAAAAACCACTTGGGATTGGTAACCCAAATTTTTCACTATTCTGAAGTGAGCTCAGTGAAGAGCAAACCTTGTTAAAGGTTACAAACACACTATTATGTGTGACCTTGTAGAGGATTTAAAAGATTAGTTTGTCACTTGATATCGGGCATCTCTATGCTACCTTCTATGACCAAACCCAGTGTAGTTTTTGAAATGGTATCTGGCATCTCATGCTATCTTCATGATTAGAATTTTTGATACTCCTTAGGATGTATCTCAATATAAAAAGGATATTTAAATCTTGCTCGGTTAAGAGACTTTCTGAATCAATGGTTAAACTAAAAACAATAAATGATTTGTTCACATATGCAACTTATACTTGTAGATTTTACGATCTATTGTAAACTCGTTAAACCATTCTGCTCAATATATATTTTCAATACCTTTGCTCCACTTTTTGTTCTTAGTGATGTTGTGCTTTTTTTATCAGTGTCTGTAGAAATTCTTAGCTCTTTCTTCAGCTTGATTGATCAGGACTGTATGAAGTTGTTCTTCATCAGTTTATCTTTAGCATCCTATTTTTCATTCACTCCCCTTAATTCATAATGAATTAATTTGTCTCTTTATAGACATGATATCATCATTTATTTCTTCTTGAATTTCTTTTTATTGGCGTGATCGGCAATCTTAGCCAATCTCAATTTAAAGCATAACTCTTGTTTTATCTCGTAGAAATATTCTTGCCAACTGGATAAAACAACTTTAAATCTTTTACTTATCTCTAGCTTTATCTTGTCAATGAAAATAATGATAACAACCAATTAAGTCTATTTTTAGCTCTGCCAGCTAAGTATTTTGTCATTTCTGAACTTTAGTTAACTTTGGTGTTTTAACTCTTTGATAGCTTCGGTCAACACTTCAGTTCTCTATAGGCTTCTCAATCGGTGTTGTCTGTCCGTCAGGGTTTATTGAAAAGTTCTACTTGTCGGATAACACTATAATTCTGGCCATAAAAAATGCTTGTGATTCCACTCTTTAGTAATTCTCATTGGTTTCTTTTCTCGGGCATCACTGTGACTTAACTTTCAGTTATCTCTTTCCGTCAGGTTCCACTAGCCGTCAATGTTTGAAATCACTTCGTGAATGCTTGTCTTTTATGCACTACTGAAAGTATAATCTTTCTCTCTGATTCTCTGAATTCTTTGACACTTTGATTATAACCGATTAGATTATATCAAGTTGATATTAATGACAATACAATCCATTAACTAATTTAATGTCTTGCATTATCTTTCTACATTTCAGTGATTAACTTAACATCTTCAAATATTCAATCAGTTACATGTCATCAATCTCTCCCTTTGGCATTGATGGAAACACACTACATTATCATACTATATTATTACTAATACAATATTAAATAAGTTCATCATTTTTTCCTATTGTAATTGTTACAAATGTCTGGCTCTTGGTAAGCTCAAATAGCTTAGATTTATTTCTTGCAGAGTGAGTTTCTTCAATCTTTAATCCCTTCACTGGATATATGTAGCAGACTCTATTTCTATTCTGATATGTGCTATTCCTTGACTATTCCTCTTCTTGATAATCTCTTTTTCCTTTGACAACAATCTCTCCCTTAGATGTATTCTCTCCCTTTGGATATTGATTAACTCTTCCTTTTGATTATTAGGAACTTCTCTTCATGGATAATGATATAATCTTTTCCTAATAATGAGAATCTCTCTCCCTTATGATAATGAGAATCTCTCTCCCTTTGACAACAATGCCAAACAAATCTTCTATATCATTTTCATTCCCTTTTTATAATATACTCCTTGAATTTCCCTATCCATCAGCAATACATTGTCTCTGGTTTTCAGTGCATATTTGTACCTTGTTGTGTATAGATGTATCTATTTCTGTCCATCTCGGTGCTTGCATCAACATGAATGATCTTTTGATTGTGTGTAGGCTGATGCAGCCTCCTAGTCAGCTTACTGACCGATAGACAAGGGTTGTACCCCTAGTCTTTGTCTCAAGTAATCAAATGTATCTTTCAGTAATGGCTTGGTGAATATATCAACTAGTTGTTCCTTTTATTGAACATATTCTAGTATCACCTCCTTTGCTTTCACTTGTTCTCTTAGATAGTGATACTTGATAGCAATATGCCTAGTCTTAGCATGCATGAGTGGATTCTTATAAATGTTAATTGCACTGGTATTATCACAATATATAATCATTGGTTCAAGGATCTTCATATTCATACCTTCCAGCAACTATTTGATCCATGCAATATTGGAGCAATTTGCAGCAGCAGCCACATAGTCTTCTTCGACAGTAGAGTGAAAGATGCATCCTTGCTTATTGCTGATCCATGTGACAAGTCTGTCACCCATGAAGAATGCTCCTCCAGTTGTGCTCTTTTGGTCATCAATGTCTCTAGCCCAATCAACATCTGTATAGACTTGTATTTCAAATTTTCCTTCTCTTTTATACCATAAGCCATAGTCTTCGGTGTTCTTTAGATATCTCAGAATTCTCTTGACAGAAATCATATGTGATTCTTTGAGATTAGAAAATAATCTTGCAACTATTCCAACTGCATGTGCTATATCTGGTCTGGTATGAACAACATACATTAGTTTGCCAATCATTGATCTATACAAGTTCTGATTGACCTCATTTGTTTTGTCTTCTTTTGTCAGCATACATCTGGTAGTCATAGGTATTCCAACTGGCTTGGAATCTTCCATCTTGAATATCTTCATCACTTCCTTGATGTATTTGGACTGAGTGATATATATGCCTGCATCTTGTTGAAGAATCTGTAGACCAAGAAATAATTTGATCTCCCCAAACATAGACATTTAAAATTCTTTCCTCATTTCATTAGCAAAGGATTTGCATAACATTTCATTTACCCAAAAAATGATATCATCAACAAATATTTGAGCAATCAGAATATTACCATCGATATCTTCTTTTAAGTACAGATTGCTATTTTCACTTGTTTTTACAAATTCAATGCTAATGAGATAGGAGTGAAGTCTTTCATACCAAGCTCTAGGTTCTTGTTTCAATCCATACAAGGCTTTATGTAGACTACATACCATGTTCCCCTTGTCTGGATCAACAAACCCTTCTGGTTGTTCAATGTATACCTCTTCTTCTAGTATTCCATTTAGGAATGCAGATTTGACATCCAACTGGTATACCTTGAATCCTTTGAATGCAGCATAAGCAAGTAAGATTCTTACTCCTTCTATTCTAGCAATGGGTGCAAAGGTTTCTCCATAATCAATACCTTCTTTTTGTGCATACCCCTTGCATACTAACCTTGCTTTGTTTCTTGTGACTTCTCCATCCTCATTCAGCTTGTTTTTGAATATCCATTTGGTACCGATGACATTATTGTCATCAGGTCTCGGTACTAGTGTCCATGTACTGTTCTTCTCAATCTGTTCTATTTCTTCATTCATAGCACTGATCCAGTCTTCATTCTCAAGTGCAGTATTAATAGATTTAGGCTCAAAATCACAAAGTAAACATCTAGTGTTTAGTGACTTACTTCTTGTTCTCATTCCAGCCTTCTTGTCTCCTATGATTTGATTTTGTAGATGATGTATTTTGGCATACTTGGAAAGTTTTAGTTCATCTCTTTTTCCATCATTCTGATCATCTTCTTGACCTTCATTCTGATCTCCATCACTTGGTACATCATCTTGAGTATTATCCTAATTTTCTGTAATTGCAACCTGATGCTCATGTGCAATGTTTTGTTTCTTGGGAGTGATACACTGTTGCTCGGGTAGAGTGTCAGGTTCTTCAGTATAAACAAACTTGTTGTAGTCCTCTAGTTCTCTTTTTCTTTCCTTATCATTCTTTTCTGCAAATTCATATATCTTTACATTTTCACTTTCAATGATCTTGTTAGATGTCTTCTTAAGACATTTATAAGCCTTGCTTTTGGTGGAATACCCTAGAAAGATACCTTCATCACTTTTGGAGTCAAGCTTTCCATTTCTATCATCCTTCAAAATATAACATTGACTACCAAAGATTCTGAAGTAACTTACATTGGGTGTGTAACCATACAAAAGTTCATAGGGTGTCTTATTTGTGTCCTTCTTCAATTGTACTTTGTTCAATGTGTAGAGAACAGTATTGACAGATTCCCTCTAGAAAGTTTGAGTGATGCTTTTATCAATCATCAATGTTCTTGCACAGTCAATAATTGATATGTTTCTTCTCTCAACAATTCCATTTTGTTGTGTTGTTCTTGGTGCAGAAACATGTCTTTTAATTCCATGCTCATTACAGAAATTAGTGAATTCATCTAAAATAAATTCCCCTCCTCTATCTGACCTTAAGCATTTTAATTTCTTATCACTTTGTTTTTCTACCATAGCCTTATACCATTTAAACATCTTGAATGCTTTTGATTTATCTTTTAAGAACATAACTGTCATTATTCTAGAATAATCATCAACAAAGAGAATGGAATACCTATCTCCAAAGTAACTCTTTGTCCTCATGGGTCCACATAGATCAGTATGGACTAATTCTAGAATTGCATTAGATGTATGGGCTTTACTCTTGAAACTAGACTTTGTCATCTTACATTTTTGATAGTTCTTGCACATGATATGCTCGGGCTTTGACATGCTCGGTAAGCCTCTGACTTTTCTTTTTTTTCTTATCTTTATCATGTTGTCAAGATTCACATGACACAATCTTTTGTGCCATAACCATATATCTTCATTTCTATCCATTAAACAAGTGGTGTTGATGTCATCAAGATAGAAAAGGTTACCTTTTGTCTGCTCACCAGTTCTAATCAACCTTCCTGATTCATTGAAGATCTTTGCCTTCTTATTCTCAAATGCTACTCAGTGACCTATATTGTTCAACTGTGAAACACTTAACAGATTATAATTTAGTCCTTTTACCCAGTAAGCATTTTCACATTTGATCAGATTATTCAACGTTATGGTTCCTTTACCTTCAACTGGACAAGGTGTGTCATTACCCATTCTTACTGAACCACCATTATAGTATTCAAAAGTTTCAAACTTTTGCTTATCATCGGTCATGTGGTGAGTGCAACCACTATCTATAATCCAGACATCATTCTTACTAACCTTAGATATGAGTGCAGTTTCTACATACCTTTCTTCTTCTTCGTCTGAATCATCCTTCATGGCTACAAATACCATCTCAATGTCTTCTTCACATTGGGTTTCAGTATCATTAGCTCTGTTCTCAACTAGGTAACAAGATTTCTTTCCTTTGTCCTTGTAGTCTCGGGTATCTCTTCTTTCAGTTTGTCGGTTGCTTCGGTAATCTCTATTATCACCTTAGTCAAAATTCTTTTCATATGTTCTATCATTACTTTTGTCATATTTTCTTCTATTAGGACATCTTGCAGCAAAGTGTCCAACCTCTTTACAATTAAAACATTCAAGTTGTAATTTACCTTTGTATCTACCTTTGCCTCTTTGCAGTTTTCTTGCCATTAGTGCTTCAATCTCATCAAGTCCTTGATGCTCATTATCACTTTCACTATCATTCCTTATAGTGTGTCTATGACTTGACTTACTTATTTTCAAAGAAGATTTGAATGCAGATTATATAGATGGTAAGACACTATTATCAAAGTTATTCATCTCAAATGAAATTAGTCTATCAATCAGACTATCTAGAGTAATTGTATTATTTGCAACTGCTCTCATTTCTTGTATATCAGAAACTCTAATATCATATATAGGTAGTAAGGTTCTTAAGATTTTACTTACCACTGTCTCCTCTTCAAGTACACCTCCAACTCCTCGGATAGCATTGACTACCTCTTTGATTCTGCAGCTATACTGAGTGATATTTTCTCCTTCTTTCATCCTTAGGTCATCAAACCTCCCTCCTAGGATTTTTTCCTTGGCTCTTAGTACATTAGCATCTCCTCCATGTACCAGCTTTAACTTATCCCACATTTTCTTTGCAAAGGTGTAGGTTTTGACATCTTCAAACTCAGCATCAGAGAGTCAGGAAGCAAGTTCTATCATCATGCAATTATGCTCATGCTTTTCTCTCAATTGCTCAAGAGTATGAGGACCTGTAGGCAACACATATTCAGTATCAAGGTGTTGAGTAACATCATTACCAATACCTGATAGGTGAAGTCTTATCCTGCTTTTCCATGATGCAAAGTTGTCTTTATTCAACTTGGGCACATCTCATTTGTTCATCTTGTGATCTTTTTGTTGAGCTGTTAAAGTCCCTTTCTAAGCACACAAGCTCTGATACCAATTGTTAGAAATAACTGAGAGGGGAGGGGGGTGAATCGGTGGCCTAAAAAATATTCCAATAAATCAACCCAAAAACTTAGTACCACAATATTAAGCCTCTAGTTATCTTCAGTCCTACAAGATGTATGCCTTCAAATATACTTATCAAATAACTACTACTCGGAGTGCTCTGTTAAACCTTATTCTTAATGTTTACCAAATAGCACTCTTTCATTTACCAAAAAATAGTAAATAGCTTAGTGTATACCGATCAATCTAGATTATTATATTTTTAATCAGTAATGATTATTTTATTAATATTTGAAAAACTTACTTACAATGATGCCAAGCATGGCTACAAGATGAAAAACAATTTAGAGTCCCAACCCAAAATGCACTTTCTACATTCCAAAATTCCCCGAGCTACTATGGAGGCCATTAATGGTAACAACTATACAACTAGACATCTAAAAAAACCTTACGCAGACCCACGACCGAACCAGGCTACGACTTCCTCCTTGGAATAGTTCCAGAAGCCTCCATCCCCATCCACCAAGCCTTCATTCTACTTGCTTCCCGTGCCACCTTCAAAATCATCAGTATTTGCACCCCGAGAACTACTTTTCACCTTGGGCACCTTCCTCCCCGAATTTGGAGTGATTTGCCTTCTCACCTGCGGTCTTCCGTCATCTCCAACCACTGCAGTAGACTTTATCAGGGTGCTCTTGCAAACCCTTCTCCCAAGCCCGTCACCTTCAAGCGCCTCCCTTTTTTTCTTTGCCAGCACTTCCAACAGATCCTTCCAGCCAGCATGAGTGTGCGCAGGGTGGGAATCCTCGGGACTGGCCAAAGACCAGACAACAAGTGGCTGCAACTCATGCCACCCATGCCCTATCATTCAGATGGGGTCATTTCCTTTATGCAGGCTGAGCCCCACCTCAGTCTTTTCAAACACTTCTTTGATGCCATCAATCCATTTGATGGCCATACATTGTTTAACCACAGACCGCACTTCAGCTATAGACTCAGCCACCATTAGGCCCAAGGCCATAAACATAGAAGAAACATCTAGATTGGTGTGAGGTTTCCACCAAGTTTGAAGGTAATGCTCCCCAAAAATTTCACCAAGCGCGTTCCAGAATTCATCCCCATCCTCGGTGAAAATATTTCCAAGCATTTTTACCATAATCGGTCCCATGAAAGCCAAGATTTGTCCATCCGTCCGCAGAGAGAAGTTCACCTCCATCTTCCTAAAAATTGTGGGCTTTCTATCAATGCTTTGTGTTTCATTTTCTTTGGCTTGGGCATAAAAAAGGTTGTTGAAGCCTCTTGAAACATGGCCTTGAAGGGCCATCATTCTGACTTAACTCCCTCTGGCAGTATTACTGTGTCTTGTACTTCCACCTCCCTTATATACCGCAAGATCTCCTAAAATTGAGGTTGCATCATCACCTCACAGCGTGTGAAACTAATGACTCCACCACAACCCGCCTGCCATCAGCAAGGCCAAATCATCACATGCCAGCGGGAAAAGATTCCTTGCTATTTGAAATGTAAGAATGAAAAACTTAGTGTATAGTCTAGGGTTGATTTTTTAAAGGTCATTAAAGACTTAGCTATGGGTTGGTTCTCAAATCTTCAAATAACTCAAAATTGTCTTCTAGGGACCCATCAGCTCCCACATTGGATAAATTATCTGCTAAGTCATTTGCAGCTCTAACCACATGTGTGATTTTGAAATCTTCAAATCCCACCAACAAGGCCCGAATCCTTTTAATATGCTTATTTAGGTACCATGTATCCATCTAGCCTTTGCAATCCCATTCATAACTAGAAGCAAATCCCCTTCAAGGTGGACTCGCCTTAGTTCTAGTTTTTTTGCCATTAGAGTGGCTTCCACAGCTGCAAGGAATTCGGCTTCATTGTTGGTCCCATCTTTCAGCCGTTTGGCCCCAATTGCCAAAATGTCACCACTCTCATCCCGGGCTATGAAACCAATTCCTGATACACCTGGGTTGCCCCTGGAGACGTCATCAAAATTGATTTTAACCCATCCGGGGGATGGGGGTTTCCAGACGCTTAGTTTGTCCCTCTGTGCCCCTGCCAAAGGTTGAGCCCTTCCAGTCCCATCAATCTAGATTAGTTATGTGTAATGCAAAACACTAAATTAATGACTCGTAGATGCATTGACACATGAATTTTTAACGTGGAAACCCTATTAAGGGAAAAACCACTTGGGACTGATAACCCAAAAATTTTACTCTTCTAAAGTGAGCTCAATGAAGAGCCAACCCTGTTAAAGCTTACAAACACACTGTTAGGTGTGACCTTGTTAGAGGATTTAAAAGATTAGTTTGTCACTTGATATCGGGCATCTTTATGCTACCTTCCATGACCGAACCCAGTGTAGTTTGTCAAATGGTATCTGGCATCTCATGCTATCTTCATGATCAAAATTTTTTATACTCCTTGGGATGTATCTCAATATAGAAAGGATCTTTAAATCCTGCTTGGTTAAGAGGCTTTCTGAATCAATGGTTAAACTAAAAATAGTAAATGGTCTATTCACATATACAACTTATACTTGCATATTTTCATATCTATTATAAGCTCATTAAACAATTATGATCAATATATCTTTTCGATACCTTTGCTCCACTTTTTGTTCTGCTCGATGATGTCGTGCTCTGTTGCTCGATGTCCGCAAAAATCTTTAACTCTTTCTTTAGCTTGATTGATTAGGACTGTATGAATTTGTTCTTCATTAGTTTCTCTTCAATATCCTATTTTTATTTCACTCCCCTTAATTCATAATGAATCAAGTTGTCTCTTTATAGACATGATATCATCATTTCTTTCTTATTGAATTTATTTTTCTTGGTGTGATCCGCAATCTTAGCCAATCTTGATTTAAAGCATAACTCCTATTTTATCTCGTAGAAATCTTCTTTCCAATTGGATAAAACAACTTTAAATCTTGTACTTATCTTTGGCTTTATCTTGTTGATGAAAACAATGATAGCAACCAGTTAAGTCTATTTTTAGCTTTGCAAGCTAAGTATTTTGTCATTTCTGAACTTTAGTTAACTTTGGTGTTTTAACTCTTTGATAGCTTTGGTCAACACTTCAGTTCTCCTCGGGCTTCTCCGTCGATGTTGTTTGTCCGTTGGGGTTTACTGAAAAGTTCTACTCGTTGGTTAACACTGTAATTCTGGATGTCAAAAATGCTTGTGATTCTGCTCTTCAGTAATGCTCATCGATTTCTTTGCCCGAGCATCACTGTGACTTAACTTTTAGTTATCTCTTTCTGTCGGTTTCCACTAGCCATCGGTGTTTGAAATCACATAGTGAATGCTTGTCTTTTATGCACTACTAAAAGCATAATCTTTCTCTCTCTGATTCTCTAAAGTCTTTGACACTTTGATTATAACCGATTAGATTATATCAACTTGACATCAATGACAATACAATCCATTAACTGATTTAATGTCTTGCATTATCTTTCTACATTTCAGTGATCAACTTAACATCTTCAAACATTCAATCAGTTACATGTCATCAGTAACCTTTGAGCTTATCCAAAAGGTTCAGGGGCCTATACTTACAACCATTATATTGCCTCCTATTTAACTCTGTAGAGTTTAGGGGTATAAAAGTGCATCCATCATTTGACCTATTGCTTAACCCAAATGGGCCCTTGACTACTTCCCCTCATTGCACATATTGTATCTTCCCTCCATAGTTGAATGAACTGTTAGGTATAACCCTAAATAAGTCACTCATCTATCCTATTTTATATGTGGATGAAGTATATATAATATTAAATTAATATTATATTATACAATATCAATAAAAACATTATATGTAATTTAAAAGTAATGTTATTCTCAAATATCAATATTAATATTAGATGTAATATTAATAGTAATATTATATTATACCACATGGTATTTCCAAGTTGCTGGGAAGAGTTTAATATCTGGATCTCTAGATGGGATTCCTTAATTTCCTATTATTTTTTTGTATTTATTTTTGCTTATTCGACCATATCTCCCTAATTTTTCCTCCCTCCAACAATGGTTGTTACTCTTCAATCAATGAAGATTTGTGTCTTCGCGATAGTTTTACCTCTTGACTCAATATGCTAATGCTTCTTAAGTTAATAATAACTAAATCATTATTTATTATCAATGGTAGTGGTTTCCTTCTTCATAGCTTTCCTTGATTAGTTTGATGCCTTCCTATTCAATAACTCCTTGAAATTAAGAGATCGTGTTACTTCATAAATGTTTTATGAGGATGTTTTGATTTGACTTAAGTACACACTAACAAATTGATCATCTTCAAACTGCTAACATAATCCTTTAACATCGTTATCTTCTCCAACATAATGAGTCAATAATCATAGTTTGATCATTGTTTACTTTCAGTCACTACTAATTATTTCTTATGAGTCACTTCTTTTACATTATTACTTTATGTAAAGTTGGGGGTCATGAATCTCCTTCCCTCCCAAGATTACTTGCCCACAAGAAATTTCAAATTTGGAGGATTGAAGATTTTTTCTCCTTCCCATGTAGCATATTCTTTAGGTAAACCCTTCCATTTGATTAAGAATTTGGTAATTGTATCCCTTCATCGTTTTCCCCTCATATTGAGGATTTCTTCTAGCTCCAAGATCGACTTACCCTCATCATCAAGTGGGGGTAACTCTACACATGGGGTATTTTTTTGTCCAAGGACTTTCTTAAAGTGGGATACATGAAAAATATTTTGATATTTCTCCATATCATTACTCTATTGAATGTAAATCAACAATTTTTTGCAGGTTCTAGTCATCGTTCTTGCCACCTTCAATAAAAATTCAGTCTTATATAGTTCCGCTAGTGCCTCTAATTGTGCTTATAATCCCATTCATTAAGTTCAATTAGCCTTCTATATTCTCAATATCAGACATTCTCAGAGTCTCAAATTTATGCTTCAAACTCTACAACTTGATTTTCTTGATCTCATTGTCTCCTTCATATGTGTTGCCCAACTTTTCCCACACATCATATGTGGTCTTGCATGCCATGACTTTAGTATCTCTAAATCACCTAGTCCAATGATAATAGCATTCCTAGAATTTGCATTGTTCTCATGTGCCTTGATTTCATCCGATGTAGAAGGAGTACTAGATGTCATAGGAGTGTAGTGATTTATGATAGCTTCTAGAACTCCAAATCTTGGATCTACCTCTAGTAGTTAAGCTTCTTCAAGAGGAACTCAAATTTGATACCAATTGTTTAATATATTTGGATGCTAAGAGGGATGGGGTGAATCAACATGCAAAAAACTTAACTATTGTGTCAAAATTTCTTAACAATTAACTTTAATCCAACTAACCATTAATAAAAGATATTGCAATAACAACACAAACAAGAACACCTGATTTGCATATAAAATCTAAAGTGATAAAAACCACAGTGAGAATCAAACTCATTATATAAATAATAATATTACAATATTTGTTTTAGGCTCGCTACCATGGAACCATACTACTTCTTGAAGGACTTGCAGGCTAAGGCACACTACCTTAGGACAATATACAAATCTATGCAAGCTACCAAAAGAATGAATAATCTTCTAGTAGGTATAGGGAAATAATGAAATGAAATATTATAGGATCCCCTAGTCAAACACTACAAAAACTCTATCAAAGTCACACTCTTCCACCTCTACACTTTCATATTTGGATTATAGTGATTTCACATTCAATTAATCCACACACATTTTCTACGATCCACTCAAATCCACACTCCAAATCTTCCAATCACATGTCTATATATATATATATATATATATATATATAAGATCAATAAAAATTATAACTAGGTCTACCACGGTAGAGATAAGAATCATTTACACAAAGTGAGCCACCTAAAGCATTTAATCCAATGCGGTCCACCCCAGGAGATAAAGAGGATCCATATATATCATAATATGCCCCCATTAAATGATTTCATCTAAGTGTAAGCATCACAACAACCTCCAAGGTTAGACCCAAATGAAACATGCAGTAAGGCATTAAAGTATGTTAACCATTTGGCCCAAAAAAACTCTCCAATGCACATTATTCCATGCAAATAAAAATACACCACAACTGTTAGAATAACAGAGAGGGGGGGGGGGGGTGAATAAGTGGCCTCAAAAATAATCCTATAAATCAACCCAAAAACTTAGTACCACAATTATAAGCCTCTAGTTATCTTCAGCCCTACAAGATGTATGCCTTGAAATAATCTTATCAAATAACTACTACTCGGAGTTCAATGTTTAAACCTTATTCTTAAGCTTTACCGAATAGCAGTCTAGCCTTTACCAAAATATAGTAAATAACTTAGTGTTTACAATTCGATCCTATTTTAGTACTATGTAAAGCAAAACATTAAAGTAAGGAACCATAAACACATTTGACACATGGATTTTTAACATGGAAACCCTGTTAAGGGAAAAACCACTTGGGATCGGTAACCCAAAATTTTAACTCTTCTAAAGTGAGCTCGGTGAAGAGACAACTCTATTAAAGGTTACAAACACATTGTTAAGTGTGACCTTGTTAGAGGATTTAATATAATAGTTTGTCACTTGATATCTGACATTTCACTATGCTATCTTCGTGAGAAACTTTTTGATACTCCTTGGGATGTATCTCAATATATAAAGGATAATTAAATCCTGCTCGGTTAAGAGACTTTTTGATCCAATGGTTAAACTGAAACAGTAAATGATCTATTCATAAATACAACTTAGACTTGCAGATCTTCAGATCTATTGTAAGCTCATAATACCTTTCTGATCAATGTTTCCTTTATGTTCCTTTCCTCCACTTCTTTCTGCTTGGTGATGTTGTGCTTCTCTGTTGCTCGGTGTCCGCAGAAATCTTTAGCTCTATTCTTCATCTTGTTTGATCAGGACTATACGAACTCTTCTTCACCAGTATTCTCTTCAACATCCTTTTCTATTCTCTTATCCCAATTCATAATGAATTAGCTTGTCTCTCTTATAGACATAATTTCACCATTTCTAAGTCCTTGACTTTCTTGTTCTTGGCGTGATCCACAATTCTTGCCATTCTTTCTTTCTGCTTCTGTAGTAGATTGTGAGATGCATCCTTGCTTCTTACTTATCCATGTGACAAGTCTGTCACCCATGAAGAATGCTCCTCCTGATGTGCTCTTTCTGTCGTCTAAGTTTCCAGCCCAATCAACATCTCTATAGACTTGAAGCTCAAATTTTCCTTCTCTTTTATACCATAAGCCATAAACCTCGGTATTATTTAGATATCTCAGAATTATTTTGACAGCAGTCATGTTTGATTCTTTGGGATTAGCAGAGAATCTAGCAACTATTCCAACTACATGTGCTATATCTGGTCTAGTATGAACAACATACATGAGTTTGCCAATCATAGATCTATATAAGGTCTGATTTACCTTGGTTGACTTGTCTTCCTTTTTCAGCTTACATCCGATTGCCATAGGTGTTCCAACTAGTTTGGAATCTTCCATCTTGAATATCTTCAACACTTCCTTGATGTATTTGGATTGTGTGATATATGTCTGCATCTTGTTGAAGAATCTGTAGACCAAGAAAGAATTTGATCTCCCCAAACATTGACATCTCAAACTCTTTGCTCATTTCATTAGAAAAAGATTTACATAACATATAATTACCCCCAAATATGATATCATCAACAAATATTTCAGCAATTAGAATGTTATCACTAGAATCTTCTTTTAAATATAGATTATTATTTTCACTTGTTCTTACAAATCCAATACTTATGAGATAGGAGTGAAGTTTTTCATACCAGGCTCTTGGTGCTTGTTTTAATCCATACAAGGATTTTTATAGTCTAAAAACCATGTTTCTCTTGTTAGGATCAACAAACCCTTATGGTTGTTCAATGTACACCTCTTCTTCTAGTATTCCATTTAGGAATGCAGACTTGACATCCATTTGGTATACCTTGAATCCTTTAAATGCAGCATAAGAAAGTAGAATTTTGACTCCTAGTCTAGCAATGGGTGCAAAGGTTTTTCCATAGTCAATACCCTCTTCTTGTGCATACCCCTTGCATACTAATCTTGCTTTGTTCCTTGTGACTTCTCCATTCTCATTCAACTTGTTTCTAAATATCCATTTGGTACCAATGACATTCTTGTCATCTGGTCTAGGCACTAATGTCCATGTTCTATTCTTCTCAATCTATTCTATCTCCTCATTCATAACACTGATCCATTCTTCATTTTCTAGTGCAGTATTAACAGATTTAGGCTCAAAATCACAAATTAAACATCTAGTGTTTAGTGACTTACTTCTTGTTCTCATTCTAGCCTTATTGTCTCCTATGATTTGTTTATGTGGATGATGTTTTTTCTGACATACTTGGAAAGTACCAGTTCAACTCTTTTTTCATCATTATGATCATCATCTTGACCTTCATTCTGATCTCCATCACTCAGAACATCATTTTGAGTAATTTCCTGATTTTTGGTATTTGCAGCCTGATGCTCGGGTGCATTGTTTTGTTGCTCGAGAGAGATACATTGTTGCTCGGGCAGAGTGTCTGGTTCTTCATTATAAACAAACCTGTTGTAGTCTTCTGGTTCTTTTCTTCTTTCCTCATCATTTTTCTCAGCAAATTCATCTATTCTGACATTTGCACTTTCAATTATTTTGTTAGAGGATTTGTTAAGACATTTATAAGCCTTGTTTTTGGTAGAATACTCTAAAAATATTCCTTCTTCACCTTTGGAGTCAAGATTTCCATTTCTATCATATTTCAAAATATAACATTGACTTCCAAAATTTTTGAAGTAACTTACATTGGGTGTATATCCATACCATATCTCATAAGGTGTCTTATTGGTGTCTTTCTTCAATTGAACTCTGTTTAATGTGTAGACAACAATACTGACAGCTTCCCTCTAGAATATTTGAGTGATGCCTTTCTCAATCTTCAGTGTTCTGGCATAATCAACAATTAATATTTTCCTTCTTTCAGCAATCCCATTTTGATGTGGTGTTCTTGGTGCAGAAACTTGTCTTTTAATTCCATGCTCATTAAAAAATTTAGTGAATTCATCATAAACAAATTCTCCTCCTCTATATAATCTTAAGCATTTTAGTTCCTTACCACTTTGTTTTTCTACAATAGATTTATACCATTTTTACATCTCGAATGCTTCTGATTTCTCTTTTAGGACATAACTGTCATCATTCTAGAATAATAATCTACAAAGAGAATGAAGTAACTATCACCATAGTAACTCTTTGTTCTCATTGGTCCACATAGATCAGTATGGACTAATTCTAGAATGGCATTAGATGTGTAGGTTTTTCTCTCGAAACTAGACTTTACCATTTTAACTTTTTGACAATTCTTACACATTACATGGTCAGGCTTTGACATGCTTGGTAAGCCTCTTACTTTCCTTTTATTACTTATTCTAATCATGTTGTCAAAATTCACATTACATAAACTCTTATGCCATAACCATATGTATTCATGTCTAGCCATTAAACAAGTGGTGTTAATATCATCAAGATAGAATAGGTTACCTTTTGTCTATTCACCAGATCCCATCAACCTTCCTGATTCATTAAAGATCTTTGTCTTTTTGTTGTCAATTGCAACTTGGTGACCTGTGTTATTCAGTTGTGAAACACTCAATAGATTATAGTTAAGTCCTTTTACCCAATATGCATTTTCACATCTGATCAGATTATTTAACATTATGGTTCCTTTACCTTCAACTGGACAGGGTGAGTCCTTACCCATTCTTACTTATCCACCACTATAATACTCAAAAGTTTCAAAATTTTCCTTATCTCCAGTCATGGGGTGAGTACAACCACTATCAATAATCCAGACATCATTTTTACTAACCTTAGATATGAGTGCAGTCTCAACATACCTTTCCTCTTCATCTAAATCATCCTTCATAGCAACAAATACCATCTAAATATCGTCATCAGATTTGGTGTCAGTATCTCCAACTTTGTTCTCCGCTAGGTAACAAGATTTATTCCTTTTGTCCTTGTAGTCTCGGTTATCTCTTCCATCAGATTGTCGGTTGCTTCGGTAATCTCTATTATCACCTCTGTCAAACTTCTTTTCATATGATCTATCACTTTTTCTATCTTCTTTTCTTTTGTTAGGACATCTAGCAACAAAGTGTCCAATCTCTTTACAATTAAAACATACCAATGGTAATTTACCTTTGTATCTACCTTTGCCTCTTTGCAATCTTCTAGCCATTAGTGCTTCAATCTCATTAAGTTCTTGGTCATCACTATCGCTTTCACTATCATTTCTCATAGTGTGTTTATGACTTGACTTACTTATTTTCAAAGAAGATTTAAATGCAAACTCAATAGATGGTAAGACATTGTTGTCAAAGTTATTCATCTCAAATGAAATAAGGCTACCAACCAAACTCTCTAGAGTGACATTGTTGTTTGCTACTGCTCTCATTTCTTGTATAGAAGATACTATAATAACATAAACAGGCAGTAAGGTTCTTAGGATTTTACTTACCACTGTTTCTTCTTCTTCAAGTACACCTCCAACTCCTCGGATAGCATTGACTACCTCTTTGATTCTGCAGCTGTACTGAGTGAAATTTTCTCCTTCTTTCATTCTTAGGTCATCAAATTTTCCTCTTAGGCTTTCTGCCTTAGCTCTTACTACATTTGCATCTCCTCCATGTACTAACGTCAATTTTTCCCACATTTGCTTTGCAGTGGTGCATGTTTTGACATCTTCAAATTCAGCATCGGAGAGTGACGAAGCAAGTTCTATCATCATAGAATTGTGCTCATGCTTCTCTCTTAATTGATCAAGTGTGTGAGGTCCTATAGGCAACACATATTTAGTATCCAAGTATTGAGTAACATCATTTCCAATACCTGATAGGTGGAGTCTTATCTTGCTTTTCCATGATGTAAAGTTGTCCTTGTTCAACTTAGGCACATCCTATTTACTCATCTTGTGATCTTTAGCTTAGGTCTTGAAACCTTCCTTTCTAAGCACACAAGCTTTGATATCAATTGTTAGAATAACTGGGGGGGGGGGGGGGGNTGGGGGAGTGAATCAGTGGCCTAAAAAATAATCCAATAAATCAACCCAAAAACTTAGTACCACAATTATAAGAATCTAGTTATCTTCAGTCCTACAAGATGTATGCCTTGAAATAATATTATCAAATAACTACTACTCGGAGTTCACTGTTTAAACCTTATTCTTAAGCTTTACCGAATAGCAATCTAGCCTTTACCGAAATACAGTAAATAACTTAGTGTTTACCGATCAATCCTATTTTAGTAATGTGTAAAGCAAAACATTAAAGTAATTAACCATAAACACATTTGACACATGGATTTTTAATGTGGAAACCCTGTTAAGGGAAAAACCACTTGGGACTGGTAACCCAAAACTTTCACTCTTCTGAAGTGAGCTCGGTGAAGAGCCAACCCTGTTAAAGGTTACAAACACACTGTTAAGTCTGACCTTGTTAGATGATTTAATATAATAGTTTATCACTTGATATATAGCATTTCACTATGCTATCTTCATGAGAAACTTTTTGATACTCCTTGGGATGTATCTCAATATATAAAGGATAATTAAATACTGCTCGGTTAAGAGACTTTCTGATCCAATGGTTAAACTGAAACAATAAACGATCTATTCATAAATACAACTTAAACTTGCAGATGTTCAGATCTATTGTAAGCTCATAATACCTTTCTGATCAATGTTTCCTATATGTTCCTTTGCTCCACTTCTTTCTTCTCCGTGATTTTGTGCTTCTTTGTTGCTCGGTGTCCGCAGAAATCTTTAGCTCTGTTCTTCATCTTGTTTGATCAAGACTGTATGAAGTCTTCTTCACCAGTATTCTCTTTAGCATCCTTTTCTATTCTCTTCCCCCAATTCATAATGAATTAGCTTGTCTCTCTTATAGACATAATTTCACCATTTTTAAATCCTTGACTTTCTTATTCATAGCATGATCTGTGATTCTTGCCATTCTTTCTTTAAAGCTTACTTCAATTTTATCCCGCAGATTTCTCCTTAACTAATGGAATAAAACAACTTTAAAACTCTAGCTTATCTCTAGCTTTTAACTTGTCGATGAAAACAATGTGATCAACTAGTTAACTCCATATTTATCTCCTGCCAGATAAGTCTTTTGTTATTTATGAACTTCAATTCTTTTTGGTGTTTAACTCCTTGTTTGCTCCGTCTTGACTTAAGTTATCCTCGGGCATCTTTGTTCATTGGGGTTGTCTGTCTGTCGGGCAACACTATGACTTTCAGTTATGCTCGGTTTACACTTTGGTTCTTCTCGATAATTCTTGCTCGGGTAACTTTCTTGGGTATCATTGTGACTCTTCTCTCGGGGATCTCTATCCGTCGGGGTGCACTGTCCATCGGTGTTTGTTGTCACTTGGTGTATACTGATCTTTTATGCATTACTGATAGCATAACCTTTATTTCTTTGGTTCTTTGAAGTCTTTGACAATATGTATATAACCAATTAGATTATATCAAGTTGACATTAATGAAAATACAATACATTAACTGATTTAATGTCTTGCATTATCTTTCTGCAACTCGGTGATCATGAACTTTATATCTTCAAACATTCAATCAGTTATAGTTCATCACACAACATGACATGTTTCAAGCTCTTAACTCTTCCTTCAAAACATATCCAAATTAATGGGTCATAAATCAATTCACTATAATCAACTGAATCATCCAAATGACAACATAGACAACCATACCACACTCAAAAAAACATAACTTCACTTATGCAGCAAACCCAACATAAGATGTTTGAACTAGAATACTGCACAAACATTAGGAACATGTCCACCAAACTACACAACCTGAAATGTCAATTTGGAGAATTCTCCAAACTTGTCATGACTGTTTCTAATAGTCAACCTTATTGTCAACAAATCACAAAAGAAAAATTGTACCTCTAAACTTTTGTGGGCCTAAAAATAGGATAGTGCAACATTCACATACCATACATTACAACTCCAAAATTGCAAGACACCAAAATATTATGCAGAGGAATGCAAAACATTCTCTCGTAAGGACTTCACATACTCTTTCTTGCATATTCTATCTTCTCATACATCCATCTTTTGGATACACCACATACTAAATTATTATCATCACCAGCCATCATAAGAACATGTGAACATACAATACAACACTTCAAATATTCTTTCCTACATATTATACTTTAGATACTCTTTCATGCACGTTTCAATAAACCATATACTTCATACAACACAACTCTCCATTATATATGATACTTGACACATCCCTCATACTTATCTACATTAGGTACGCAACTAAGCTCGTATACTTCTCTATTAGGTTAACACCAATGCACATGCCATGTTGACATCAATGACAACACCGAACTCATATTGCTACCAAATTATTGGTAGTTAACTTTGCCACCAATCAACAATGCAATTCATTTATATTGGGTGGGTGATATTTAAACAAAGTTTGTGAACCTTTGTATGAGACATGGACCACTCTATACCTATTCACACAACTCAATAGCCACATTTGGTGTTTAGTTTGGTAGCAATTTTAGTAATTTTTCCATTCTTAGCAAAAATTAGCTAAATTTGAAGATCCCTTGAAGTTGGAATTTTCATGTTAAACTTGATGGAATTTCAATATTTTGTAGGCTGAACACTAAAAGTATCTAGCTATTCTCTAAGTCTACTAATTTTTTATTAGAATTGCTAAAGTTGGTAGTTTTTGCTAGATTTGGAAAGGTTCTAAATCGAGCAACAATTACCAACTTTTTTAAAAAGATAGTTTACAATTTTTTAATTTGCTCCTAAATGTCATTTGCATCATTATCAAACAAACAAACTCTTTTTTTTGTGTACTTGCTTTATTTTAGACTATTAGTATGCACTTTATGACAGTATAAGTATTCTCTCATTTTGGAGTATAAATTTTCTAAAATTTATAGTTTGGCTTAAGTGTTGTTATTTTCTCTTTTATGACCATCTAGGCCCCTATTTGGGATTAGTCGTATCTCTTCAAGGCATCAATTTTTAATAATATATGATTTTTAACTCTTTGTAACTTTGTTATTGATTCATTTTTATTCTACTCCTCGTATATGGTATTAATTATAGTTTCTCCTTGACATCTAGACACCATTAAAATCAAAACCACTTTGTAATATTTGTAAATGACAATTGTACATGTAATAAATGAAAAGTGTTAAAATCATCTTGTGCTGGAAGTTAATTTTGGGAGGGTGATCTATTTATTTTATTTTCCTTTGATGGTTAATTTTCTTAATTGATATATTTTGTGACTGATTTAAGTACATAATCATATGGGTGTTTTAGAAGTCCATCCTTCTATTATAATATTGAATAGATAAAACTATAAATTTATGAATATATTCTTGAATAATCTGAGATGGATTCATCTCTTTTCCTATCTATATAGACTTTTTTTTTAACGAATTTATTATTTGAAGAAAAAATGGGATAGCAAGAAAATCATGTCATATGATTAAGTACTTGTTGTTTCAATTTTAATGCTATGAGAGCCACTTTGCACATTGAGTGCCCTCATGATCTTTGGACAAAAAATTGGGAGATGTAGGAGAACAAGATGAATCTTCATTCCCAAAATATCTTCCTAAGGATTATCTTGTAAACCTTTATGAGTTTAAACCATATAACAATGACATATGAGGTAAGAAGTTTTCTAGATGGGAATAGATGGGAAGAGATTGAGGAATGTGATTATATATTTAAAATTCCCTTTATGATTTTTCTTTTCTTACATAAACTCTTGTTGATTATTTTTCTTTTATGAATCCTATATTAGACTTATTGGGTCCATCTTATTTATCTCCTAGTCAACCTCAATGGTTGAGGTCTCTTGTATTCTAATACTTGTAGATATATTTGGTGTTCATACTCATAAATCTTTACGTGCATACATCATCACGGGATGAATAGTGTAGGTGTGTGACATGCATATGCAATGGGATGAATATCATCTCTATTATATAAGTTGCTTATATTAAATATAGATTTCTTCATCCATAAATTCTTTTGATTCATTATAGCACGATCATATTCATATTCTTCAAATTTATAATTCATTATAACACGATCATATTCATAGGCCTTTTTTGTGAGCCCCATATTGTAGATTTAGAGGAAACTATTGATGACGTACATATACTCATTATAATTATCTTCTCTTTTCTTTGGTTTTGTACATCAATTTTCACATGGTTATAGGTTGTTACTTTCACGAATTAGGTATGAGAATTATGATTTGATTGTGACACCTTCTATCATGAACATGATGATATGTGACAAGTTTTAAGTAACATTTATTGATTTTTGGAATGAGAAGATATTTTACATGTATATTTTTGTTTTTTTTCCTTGTAAGGAGAGAAATTTTGTTTAGTGATCCTATAGCATGTTCAACATTCAATTTCATGCATCCACCATCAACATAAGAGACCATACTTTGTGAGGAGATTGCATGGTCTCTCTTCTCTATATTTTTATTTTTGGGTGAGGGGGTGTTCCATGCATGGGGGTTCTATCCTTTGAATCATTTTGGGGGGTCACCCAAACACCTTCTCATTCTCTCATTTGGGACTTTTTTCTACAAGTTGTGTCTTTATTCTTTTCAATAAGAACAATTTGTATATGGTTATATAAAATGGTTAAAAAAATTTGAGACTCATTTATCCATCTCTCCTATCCACATAAGCTAAAATTATAGGGACATTGTTGCATTATTATATTTTATTTCCCTAAGTTAATTATTATTTTGAATATATGTGCAACCAGTATAGGTTAAGCTTGCTTATGGAGGCGACTTCTTAGGAAGGTTGCATTTAGATTCCATGTGATTTATACTTTCTTATTTTGGAGGAGGTGTTTTGCATACATGATTTTGTATCCTTAATACCAAATTGGATTTATATGCACATCTCTTAGTGGTGTATTGTATTTATACCCACTTGTAACTCTCATATAAGCAATCTAACTTTATATGATATCATTGTAATTCATCGTTTGAATAATTAATCTATTACCTTGGTCTTCTTTGCGCTTCCCTTTAGGCCTTAATATTTTTTGGCTATCTCCATAACCAAATCTTATAGAAAGTATAACCTTTTCTTGTTTTTATATTGTATGTTCAACTTTATTCTACTTTTTAATACTCATTAAAAGTTGTTTACATTTTAATACATTAATTTAGTGATGAATTAATAGATTTAATATCACATACCTTTATAAATATGTTAGCATAATACTAACTTCAACCAAGAGTCAAAAATTGCATGCCCCTCTATGACTTTACCTACATTCTTGAAGCCACTTTGGTGTCTATTCCCCTAGTATTTTTGTAGATCCATTTTAGCCCTTGCATCAGTCTTTTCCCTCACAAGATGCTCAAGGTCATTTTTAGCAACTATCTTTTAGTGTCACCTTTGCATTAAGCATGTGTTGCCTTTGCCACCCATTTTTTTTTAGCAACATTTATCTAGACACTAGTGCATCACACATGTTTCCTACAACATCTTAATGTTTAAATGTTCATTCTAAGAGTTTTGACACTTGTTACTTACCCAGGTTGGTGGAAATGGATTGAAATATTCTATAATGGCTTGCAACGTCTTCTTTCCCTCATTATTCTCACTCTTAAATCCATCTTTTCACTCCATTCAATCTCTTTGGTCTTTTTGGCTTCTCTTGAAAATTATATACAAAATCTCTCTCTCTCTCTCTGTAATGTTTCGATCCCAGGGAGGTCAGTGCAACTTCTATCCTTCACCGTACGGAGTGGCTGAAGGTCGAAGGGTAAGAAGAAGATGGTCGTACGGTGTAGGCCGAAGGACACATCAAGGTTGTACGGTATTTCCTGGTGGTTGCACTGTGTAGGTGTGGGCTGTACGGTATCATTTGCTGGCCGTACAATAGGGCTGGGGCCATATAATGTTGTCTGATGGTCGTACTGTAGGACTGGGGATCGTACGGTGTTGTTTGTTGGCCATACAGTAGGACTGGGGGCCGTACGGTGTTGGTTGTGGGAGGTACAGTGTGGGTTGTAGGTCGTACGATATCCATATGGTCAGCACAGTGTTGTCACCAGACTTAACATGCACAAATTTGTTTATCCTCCCTTTGTCCCATTAAACTAATATGATCAGCAATGAACTTAGGACTCGGTACAATCCAGAAACAAGTATTGCAAGAGGAATAATTATATTATGAATAATGAAGTACTTCAGATTTTCCAGATCTGATACAAGAAAAACAAGCAGAGTAGGGTGAGGTTTGAATCCCACCAAAACTGTAACATGCCAAATAGGGAAGGTCTTTCACTTTCGAAGTGGCGCACACCAGAACTCCAACTAGAATTTGCAATAACAATAAAATATCCAAAATTCAACATGAGAAATACATCCTACATGCCGGTCATAAATACCCATTGGACAAACTCCTGAGGTGTACAAATAAAGCCGACACGATACATTAACACCTATGCTAAAATAAAAGATGGGTCTGAGATAAGCTAAATCAACTGGAGCCCAAATACAAGTTTATTTTATTTATTTAATAACGGGGACATTACAGTCCTCTCACCCCAAAGATTGCTTGTCCTCAAGAAATTGTAGATTTAGATGATTCAGAATTTGCTCGCCCTCCTAGGTAGCATCTTCCAATGGAAGGTTCTTCCAACGCACCAGAAATTCTTTGATCGTGTGAGTCCTCAACTTTTTCTCTCAGGTGGCAATGACTTCAGCAGGCTCTAGAACTAAATTCCCTTCTCCGTCGAGGGGTGGTAAATCTTTAGACACAGTGACATGTTGCCCCACTGCCTTCTTCAGGAAAGATACATGAAATACGTTTTGAATCCTACTTCCCTCGGGTAGATCCAGTTCATAGGCAACCTCACCCACCCGTTTGGAAATAGTGTAGGGCCCGTAGAAACATGACCTCAATTTCTCCTTCCCGGATGCCTTTAGGGACGAATGCCTGTATGGCTGAAGTCGAAGGTATACCAAGTCTCCCTCTTCAAAACTCCTCTTAATGCGATGCCTATCAGCATACATTTTCTATTGATTATGAGCCAGTAGGAGATTCTCTCAGAGTGATATTAGGATATCTATTCCTTCTTGCAGCCAATCTTTTGCATTTGGTGTGCGACTATCTCCCAACTCCATGTCCACAAATTAAGTTGGTTCATACCCGTACAAAGATTTGAAGGGATTCATTCTAATGGGCATGTGATAGGTGGTGTTGTAACAGTACTCCCCCAGATGTAGCCACTTGACCCACGCTTTCTGTTGTGTGAACACATAGTTTCTGAGATATCCTTCCAGCCACTTGTTCACGATCTTTGTCTGTCTGTTAGTCTGTGGGTGGTAGCTTGTGCTGGGTGACAACTCTGTTCCTACCAGTTGAAATAGTTCTTTCCAGAAAGTACTGAGAAAACAACTGTCTCAGTCGCTCACTGTGTTATGAGGGAGTCCATGCAGGCAGAACACCTCCTAGAAGAACAAGTCTGCCACTTGTGCTGCTTGGTGTTCCCCTGAAATAACAAAGAAGTGTACATACTTGGTCAATCTATCAACTGCCACAAAGATGCAATCTCTTTGTTGCACCTTTAGAAGCCCAGTAATGAAATCCATTGAAATGCTAGTCCATTTATGCTCAGGAATCAGCAGTGGCTGAAGTAGACCTGCTGGCATAGTGTGTTCTCATTTTTTCTGCTAACAGGTGGGACATTCCCAGAAATATCAGAGGACATCATTATTTAATCCCTTCCAGGAGAACCTTTCCCTGATCTTCCTGTAAGTCTTCAAATATCCCTAGTGCCTAGCTAGAGGTGAGTCGTGTATCTCCTTCAGAATCTTTACCTTTAATTTGGATTCGGGTACCAAGTATATTCTACCTTTGTAGTATATAATATCATCAACCACCTTGTATCTATCATCTTTTCCTTCACCATCCAGCAGTTGACATGCAAAAGTATTCTTGGAATACTCAACCAGCAGGTGTGCTCTCCAATCGGTTGAGATTTGAGATAAAGAGAATATCGTTCGCCGTCTCGACAAGGCATCAACCACCACATTATTTTTTCCCTTTATATATTCAATGTCAAAATCAAAATCATGTACTATACTTACCCACTTCTGTTGTCGTTCATTGAGTTCCCGTTGTTCTAGGAAGTGTCGAAGGCTGTTATGATCTGTACGCACGGTGAACTTGGGTCTGACGAGGTACTGTCAAAATTTTGTCATAGTGTGCATGATGGTGAGAATCTCCTTGTTGTAGATGGAATAAAATTTCTCAGCTCCTGAAAGCTTCCGAATCTCAAATACAATCGGGTGACGGTCCTGCATCAGCACGACCCCAATACCCTCTCTAGAGGCATCACACTCCAAAATCAAGGGTCAGGTGAAATCTGTAAGTGCCAGCACCGGGAAAGAGCTCATGACTTCTTTGATCCTTCAAAAGTTTGTTGTGCCTATTTTCTCTATTGGAATGATCCTTTCTTTATTAGGTCTGTCAATGGTGCACTGAGCTATGAGAATCCCTTCACGAACTGCCTATAATAACTATACAATATGAAGAATCTGCGCATGTCTAAGAGAGTCTTTGGTGGCGGTCAATCTAAATGGATTGAATCTTTTCCTAATGCACTTGAACCCCTCGCCCTTTGACAATATGCCTGAGGTACAATATCTTCATCATCCCAAACTCACATTTTGACCTTTTGGCAAACAAGGATTCATAAAAAAATACCAATAGAAACTTACGCAGGTGCTTGTTGAAGATGTGATTCATACAGGACTGGAATGTGGCGGGAGCATTGGTCAATCCAAATGGCATGACCAGGAACTCGTAATGCCCATAGTAGCAATGAAAGGCTATTTTCTCCACATCTTTTCCTCTCATACGGATTTGATGATACCCAGATTAGAGATCTATTTTTGAAAAATAGACTGCACCATGCAGTTCATCCAATAGCTTGTCGATCCTTGGAATAGAGTACCTATTCTTGATGGTTTTCTTATTTAATGCATGGTAGTCCACACACATCCTCAGAGTTATGTCCTTCTTCTTGACCAGTACGACAAATGATGCAAAGGGGCTGGAACTAGGCCTGATCCATCTCTTGTTTAGAAGCTCCTATATTGTTGTTTCGATTTCATCCTTAAACCTTTTAGGATGGAGGTACGGTGTGGTGATGACAGGTTGGGCACCAACCTCCATCTCGATAGTGTGTTCAAACCCACGGTGTAGTGGTATGTCTGGTGGTATGTCGAAAAAAACTAATTGATGCTTCTCCAACACATTCTGAAGTTCCTCATCCTGATAGAAGGTAGGTTGTCTATGTACTGGTTCCGATGAGATAAAACAATGTGCGGTCCAAACCATATCGTTGTGTCTAAGGATAGCCTCCATCCATTGGGCAGAAATTTCCCTCGGTCCTCCATTCGACATTCCCCTCAGAACAACTTTCTTTCCATCCACCTTGAATGAAAATTCCATCCGTTTGAAACTTTGTGTGTATTCATCCAATGTTTCCATCCACTAGATGTCCAGGATGACTTACATTTCATCCAAATTAACTATGAAGAAGTCATTTGTCACTGTGTGGTTACCCATAGAAATGCTCAGCTGTGAGACTAGATGGGTGCAAGAAAAAATGCTTCCTCCTGTCACCTTGACGTCAAATCCTTGGTGTGCCTCTGTTTGTAAATCCCTTCGTTTGACTAGTAAGGAGTTGATGAAGTCGAGGGTAGCCCTGCTGTCTAGCATGACCACAACCCTTTGTCCCTGGAGAGTACCCCATTCCCAGAAAATAGTGCATCTTAGGGTTCCATCTAAAGCAGCAATGGACCCGCCTCTTTTCAACAATGTGGCAATTCTTTCCGCACGGTTTAGGTTAGCTTCTCGGGCGGCTGGCTGTTCGTCTTCCTCAGCTTTTGGTGCTTCTTCCTCTTCATCATCTGACATTACTTCAATATAGTGGATTTTTCCCTTTCCTAAGCAATGATGTCCAGGTTCCCATGGCTCCCTATAATTGAAGCATAGCTTCCTCCTTCTAAGCTCCCGTCGGGTAGCCTCATCTAGTAGAGGTCGCTTTGGCGGAGGTTTGTTATCTTTTTCTTTGGGAATAAGGGGTGGTTTAGACTATGCATAATTCCAGGAGGAGGAGGAGGAAGATGTTAACATGTCGCATGCCTTCTTGATTTCCTCTGTGAGTGTGATGGGATTGAACCCCTTCACCCATCCTCTCAAAGTTTCTGCCAACCCATCCATGAATAACACAACCAATCGTCTCTCCAAAATATCAGTTACCAGGACTGATAATCTTTGAAATTTTGTAATAAAACTGTCCACTGTACCTGTTTGTTTCAACTAAGCCAAATCTTTGAAATTAAGCTCTAGATCTCTTCCATCAAAATGATCCATTAATCTCTTAGTGAAATTAGCACAGGAGGTTATCTGATCATGGCCCAGAGTGACCATGCCATGATGCCACCATTCGTGAGCTAACCCTTCCAGATGTAGGGCAGCAAATTTTATGGCTTCATCCTCCAGCATAGGGTTGAGCTGGAAATAGGTGTCAGCCTTCTGCACCTAGGCCCTAGCTGTGGTGGAACCAGAACCATCAAAAGTTGATAAATTAACTTTACCAATCTTTCTCCTAAGGTTGTCATTATAGTAGCCACCCTGATTATTGCAGCCTGAATATCTCATTCTCAGATCTACATAATCCTTGTAGGTTATATCCCCTTCTAGATTTGCATTCCTCCAGTCCTCCTGAAGTTGATCTTGCATATCTTGGAATGTAGGTGGTTCTCTGTATTGTGCTCCTATTTGAGGGGGGAAGGTGGGCATTAACGATTGAGAGCATGTTGGTTTGGGGTTTGCCCTACTTGCAACAAAATTGTCACTTTACACATTTTGCTCTGTGGATGCTTTGCCTTCAGCCATTTTTGTAATTTCTCCTCCATGAGTCGCTGAGTGTCATTGATCTACATTTGGTTTCTGGTGAGCTCTCTTAGCAATGCCATGACTTGAGCGACATGATCTTGTTGATCTTCCATTCTATCAGCCGAATGATATTTGTTCCTTCTCCTGGTATATACTTGCATTCAAACCCACAAGCTGGCAGAATCACTAGGTCTGATACCACTGTAATGTTTCGATCCCAGGGAGGTCAGTGTAACTTCTATCCTTCGCCGTACGGAGTGGCCGAAGGCCGAAGGGTAAGAAGAACATGGTCGTACGATGTAGGCTGAAGGACACAACAAGGTCATACGATATTTCCTGGTGGTCGCAATGTGTAGGTGTGGGCCATACAGTACTGTCAACTGGTCGTACGGTAGGACTAGGACCATACAGTGTTGTATGCTGGCCGTACGGTAGGACTGGGGGTCGTATGGTGTTGTCTGCTAGTTGTACGGTAGGATTGGGGGCCGTACAGTGTTGGTTGTGGGACATACGGTGTGGGCTATGGGCCGTACGGTATCTGGACGGTCAACACAGAGTTGCCGCCAGACTTAACACACACAAATCTGTTTATCCTTCCTTTGTCACATTAAACTAATATGCTTGACAATTAACTTAGGACTCGGTACAATCCGAAAACAAGTATTGCAAGAGGAATAATTGTATTATGAATAATGAAGTACTTCAGATTCGCCATATCCGATACAAGCAAAACAAGCAGAGTAGGGTGAGGGTTGAATCCCACCGAAACTGCAACAGGCCAAATAGGGAAGGTCTTTCACTTCCAAAGTGGTGCACACCAAAACTCCAACTGGAATTCACAATAATAATAAAATATCCAAAATTCAACATGAAAAATACATCCTACACGCCGGTCATAAATACCCGTCGGACAAACTCCCGAGGTGTACAAATAAAGCCGACACGACACATTAACACCTATGCTAAAATAAAAGATGGGTCCGGGATAAGCTAAATCAACCGGAGCCCAAATACAAGTTTATTTTATTTATTTAATAACGGGGACATTACTCTCTCTCTCTCTCTCTCTCTCCTAAGTATTGGCAAACAACCGTGGAGACATACATTTACAAGAACATGAATTACAAAACCTTTCCTACACTCTTATAAAGTATATTACTCTATTTAGAGATTAGATGTATAAAATTTGGTGCCCTATAACTCTTCAAAGCCTTACAAAACTCAAAAAATGTTTTGACAACCAACCCTTTACACTAATGGCCCACTAATTTATGTAGAACTAGTGTCGTGGTACCCACATGCTCAAGAAAGAATCAAGATAATATAATCTTTAATGATATGGGTTCTACCTACTATTGTCAACATGTATTGAATCACATTTGAAATAGCATGAAAAATGTATGCAAAATATTCCTTTATTCATTATACCTTTATAGATGGCATAAAATGGTATAGGGAAGCTTGAGAAATCCATTGCACATGAGATATGTCATGGATTGAGTATATTGGAATTTACATTACTAACCCAAAAAATAATTTTGGCAATCCTCCTTTTTCTTTCATTCCACTCCTTCAATGTGTGCCCTTTGATTAAAAAATATTTTTTAGGCACCTACCAAGTCAAATTGATGGTTGCATGGGCGTATTGGCCATTAATGACATTTGGGGAACTATAGGAGGGTAAGTAGGGCTTATTGTGGTATTAATATAATACTATTCATTAGCACCCTTTTATATAATTAAAAAATCATTGTATTTTCTATTTATCTACTTTGTTAGAGCTTTTTGTGAATAGCGAAGCATGTCACATTGTTGACAAAATGAAAAACTTTTGAACTATGTTGCACTTTTGCATTATAGGGACATATTTGCACTAGTTAAGGATAATATGACAATTTTGTAATTTTTTTGGAGGTGGATATGTTACTAGGAATATAGTCAATAGAGTTATAAACATGTGAGCAGATCTTTTGGACAAGGTTAACATATTAATGATTTCATTGGTTCTATTGCTCTTATTCAATGAGTTTTTAAATCTCTCTTCCTATGTGAATTGAAAAACTAGAAGATGAGTTAGCACACGCTCTATCCTCTATAATGCAACATGAAACATAACCATAAAAAGGAGGGTCAAAGTAGTCAAGTGCATGGGATAGAATTACACTAGTGATGATGAACTTCAAATTTTTTGTTATTGTCTAGAAACTTACCACCTTGCCTTTGAAAACCTACATTTTAACTTGTTTGTTTAGTAATTCTAATATCTCCTTGTTTGATGCTATGTGAAGCAACAAATATATTGGTGCTACTAAGGAGATTCATAGAGATTCTAGGCTAAAATGTGGAAGCGTTCAATCTCACCTCTTTGCTCCTTGGTTAAGACCTAAAGCTAAGTTGACAATAAAAATAAAAGAAGTGGGTGTCATACATGAATTACTATGTGTAGATGACAACAATTACATTAGTTCAATCACTAATTGTTGATGTATGTCAACGTGCGCCTTTGTGCTAATGTTTAGTTTTAAGTGTTGCATTAATAGTGCATGTTGGTTGATAAAATGGAGTTAATCTTGTGTGAATGTGTGATAATAGTAGATTGATGTATCTATAAAAGGAGAATAATACTTCATATACTTTGCTAAAAAAATCTTTTCATGATGATCTTCTCTTTGTTATGCAAATGACTTAAGACAATGTACTTAAATTCACAACCTTAGACACATGAATTTAAAAATTTGGTATCCATGCCGATTAGTAACAATCACACCTTGAGAATGTTAGCATTAATACAATTTTTTTTTTTGAAAGAAGAGAACACAATCTCACTAATATCCTTGAAAATCATGTTTTCAACTATGTAATTTTGTCTAAAGTAGCTACAATAAAATTCTAAACTTAACAATATGACGCATTGAAGAGGTTAATCATGAATTGAGTTAGTGAGGGCATTAAATTATTCATACCATATGTCAAAAATATGCATATGTTCCATAGATCTTCTTTGATCTCGTGGATGTTAAAAGTCTTCTACTCTATTTTATTCTAAGATATTTTTTTTTAGGAAACTAGAGTTGAAAATGTTATACTATGCTTTTTATGTTTCAGCAAAGAGGTGGATGAAACTCAATGACACTTCATCATAGAATGTGTAGCATATGAAAATAATTAAAAAATGAGTAGCCTAAATAAACTATTTAAAGAAACATGGCTTCACAAAAATAGTGACTTTTTTTTATCAAAATTCATAACAAAAAAAAATTGATATAAAAAAAAGTTAAAAATTGTCCAAGATTTTACTTTTGAACTCTTAGAAAGCTGATCTTCTACACGCAATTAAAATTCATTCATCCACACATCCTCTTCATTAGTCTAGAAACATCATTTTTTACATACTCTTCATTAGTCTAGAGATATCGACATTCGATTTGGATAGTAGTCAATATACATTGGCGTTGAACATATATATAAAATAGGTGTGTTCCCTCCCAAACCACCTACGAAACTTCACTTCTGAAAATCACAGCCCCAAAACTGGTCGACATGAATTTAGTATCGAGATTTGGGAGGAGGAGAGCGTCATCGCTGAGCAATGGATGGGGCTACGCCAATATATTACGAGATGAAGCCGACTGGATTTATTCCGGAGAATGGTGGGGCTCGCAGGATGGAGGCTTCGGCAATGATGAGGGGCAGACTGTATTCCGCAAGCATTCCCTCAAAGGCAACGGGCTTGTCTCTGTTACTGCTCATCCTGCTTCTTTTCCAGTGAGTCAATAGTGCTTTATTGCATTTATTTCCCCACTAACACACACAGTATTATATGCTGTGGTGCATTCTTGCGGGAATCAGTTTCACAGTTGCTCCCCGACGTTCTACTGATTTTAGAATGAAAAAATTTAAAAGTTTTATAATTTATTCTTATTCCTTGACAGAATAGCTTTATGTTTTATTCTTATTCTACCTATGTGAGCAAACTTATTTACATTATTTATCTTATACCGAATGGGCTCTGTTGTCAAGTGTTTTGACACAGACCCATCCAATTTTTTTTTAAAATATAATAATAGTTTATCAAAACAGAGATTACATCATGAGGAGCAGCAGCTCCAATATTTTAAACAAGGATCACTGCGCAGAATATGATAAGATGAAGTATACGTAATTACAACTGATACATATAGTAAGACCAATCACTCAAAACCAGTTATCCCATGCCCCAATGGCACTGTCGCTGCATTTTGCTCTGTCAGAATCCTATGCGCCAAGAAGAGGCTCAATCAGATTAGGATCAACCTCTTTGCACATGAACTGGACAGTATTCTTCATCTTGATGGTACCTTCATCTTCAGCTGGTTTGGGAATCTTCTTCTTCTCTATGGAAGGTCAAGTTCATGCTGGTTCAAACTATTCCTTCGTAGTGGAAAAAAATGAGCTGATTTTATCTGTCTTGTAAAATATGGTAAGGCCCTCCTTAAGCAGTATCATAAACTGGTTCTTAAGGATTTAAAGAGCCGCTGCATTCTGAAACATAATAGAGAGATAGGTGAGATCACAATTGAACTCAGTAAGGTGCCTCCTTAGTTCTGAAAAACCTCTTCGTTCCTCTTCCTCCAAATAAACAACAAGACCTCATTTGAAAAAAACAGACAAAACTTATTCAAGTCAAAATTAAAAGCATCCACATAGCCAGCTAGGCTTTCATGCCGGGAGAAACCACATTCTTTGGTCCACTTTTCACGCAAACCAAAAAAGAGACCAAATTTCAATTGCATATTTACAGTCATATAAGAGATGTTCAAAAGTTTCAGAGATTGCACAAACATCACAAGTTCCAGCAATTATGCCAGATGTGAATGAGTCTACTAGACCATTTGGAATCAGACCAATTAATGTTCCAAGAGTTGTTAAGCCAATGTTAAACTTCCCCTGAGCCAGTTAACAGTATATACAATTTGTTGACTGTCATTTCATGGAGTTTAGAACCATCTTTCCACCAGATCTTATTAAGAAGCTTTGAAATTTTGAATCACTAAGATGTCAAAGTAGATGAGACTCCCAACAAGATGTTAGTACAAAGTGCCATCAACCAAGGGTGAAGAACACTTAGCCTCAAGTTTGAACCCTGACAATAATGGAGTCGGTGCAAGCTTATATTTAGCCATGTGAAATTTGGAGAGCATATCAAGGGCATACTTAGGTTGTCCAAGGAAGATACTTAAAGATGACCGAGCAATCTCACTCCCTAAGAAGTAATGCACAAGACCCAAGTTTGACATAAAAAATTTCTCATGTAGAGCAGATTTCACTGCTTTGATGGTGGATGAGTGACTCCCTATGATCAACAAGCCATCAACATAGAGAACCAGAAATGTGAGTTTCATCCTGCTGCAACATGTATACTTTTGATCAGAATGACATCGAGTGAAATCAACTGTTAGAAGAAGTCCATCTTGGCATATCAAGCTTAAGGAGCCTCTTGAGACCATAAAGAGACCTCCGAAGTCGACACACAAGTGAAGGATCCTAAACAAAGCCCCGTGGCTGCTCCATGTAGATTTCCTCTTGAAGGTCACCATGAAGAAAGGCACTCTTTACATCCATTTGATGAACTTCCCAACAATGGGCTGCAGTTACAGCTAGGACAAGTCGGATGGAATTTATATTAGCAATTGGTGCAAAAGTCTCAGAGTAGTCAATGCTAGGAACCTGGGAGGAACCTTTGGCTACCAAGCAAGCCTTATACTTATCAATTGATCCATCTGCTACAAATTTTGCTTGATAGATCCACTTCCATTGAACAAGTTTTCTTCCCTTAGGAAGAGGGACAAGATCCCATGTGTGATTTCTTTCCAAGGAATTGAACTCTTACTACATTGCAACATCCCACTTAGGAATACCTAAAGCTTCTCAAAAAGATCGTGAATCAAAAGCTGAAGCAATGAAGAGACGTGGAGCCTGCTGAAATTGTGACCTTGTTCTTCTAGTATTTGATTTATCACCAACCAAATCACCCGCTGAATCCAATGTTTGTGTAGCCCAAAGAAGTGCTGATACTATAGAGTTTGGAGGAGAATCATCAATCTTTGAATGATGACTAGGAGAGGATGTGAATCCTCATCGTTATTGTCGACACCTAAAGTGGAGGAAGAAGACTCCTCATCAAAATTAGGAGGATTAAGCTCCTTTGAAGAACTGCCATCATCATGCAAAGCCTCCAATGTGGTGGTGGATTGATAAGTATGAGAACTAGGGCTTTCCTCAAATCGAAGACTCCTCTTAATGAAAACTCATGATTGGTGAGATGGAGAAGTCTATAGCCTTTGACATCATCTAGATACCCAACAAATATGAAGGTTTTATTAGAATATTATAATGTTTCTTTAATGGTCATCTTAGTTACTCTCTACTTTATTAGGTAGTTTCTATTTTCATATTTAGTTCACGATTGTTTCTTCTAGAAACATCGTCTTTGTAAATCTATGTAAGGATCTTACATCTCCTCTGTTTAATAACAACAACATCGATTTACCATAACATGGTATTAGAGCGGGTCGATAGGATTTCATAAAATTTGGCAATTTTTTTTAGAAAAATTCGAGCCTCTTCTGATCTGGATTTTTTTTCTAGAAATTTGTTTTTCGATTTTTTAAAATAAAAATCATTGGAGGTATTTTATGAAAAATTTGTGGTTCGTCTTCGAAGATTTTTGCTGAAAATCACGAGCCTGGTCGAGGGTTTTGATCGCGTGATTTACTGGTTTGAGCAAAAGTCTATGATTTTTGAAGGTTGCATGTAGTTGCATGTGTTAGGAATAGTCCCAAGAGATAACAGAGAGGGGGGGGGGTGAATCAGTTATCTACTAGATTCAATTCTTTATCCATTAAGTACAGAATAACATTAAGCATAAATTCAACAAGATAACACAAAATAGAACAGCACAAGTTTGGTTATGGGGAAACCCAAAATAGGTAAAAACCCCGGTGGGAATTAGCACCCACAAAGAACTGCACTAGAGTATAATGATCCCTGTTAGAAGATCTTACAACCCTGTTAGGAGTTGATCTTTACAATGCAATAAGTACAGTGACCTGGTCAAAGGTCGGACCCTGTTAGGAGTCTTTTACAAATAACCCTATTAGGGGTGAGGACACACTATCCAATAGCACACTGCTTAAATGATGAAGGCTGCAACCCTCTGTACAACAGATATACACTATATCTGATATTTGAACTGTTTAAGTAGACCTGCTGTCTTGATCAGTTCCAGTGACTTGTATAATCTTTCTGCTTCTTCACATAGATCTTTAACTGATGAATGATGTAGCTTTACTGTTCTAATACATCAGACATTCTGCTCTGTAACTGTCACGACTTGTCTCTTCTTTTTCTTGACATTCTTGCTTGGCGATCACAAATGAACTACTATAAGTATCTTCCTCAAAAGATATGATTACGTCGGTTGTAAGAAGCCTTTCAACAGCTTTCTTGTCGGCTAAACTAAGCACGCAACATAATTAGAACCGCGCAACTCAAAATGAATAGACGCATTGCTTCACACAGTCGACTCCACCAAAATAACTCAAACATCACACTTTAGATGAAACACGTTAAGCGCCCTTGGTTAAACGTTCTTAACTCATAACTAAACATGAATCCGAACACGCATATCCCAAAGATAGGCGCAACTGAAGAAACAATGAAATTACTGTCGGCTCTTAATAACAATCTTCTGAAACTGTAGCTGGTAAACAGATCAACATAACTCAACTTTAACTGCACTACTGAATCTACATGTATGAACATAGCATAATAAATATGTCTACAACATACAAATAACC
>MU226533.1:1215760-1245239 GCA_018584345.1 Thuja plicata
CTCTTACTGCCTTTACATTGCTTATCTTTACTATGTTGTCAAAATTGATATGACAAAGTCTTTTGTGCCATAACCAACTGTCATCCACTTTTGCAACAAAACAACTTACTTCGGAGTTGAGCTGAAAGACATTACCTTTAGTCTTTGAACCTGATGCAATCACGTCTCCTTCTTTGTTATTAATGATGCACTTGTTGTTTTTGAATTCCAACTGATATCCTTTATCGAGCAACTGTCCAACACTTAGTAAGTTATGATGTAAACCATCAACATACAGAACATCATCTGTTTTGTTCTTTCCATCTAGATTGATAGATCCTCTACCTATGATAGGTTTAGGAGTGTTATCTCCAAATCTAACCATGCCACCTTTGTACTTATCCAGATGTACAAATCTATCTTTGTCTCCTGTCATGTGATGTGAACACCCGCTATCAATGATCCAGTCTGTTCTGATGTCTGCCTGGGAAACTAATGCCAATTCTTGTGCTTTCTTTTCATCTTCAATGTCCATTTCATCAAACATTTTTTCAATATCTTCAATTGCAATGGATCCAATTTCATCTTCTCCTGAATCATCATCAGTCACACAATCTTCAGCATAGTAGCATTCCTTTGTATATTTAGGCTTGTAATCTGTTCTGAACTTCTTGACTCTTGTAGGACACTTGGATGCAAAATGGCCAACTTTGTTACATGAAAAACATTTGAATGGTAACTGTCCTTCATATTTTCCTTTTCCTTTCCTTTCTTTCTTAGCGATCATAACAATGATTTCTTCTAGTTTTTTATCCACTTCTTCTTTCTCAATATTACTAGAAGTGCTCAAAAATTTCTTACCATGGACTGAGGCTTTGAAGGTTGTTTCAATTTTAGGTCCTGTCTTCAATCTTGATATCTCAAACGCTGAAATTTTGCTAATCAAGGTTTCTCTTTTGAAGTCTTTTGAAAATTGCATAGTCTCATCCAAGATGTTTATCTTGCTCTCATAATCTGCTGTCAGTGTAGTCATCAATTTGTCCATTATGTCTTCCTCTGAAATTTCTCCACCATTGTTTCTGATTCCTGAAACTGCTTCCTGAAACTACTTCATTAATCCTCTGATTGTAAGCTCTGATGTTTTCTTCAGGTAGCATCTCTAAATTGTTGTATCTCTTCTTCCATGTCTTTCTACGCGCATTCTTTGCTTGGATGTCTCCTTCAAACATATCTTCTAGGTACTTCCATATTGAATAGGCTTTATCTGCCTTCTTAATATCAGAAAATTCACTGTCAGATAAGGCACTTATAGGGCTTCTTTGGCAATTGCATTTTGGTGAATACTTCCTTTTGTTTAATAGTAGAATCTTCTTCTGCAAGATCTTTCAAAGTAGGAACATCAATTGCATGAGTAGCTACCTCATAAATCTCAAAACCAACGCACTGTAGGTGTGTTATCATTTTGTTCTTCCAGTCAAGATAATTCTCTCCATCAAACTTAGGACTCTCTTTTCTGAAGTACGCCATTTGATCTACCTTAAGCTGTTAAGCTTTTTCTCCAAGGCACTTGGCTCTAATACCAATTGTTAGGAATAGTCCCAAGAGATAACTGAGAAGGGGGGTGAATCAGTTATCTACTAGATTCAATTCTTTATCCATTAAGTACAAAATAACATTAAGCATAAACACAACAAGATAACACAGAATAGAACACCACAATTTTGGTTACGGGGAAACCCAAAATAGGTAAAAACCCCGGAGGGAATTAGCACCCACAAAGAACTGCACTAGAGTATAATGATCCCTGTTAGAAGATCTTACAACCCTGTTAGGAGTTGATTTTTACAATGCAATAAGTACAGTGACCTGGTCAAAGGTCGGACCCTGCTAGGAGTCTTTTACAAATAACCCTGTTAGGGGTGAGGACACACTGTCCAATAGCACACTGCTTAAATGATGAAGGCTGCAACCCTTTGTACAACAGATATATACTATATCTAATATTTGAACTGTTTAAGTAGACCTGCTGTCTTGATCATTTCCAGTGACTTGTATAATCTTTCTGCTTCTTCACATAGATCTTTAATTGATGAATGATGTAGCTTTACTGTTCTAATACATTAGACATTCTGCTCTGTAATTGTCACGACTTGTCTCTTCTTTTTCTTCACATTCTTGCTTGGCGATCACAAATGAACTACTATAAGTATCTTCCTCAAAAAATATGATTACATCGGCTGTAAGAAGCCTTTCAACAACTTTCTTGTCGGCTAAACTAAGCACGCAACATAATTAGAACCGCGCAACTCAAAATGAATAGATGCATCGCTTCACACAGTCAGCTCCACCAAAATAACTCAAACATCACACTTCAGATGAAACACGTTAAGTGCCATTGGTTAAACATTCTTAACTCATAACTAAACATGAATCCGAACACGCATATCCCAAAGATAGGCGCAACTGAAGAAACAATGAAATTATTGTCGGCTCTTAATAACAATCTTCTGAAACTGTAGCTGGTAAACAAATCAACATAACTCAACTTTAACTGCACTATTGAATCTGCGTGTATGAACATAGCATAATAAATATGTCTACAACATACAAATAACCGCGCAAGGCTCCAACATATCCATACTGATAATTAAATACAAAACACTGTTGTATACTATATGTTGTCATCAATGACAAACATACAGTCAACTGTTTGCACAAAGGCAAATCTCCAACAACATGTTTGTTGCATGTGCTTTTTGTGAGTTGCATGTTGCTTACATATTTTGTTTAACACGCGAAGTCTCATGTTTTGCCACACGAAGGTTTCTTTGATAGGTTTTAATAAATTTTTCCTCAAAAATTATCTGATGGATGTATAATTTTATCCCTTAAAAAATTATGGGAGGGTTTTATAATTTTTTGTCTATAAAAAAATATTTTAGGTTTTTTAATTTTTTCCTTAAAAAATTACTGTAAGGTTTTAATATTTTTTTTTCCTAAAAAATTATCTGTTTCGATGTATGTCTACTTTTGATCCATTTTTCACCTCAAAATTCGTGTATGGTTTTTTCGTTTTTTCTTTTAAAAATCATTTCTGGGTCTTGTAATTTGTGAAATTGTTTGTTCGTGTGGGATTTTGTTTGTTGGTTTTTTTACATTTTTTTCCAAAATAACGATGCTTTGTAAACTTCAGTTTTAGGATTTTGTCGATTTTTCTACAAAAATCGTGGCTTCTTGCAGTCTGTTTTTAGTCGTAATGCTCATCTACAAAAGTTCTTGGTGAATCATCTTGCAGTTTGTTTTTGGGCATAGTGCTCATCTGCAAAAGGGTTTGCTGACTTTCCTCAAAATCGTGGTTTCAGTTTCATCTCGGTCTTTGGCTACAAGGAGTAATACCTTTGTTACCCAACATCAGATTGGATGGCTTCTTGGTCATTAACATTTTGTAGATCCAAGGAGGGTCTCAGCAACAACAGAATGTTCTGAAGAATTTGTGACCAAAAGATAGTAATTAGACGATGACCATTAAGGGAGGGTATTAGAGTATTATAATGTTTCTTTAATGGTCATCTTAGTTAGTCTCTACTTTATCAGGTAGTATCTATTTTCATCTTTAGTTCACGATTGTTTCTTCTAGAAACATTGTCTTTGTAAATCTGTATAAGGAGCTTTCATCTCCTCTGTTTAATAACAACAACATCGATTTACCATAACAGGTTTGCTTTGCGGATCCATAGCCTTGCATTTCTCAGCTCGGATGTAAGCTCATGCAAGAGAACTAAACACTCTAAAGTGCTCAACTATGGGTTTCAAACCAGTCCAAGCTTGAAAAGGAGCTACCCTTTCACAATTTTATGAGGAACTCGGTGTTGGATATAACAAGCACAGTTGATAACCTCTACCCAATACTAAGGTGCCAAAGATTTGGAGTGAATCATACAATTAGCCATCTCCTTCAAGGATCTATTCTTGTGTTTTTGTGACACCATTCTATTGAGGACTAAATATGGAACAATGTGCTGCATGTTGATACCTTTTGAAGCACAAAACTATTCAAACTAATTGTTAACATATTCAACCCCTTATTTGTATGCAAAATCTTGATGAACTTCCTAGATTGATTCTCTACAGAAGTTATATGCTAATTAGCACAAGGTTGAGTCCAAATTTGAGGTGGGAGATATGGTTTATTTGAGACTCCAACCTTATTTTTTAATCTTCACTAAAGAAAAGTGGTGCTAAGAAACTCAAACCACAATTCTATGGTCCATTCAGAGTTTCACAATGCATTGGGGAGGTGGCCTATGAGCTAAAGTTACCAGCCAGCAGTAAGGTTCATAATGTATTTCATGTCTCCAGGTTCAAGAAGGCTTTAGGTCACAATGTGATGCCATCAACAGAGTTACCACCCCTGGATTAAGAGGGGAAATTGATATTGATTCCAGAGGCTATCATAAATACCAGGGAGAGGACACTTTGGAAGAAAGCCATCAAAGAGTACCTGGTCAAATGGAGGAATCTACCAGTGGAAGATGCTACATGGGAGAATGAACAGATCTTGTAGCATCCGGAACTGAAATTGCTTGAGGACAATCAATACTAGGAAGGGCGAACTGTAATATCCCCCTTTCTAGCACATGTTGTATGAGTTTTTTGTTAGCTTATTTCTCCATGGTCCCATATGCTAATCAAGACATTTAAGGGACTTTGAGGCCATTTGGCCTAGGCAATTTTTGTTAAACGTCAATTTGAGGTGTTTGGATATAGTTTTGGCATAATTTCTATTTGTAGTACGTCATTTGGGCAGGGCCAAGATCTTCAGTGGCAGTGCCATGTCGATGGTTAATGGTTATTATCAACTAGCAATCGCACCTTAGTGTGCAATGGGTATGCCGTAGAGGTATGGAAGGTCAACTAAGTATGGGTACTACGAAAAACATGTCATTAATATTTCAATTCTAATAAGTCAAAAAAATAATTTTTTTATTTGATTATTTATTATCTTAATACTTTATTATTTATTTTAACTCTTTCTGAACTATAATATATTTTAATATTATTATTTTGATATATATATATTTTTTGGTCGGTAATAGTGTTTTTTTATTGATAGAATAAAAAGATTACATTATACTTTCAGCAGCGATAATAGCTTGAAACTTTCAGACTGCATCATCTACCGGAGTCATTGCTCCTTTACATTATCAAACTTTCATCCTACTTATCTGAATAACAGTCTATTTGCATATGACAACTTTTTTAAAAAATATTACAGATTCAAACCCTACTTATCATTGACAATACATATATAAAAGACCAAGGCGTTTTAAGCCTATTAACCATGGCTACTGTGACTAACCAAAACATTATACTTCGCGGGTCATAGGATATGTCTGTGAAAAACAACAGCGAAAAAAACCTTCCAACTGACAAAAATGTGGGTCGTTGCGCATTCCTTCATGTTTTCGGCGCTCCCAAAACTCCAAGCTTTCATCAGCGCTTCATTGCATCTGCCTACTGTCACTCCAAAAAGGATTCATAAAAAAAAAACATCTATATGGAAGGATTCTACAGTAAACCAACCTTCCTTTTACCACGGCCGCAAGGATTCCTTTTCTTCTTCGGCACATTCACCAGAATTGCAGCTGCTCGCGTATTAACCACAAAGGTTTGATTCCTCAATTCTTCCTTCATCTCATTCCAGCCTTCCACTGCTTGTTGATACATATAAGGTTTATCCACCTGTGCTTGCCACTGCAGAAAGGGAATAAGCCCAAAACGCCGAGCATCGTCTTCATCCTCGAAACACTCCGAGATATCTTGCCCAATGCCAGGCACTGACCATTGCAAAATTAAGTCCAAGTCGCCTAAAACATCCTTCTCAAACAGAGCCTTAGTGATTCGGCCCACTTCATCAGTGCTCTCCCGGATTTCCAAACCCCAAGCCATAAAAATTGAGATGACATCCAGGTTAGTCCGTCTCCTTCACCTTCCTACTTTGAAATTGTGTTCTGATAACTTTTAGAACACTTGCTACCATCTGCTCAGATTTTACCTTCAGCAAACCTTTAATTCTTTCATAACTAATTGGGCCTTTAAAGGCCTTCATCTGCTTCTCAGAGTCGAGGCTAAAGTTTGCTTCCATTCTCGCAGTAAGTTTTCCAATGCAACAATACTTCAATTTGAAAAACAAAGCCGTAACTTTGCTCTGTTTTTAAAGACCCCGCGAAGTGATTTCCTCTGCCTTCACCGGAATTCGTGTGAAGTGACCTTTCTTTCCTTTTTTCCAGCTTGCGCCATAAATGCCCTTCATAACAATAACTGATCGCGTCAGCTTACTGTCCTTCTAAAATCATTACCATTTTGGTAATTGATCCTGCAATGATGCATTCTCTTATTCTTTCGAGAAAGGCGGATGAGCAAGTAATAAACTTTAAATTTAATGAATTGATTACCTCTATTTGAAAAGGTGGTGGCATTAATAGATCTTAATTTATCTTTCTTCCAAATTTAGACTTAAATCACATAAGTTAAGAGTAGAAAAGTTATCAAAAATCTGATCATTTCTTTTCTCAAAAGTAGTTGCCCAATTAGCAACCTTATCTGCCTCAGTGTTTCCCTCACGTAGAGTGTGAGAAATTTTAAATTCCTTAAACTCCTGCAGGCATTCATTGATTTCCATGATAATGCAATTGACATACCAGGTGTTAGATTGATTCTTTTTTATTGCATCGATTATGATTTTCGAATCCCCTTCTAAATGAATATTTTCCACCCCCAACACCTTTCCCAATTTTAAAGCTAATAGCGCTGCTTGAGCTTCTGCAATATTGTTAGATCCATCTTCTAACCTTTTAGCTGCTAAGGCTAACAAATCACCTTTGTAGTTCCTAGCTATGGCCCCTGCTCTAGATATCCCAGGGTTTCCCTTCGATGAGCCATCAAAGTTTACTTTTATCCAACCGGTATCCGGAGGAACCCATCTAACATCATCTCTACAAGTTTTAATCATTCCTGATTGACTCCCATTATTTTTATACCTTATCTTAATCCCTGGCCAATGTCGCTGTATTAAGCTATCCCATGATGTAAAGATGGTATTAGCCTTTAATTTGCTGACTGCAGAGCTCATGACTTCTTCTATCATAACATCAATCCTATGGCAAACTCTCTCTACTGATTCTGAAACTTCTCTAAAAACCATTCGGTTCCTCTCCTTCCAAATCTCCCAGATGACAATTGCAGGACAGATAGTCCAAATTTTAGAGAGAGTAGATTTCCAAGGGGGATTATACCATCCTTTGAAAATATCTAAAATAGAATAAGGCAGAGGGCCTATGAAGTTTAATCTTGACTTTATCCTGTCCCAACATTGATGAGAGAAATCACAATGAGCTAAAAGATGATTTACATCCTCATTAGCATGTTCACACAACGGGCATCTTGAGGGGCCAGTGAAACCATAATTCCTTCTCCTATCATTTGTAAGAATCCTATTTTGGATGGCTAACCAAGCAAATGCTCCTGCTTTAGGTAAGCCATAATTATCCCATCATAGTTGAAAGGGCCAATCCATCTTATTCTCCTCCCTTGCTAGAAGGTGATAGCCTAGTTTTGCAGAGTAATTACCACTCTTGGCGGCACACCATATAATGAGATCCTTCTTATTCACTAAGGACAGAGATCTTGCTGTAAAAATTGCATTCATTTCAGAGCATAATTCAGCCCCTAAGCCTGTAGTAGCTGTCTCCTTCCATCCCCATTGCTGTCCCAAAGGGCCCGGTTTTAGCACCATGTAATCCTTAACCTTATCTCCCCATATCTCCTTAAAGTTATCAATAAGTTCCCTCGAGTGCTGACTTTCTATCAATGTCGATCTGTCATTCCATGAATCCTCCCAGAACAGTGCATTCTGTCCATCTCCCACTTGCCAAGATAAATGGTTAATTACAAGAGGTCTACATTCTAAAATGAAGTTCCAAACTGAGGATCCCTTGGGAGGATTATGAACTGTGAAAATTCGTCGGTCCTCTCCAGAATCTAGGTATTTAGCCTTCAAAATTCTAACTCAAAGTTGAGAAGGATTGGTATAGATATCCCAAACAAGTTTAGCTCCTAAGGCTTTGTTAATCAGCTGCCACTTGCGGAGCCCAGCACCTCCATTTTTCTTTGAAGTGCATATAGTATCCCATGCTACTAATGGTATTTTTTCCTCTTCTTGACCACCATTCCAAAAGAATTTGCGCATGCGTTGCTCAATATATCTCAACACCTTGATTGGAATCTTGAGGCAGCTCATAGAAAAAATAGGAATGGCTGAAATAACTGATTGGAGCATAAGAATGCGTCCAGTATAAGAGAGCCATTTACCTTTCCAACTTTCCATTTTCTTAACACAACTGTCTATTAAATCCTTCCATAAACTAGCTTTAGAGGACCCTGCAAAAAGTGGAATGCCTAAATACTTGTTTGGGAGAGAACCAACTTTCATCCCAAGGATCCTGGTGATATGCTGTTGGGTAGGGAGATTTGTATTAAAAAAGAAAATCTCTGATTTCTCCCAATTGGCAGCCTGACCGGAAGCCTTACTGTAAGTGTCAAGGGTTGATTTAATAATTCTAGCTTCACGGGCTGAAGCTTCCCCCTTGAGATAAGTATCATCTACAAATTGTAGATGAGTGATAGCATCTAGACCCCTAGCCACTCTGAGACCTTTCCAATCATCTAACAATTTGGTTTTATTGATAGATCTGCCTAGTGCTTCGGCTAGGATGATGAACAGGAATGGAGAGAGAGGGTCTCCCTGCCGAATGCCAGTAGTAGTTTCAAAAAAACCTTGGGGGCTGCCATTCACCAATATTGACAGCCTTGTGGTTGACATGCAGCTATAAACCCAGTCACACCAGGCTTTTCCAAAACCAAATTTTTTGAGCACCTTGATTAGAAAACTTCTATTCACATTATCATAAGCTTTCCTTATGTCTAATTTCACCATCATGCTAGCAGTTTTTCCAGCCTTTATAGAATGAATGACCTCGTGCACTACTATTATTCCTTCATAAATAGAGCGTCCTGGGGCAAACCCTCTCTGTTCTTCTGAAATCAAAGTAGGTAGCACGACTTTTAGCCTATTAGCCATTACTTTTGTTATTACTTTGTAAACAATATTACATAGGGCAATTGGTCTTAAATCATCAAAGGATTCCTTCTTCCCTTTCTTTGGGACTAAAGTCAGAAAGGTGTTATTAAAATCTTTGGAAATGAAACCTCCATTCCGAGATTCCTCGACCACTTCACATAATTCTCTTCCCATAAAATGCCATGCTTTTTGGAAAAATAAGGCAGGCAAACCATCTGGCCCCGGAGCTTTATCACTCTTCATATTAAAAAGGGCCTTTTTCACTTCAGATTCAGTGATTCTGCGCATAAGCCACTTGTTCTGTTCTATAGAGATAAGCTGAGGGATTACCTCCAGAAACTCCTCTGTCTCCTCCCCTTCGTCTACTTCTTTTGCAGTGCCTGACTGTAGCCTCATTAATCTGATCTGGTTAAGTGAGTAGAGTGCCCTGAGTATCTTTGATGGAGAAAATTTTGTTTACAGATCTTCTGCCTTTTACTGAATTGTGGAAAAACTTCGTGTTTCTGTCACCCTCTTTAAGCCACATTTCTCTAGATTTCTGTTTCCAATAAGTTTCTTCTCTATTCAAAATCTCAAAGTATTTCTTCCTTAACTCTGTCTCTTGATTAAATATACGTAAGTCCATCCCACCAGCAGCAGTAACTTCATTTAAAGCAGCCAGTTCTGCTTCCAGTTTATATTTCTCCTCAAAAATATTCTTAAAATGTTCCCTATTCCAGATCTTTAAATTCTCTTTAATGAATTTCAATTTTTAAAAAAAGATGAAAGCATAATTACCAGATATTTTTGGAGCAGATTTCCACCAGCTTTCAATCAGCTCCCAGAAGCTGGGATCTCGTAACCACATCTTCTCAAACCTGAAAGGAGCTCGTTCAGGAGCCGCTTCTTCAATAATTCTAAGACATATCAGAAAATGATCTGAACCAGTGATAGGTAGTATTTCAGCTTGACATAGCCAATTAGTTTCCACCCAGGCCCCTCCCAGGAGAAACCTATCTAACTTCTCAGCAATATTTGTGAAACCTTTACATCTGTTAGCCCAAGTAAAGGCGCCATTTTTGAAATCGACATCTTGTAATTCATTTGATGCTACAAAATATGCAAAATCCCTCTGACTCTGACTAATCATCCCTTTCCCCCAAGTTTCTCATCTGGAGAAAGAATGGCATTGAAATCCCCTGCTATCATGAAGAGGCTATCCTTCATTCTTGAAATTATGTCAGTGAGGGACATCTATAACTATTGCTTTCCTTAGGGGTTGCAAGGGCCATAAATATTAATAGCAAAAAAAGTGACCTTGTGTTGAAAAGAATGGATCTGAACTAGCTGCCAATTATTTCCTTCTTCTATCTTACTGACTTTTACTGCTGCCTCCTTCCACATTATACCCATCCCCCCAGACGCACCTTCAGCATCTGTAAAGAGACATTCCCATAAATGAAATTTCCTAGTAAATTGTTGCACACCCAAACCACATAACTTTGTTTCTTGTAAGAAAACCACATCAGGTTGGGCTTGGTCAAGACATCTTTTGACCAAGCGCTTTTTGTCAGGGGCATTGCAGCCCCTAACATTCCACGAGAGGAGCTTCATAGCTTCCGGGAAGAGGAGCCACCTCTTCCCGATCTGGTCAATTTCGACTGGTTTGCTGCACTGCTAGCAATAGCAAGTTTGGCCTTAGCCGACTTTGGTCCTCTTTTTTCTTTTTCTTTGATGTTAGGTTTAGTGAGCAAGGATTGAGATTGACTGATGGTTCTTTCTTCAAGGAGGTTTAGCTGATCTAATACTCCAAAGTCATCCTTTACTGCATCTGCAATTCCCTCTTCGGACTCAGAAATCCAATCCTTATCCTCCTTATCCTTCATTTCTTCCATAGATGCATCCAGATTACGAATAGGGGTGATCTGGATATCTTTGCATTGATCTGCTTGTTCAAAGTCCTCACCCTCTATATTCTGATCTTCGTTCTCAGAATGGTAAACACCTGCAGCTGTGAAATTTGGTTTGCAACCTCTGTTAGTCAACTTTTTCATGAGGCTCTTGGGGGTTTGCAAACATGCCTCCCCTGTAGCCGGCACTATAGACACCACAAACCCTTCATTTAACTCCGAGTGTCTGTCCTTATGAGAATCAAAAGGGGTTTCGCTTACTACTTGGGTGGAGAGCGTGCTCTCTATATTGCCCCCAAGTATAGAGCTGTCAGTAATATTATCCATTCTGCCTTCCTTATCTGAAGTAGCCTGAGTGATAGCTGCTTGGGAGTTAATCTCTGCAACTGAGGATCGAATATCCACCATCTCCTCTTCAAAGTGAATCGACCATAGGGGTTGTCGAGTTCTAGTGCTTTCTATTAGTTTGATCAATTCCAAACTATGATTTACTGCCAAGGCTTTGCCTTTTTCATTAGCTTTCACTGCTTCCGTGCAAAGGTTAGCCTCTTCAATCTCAATTTTCAATCTCCATTCTCCCTTGTTTGACCCGAGCACTACAAATTCTGGAATCTCATAACATTTTTGTATTTTAACCAATATTTTGGAATAAATATAAAAGTCATTCTTATCCACCACTTCCTCAGAGGTTAAAATTTTTCCCACAGAGTTTCCAATAATCTTTAGGGTTTCTACATTTTGATATTCCCAAGGAAGGTTTCTGAGTTTCAGCCAGACTGCTATGTTTTCCACTTCTTTATCTGGGTTGAAATTAGGCCCCCAATCACAGATGTAAATGCCTTTCCCATCTATAGTAAACGGCCCACCCTTTACTATCCATTCTTTATCCTTCTTTGTTGGGCAGATGATTAGCAAGAACTCGTTTGATAGGGTTTTGATTTCAAAATCCCTCCCCCAGTTAGCCTCTATCCAGGTTTGAATCTTTTGTAAGGATGGCCATGGGCCTAACCATTTCATGAAAAAAGCTGTATCTTGTAATCTAATAATAGATTCCTCCCATTGCTTGTTCTCAATCAATAATGAAGAGGCTCTTACAGTGATAGTGCTATCTACCTTAATGACTTCTCGTGGAGCTAGAGAAACCACATGTGCTTTGGGGGGGACTGTCTCTGAATCTTTAGGACGCCAGAACTTATCTTCTATCTGCTTGAAGCTAAACTTGTGAGGTTGCAGCAAGGATCCAGTCGACCGCTAGGTTGAATGCATCCCATTCTCCCGATTCCCACCATTCCTTCCTCTATTAGAGTTTCGGGCCGGATCTTGTCTGGGTGGTCTCCATTCCACATTTTTATTGATTCTATGCTTCCTGGAATCATTTTGGGCCTGGAGATTGAAAGGTCTGTGGAAACCAGTGTTCGACCTTCTCCGAAAGCCTTCCAGACTGCCGATTCAATTTTGTCTCCAAAAGAAACCGTTGTGAGTCATTTGTTTGGAATGTGATCCCCAACGAGACTCCCTCTGTATCTTGCCTTGAGCCGACTGGTTTCTCCAAAAATTTCTTCCACCATAGCCATTGCCTCCATAGTCGTTGCGCTCCATAGTTTTTTAAAATTGTTGAACCTTGGTTGTTATTTTGATATATTTTGACTGTGTATTTAGTTTATTTAATTTTAATATTTTATTTAAATTTAAGTTTGAAATTTATTTCAATTATTGTCCTTTTATTTAATTTGTAATTATTTGTATTATTACAATTTTAATTATTGTAAAATAATAATATTTTTTATTTTAGTTTATATATTCAAATAAATTTTAAGTGTAAATCTATCTCAAAAGTTGCGAAGTGAGAGAAAATTTCCTATTAGTTTCTTATTGCCAACAATTGGAGAATAACACGTGTCTTCTAAGGAGTTATGCTCAAGATAACATCTCTCTCTACTTCTTTTTGGTCCTTATGTCTATTTATCTTTCTCTTCCTCTCTTCCTCTATCTTCATCTATACATCTATCTTACTCCCTCCCCTTTATCTCTAGACATGTCTCTCTCTCTCTCTCTCTCTCTGAGTGGTTTTGCTAAATATCTTACTAATTGACCTCATTGTATGCAAAAGGGCAAAAAATTGTCTTAATTGACCTTCGCCACCTCTTCGGTGTCGTTTAGATTGAACTTTCCTTCTTGAATCAGCTTCATTATTTCAAAATGTAGAATAGTTATAATCAATTATATTATGACTGTAATCTTCAGCAATAATTATTTTGAATTGTATAATTAATGATATTAGGGTTAGAAAAAATGAATAATCATCATATTGACCAGACAAATAAAACAAGTAGTCATGCTAAAAAGAACCAAATTGTAACCTAAGTAGCAAACATTATATTTGACAAAAGTGATGCTCTATTGGCAATAATGAAGCATAATATTAATGTTTCCATTGTATCACATAAATATCTAACGATATAAAACTTATGCATATAAAATTAATTTGTATAATCAAAAAGTGTTTTCAACTTATAAATATTAGGATAAATTAATTAGTTATCTCTCCCTCCCTTTCACTCCTTTATCTAATTACATATCTCATTATCTATGCCTCTTTTATCTCTCCATCTCTATTTATATCTCATTATCTCTACATTTCTTTCTCTATCTTTCCATCTCTCTACCTCCCTCTCCCTCTCTATCTTTATCTCCCCCTCTACCTCTATCTTTCTATCTATATCTCTCCTCTTTCCTTTCTCCCTCTACCTTCCTCTCTCCTCTATCTCTAGATATGTCTCACAAAAAAGGAATATGTAATTTACAACCAGGTAAGATATTTTACATTTTTCAAATGAATTGAGCTCCTACGTGCATTAGGTACTCATACTTTGGAGAACTGGAAAAAGAGCGGTGTCCATATGCATCTCTCTCTCTCTCTCTCTCTCTCTCTCTCTCTCCATTTCCATGTCCACGTGCATCTCTATATCTATCTTCTTCACTATCTCTATCCCTTATCTCAATCTCTTGACCCTCTCCATCTCTCTCTCCTCTTCCCCCTCTTTATATCTCTCTCCCTCTCCCCCTATTAAACATAACATGACCTATTGATAATGTAGCCTTCTAATCTTCCTAATTCAAAGTTTTTGTTTCAATCATGTTTGGACCCCTATAAGTGAATGCATAATTGATTTCAAGTTACAGGGCCAAAACCACCATTGGAGCAGACACTATACCCAATCTCATTGTAGTTGTGGAAGAACCACATTTAAAATCAACTGGGTTGTGTTTCCTCGCAATTGGCGTGAGCAAAAGGGTCACTATCGAAGAAACAATGGCCGCCACTAACAAGAAAGAAGACCCATCTGATTCCGGAAAAACAAGGTGCCACATAGTAGACAAAATGGCACTGCTAAGCCCAAGGCATCCCTTCATCAAACCCACCACAATTCCTTTGTTCCCTAAGAAATTATTCACACAGGTCACAGTAGAAGTCGTGTTATAGTAAGTCTTGCTATTGATGGCCACACAGATGAACACACACATCTCCCACATAGTAGGAGTCGCTAGGCGACCGGTCACAAAGAGCCATATGACCACATAGCCTAACGAATTCTGTGTCGCTCCAACAAATAGGACAAGGCATGGAGGAAAGTGGTCATAGATGAGGCCTGAGATAATGCCTATACACTCTCCGGTGTCTTTTAAGACGGAAATTAAGTCGAGCTGCTATTGGGTGTAGGCAAATCGGGTCTTAATGGTCTGGGAATAAAGGCTAAAACTGTATGAAGCTACACAAAATTCTATCCATATGCATGCTACCAAAACTGTCCATCTGTTGCTGAAAATTTCGCTCCCTATTAAGACTAACTGAATGGTGTTAGCTGAAAAATTCAGTCTTCAGTGACAACGTGAAAAATCCTCTTTTTCGAAACGAAGTTTCCTCCCTCCTTCGTCTAGGGTGAACGTGTAAAAATCCAAAGTTGATGTGGGACATCTTTGTAATCATTTCAATTCAAGTCGTATCGTTTGTAAGTCTAAAACAGTCTGTAACTAAATCGGAGGCTTCGACGACATTGCCACTGTGGTGGAAGAGACCAAAAAGGATGAGCGACGAGGATTGTCGTGATGGTCGTCCATTGGTTATTGAGTTGTTTCAACCGTTGATTTTATAAAGTAGGTTGGGGCTCTTCAAATAGAAAACGCCTACAACGTAACAAGAGATTTTATTACCATTTATATGATTTATTTATGCATTAATAAAGTTAGATTATAAAGTTAAATATTAATATTTAACTTTATTGATGAGGGACTATAGTTATGTGGGAAATATTTAAATAATAAAGGTTCCCTTATTTAATAATACAATGGAGATATAAAATGTAAATGGGGAGTTATGTTTATTTATCCTGTTGGCATCTGGCGACTGATCATGCAAATTGTACTCTCTTTGGGTGGAGGAGTCAGCCCGAAGGGCCGTCGTTATGTCGGCGCAAAGCGCCACCCGAAATTAGAGAGCGAAGCTCCCGCCAAATTCTCATACTCTTATAGGAATACGAGGAAAAGATTACGAGAATATTCTTTTAGGGTTAGGGTTAATTTTGTTAAGCGACTTTGTAAACTGCCTAAAAGGGCTTGATAAATAAGTGGCGGTGTAATGTGAAATTATTAGACTGTAATTTTGCTTTTCGCTGGATAATAAAATAAGTGGACGGCTGTTTCTCTGGTGGATGTAGCCCATATTGGGTGAACCATGTTAAATCTTTGTGTTATTTGTTTTTCTGTCTTCTCTATTTCTGCATTATCTTAATATTGTTTATTGCTCATATCTGCCTAAACCCTAACATATGCCTGAGTGAATGAACTCTTATGAGAGCATTATAAAAGATTTCCAAGGGCTCACTTTCAGGCAAGTTGGAAAATACAAGAAATTGATGAAATTGTTTGGAGAGTTTTTCTCAAGGGCTTGGAGGACGAAATCCCTCTTCACTTACAATCTCTACGTTGTTGAAAGACACAGTTTGGGGATTCATTTGGTATTTGCATTCAAGTAATACATCATACATAAAGAATTCTGATTTGATGTTATATCAGAATTTGTGTGAAGAATTGTGGGGATATAGTTTGCATTCAATCAAGGGTTGGAGGACGATCTTAAGAGGAAATAGAAGGAGTTTATTGCTCTGCATTGACACGTACTCGCCTCACCATATTAGAACTTTTGTAGCCGTGGTATTCCTTCCTAGCCGTCTCATTTGAGTTGCTAACAAAGTGGAAAATTAGAGTTGGGTGTTGGAAGAGAAACAATTGGGTTTTGGGGGTTTCAGAACTGCATCTTGGCAGAAACAAGACCCTTGTTCAGTGCCATTCTTCTTAGCCGCATCTGATTGGAGTTAGAAGGCATCTAGGGTTCGGAAAACATATAATGCTGTTATATGAACTGCAATCGTCTTTTCCAGCATATCGATTTGATGGGTATGTCTCAGACTAGTTGTAATCTCATTTAGCTGGAATGGTATTCAGTTTTAGAGAGAAATCTGTACTTCAGACCTAATTTGGAAAATTTGGAAATATATAATGTGAATTTTTTGAGATAATATCTTTCTTTAATATATCAATGCTGCAATTCTTTACTGTATTTGCATTCATATTATGATTGGATAAATTAGTGTCAAACTCACAAACCATACATTAAAATCGAAAAATATATTAGACCAAACTAGGCAGCCTATTATAGGGCTTAAATTACATTCTATTTTTTTATTAATGCTGGCCAACCATCCTCCATTTTGGTGTCCTCTCCCACATCGTGCCTGTTTGTAAAATGAAAAATAAATTTAAATTTAATGGGCCGTTCCTATTGGGGAATGAAAAATAAATATTAGAATTGTATTTAAGTTTAGTCAACCCCTCTTAGATGGGTCAACTCCTTTGGGCAAAGGGGTATATTGGAAGGTATACATTCAAGATGAGTGGGGAAGAAGGAAAGTGGTGCAGGGGCACTACAAGAGCAAGAGGAGGAAGGTCACAAGACCTCAAATGCATAAGGGCTTGGTCCTTAAGCCATTTGTAATAAGTTTGTTTAGGTTGTAATAAAGACCCCACCTTGTAACCCAATGACATGGATTTGGCAAGTCTATAAGCCACCATGGACATATGGGCTTAGGGGTACTTAGGAGAGTCATATAAGTGTTTAGGATGTGCCTTAGGAGGTTTGTAGCAAGTCATAGATGACTCAAAGTCATCGAGTTGCAAAAGTGTCAATTTTGACAACTTTTTGTAAAAGTTGTAAATGTTGCTAATGACAACTTGTCATCAAAAGTTGCATTTTGCACCCAATGGTCATCATAGTGCAAAAAAGTGGTTAGGGACCGTTGAGGAAGGCATACAAATGTTGAATCAACTCTCTCCAAGAGGAGAGGAGGACATTGTAATGATTTGGCATCTTGAGATTGAGTGAAACTGAGAATTTCCTGCATTTTCCGTGTTCAGACATCGTGTACGGCCTTGTACGGTGTAGTACTTTCAATTTGGAATTATAGGGTTGTCTTTTATCTTTCAAATGCAACAAGTTTGAGGTCTTGATTCAATGTGAAGAGGGAGAAAACGCTATTTTACTCTCTGGTGGTCTGTACAGGCAACATTCCTAGGGCTTGGCAAACAAATGGCCATATCTTGCAAATCCACCCTTGGTTCTTAACTGCCCTAGAGGAAATACAAGTATGGCCAATGTACTTTAGGAATCTAGTGGTGTTTTGTAGGTTCCAAATAGGAGCAGGGAGAAAGTTGATGCCCTAGGTGGACATCTCCATGTGGCCACCGCGTAGAAGAAAAGTAAAGGTACCATATGTGGAGTTGGGTGATTGACCAAAGGCTATAACTTTGGATTTGGTGATTTCTTCATGTGCAGGAGACATCCAAGTGGTTGGTTCATGTCAAGTTGGCCTAGATAACACCTTTTCAGAGCCCTTTAGGTCCTTTGGGTCTTGGGAAACACATCAAGCCTAAGTAAGCCATTCTATCCTTAAGGGTCACTTGGAGTCCCTAAGACAAACCTAAGGGTTTGATTTTGTTTTAGAAGCAATTGAAGCAAGGAGGATATGGAACCTAATAAAGAAAGTACCTTACACCCTATGGAGTCAGAGTTGGGATGTTAGAGTCCTTGGCTTGGTTCTTGGATTGAGGAACCTATCATATCTATAACAAGTGGAGAAGCAAGGGCTCTGCATCAGATTGGTATAAGAGCGTAGGAGAGTTCTTTTGGGAAGGAAGATTGTACATGGCAGCAGAGGAATCAGAAGGTGAGGCTAGGAACATGCCTCCAAAGTTGACAAATGCAGAGCTTTCCAAAATGGTGCAAGAGAACATTGAAGAGAACCGTCAGCTTAGACAATTGGTAGAAAGATTGGAGGGTAGACTAGGAAGAGAAGAACCAAGAGGCTCAGAGAGAGTGGAAGAGGGAGAAGAGGAGAACTCCTAGGAGCAGGAAGAAGAGGAGATTCCTGCAGAGCATAGGTACCTAGTGAATGCCCTGAAGTTTGTGGAGAGGAGAACCATGGACCAGAAGTCAGACCTTCCCATGTTCAGTGGGAAGATGGATGCTGATGGAGTGATGGACTGGATTGAGTCCTTGAATAACGTTTTTTAATGTGAAGACATTGTTGACAATCAGAAAGTAAAGGTTGCAAAGTAAAAGATGAAGGGAGCAGCCTTGACATGGTGGATCAAGGTGGATTTTTGTCCAAGGAGAAAGAGTAAAGGAAGGAAGAGGAATGATAACCTCTTGGAAGAAGATGGTTTCAGAAGTTAAAGAAGCCTATGTACCTGAGGACTATGAGGTCCAAGTGCACAAAAGAAGACATAATCTCAAACAAAAAAAGATGGATGTGTGTACTTATACTGAAGAGTTTCAAAGATTGAGTATGAAGTCTAAACAAAGGGAAGAAGAGAGCCTAAGGGTAGCAAGATATCTAAATGTCCGTAGGTGGAATATACAAGAGGAGTTGAATCTCCTAATCCCTGACACTGTCCATAAATGCTATCAGTTAGCATTAAAGGTGGAAGAGAAACATAAAAGAAGACAGGAGCAAAACAATAGGGGAAGAGGTAGACAATCAAGAGGAAGAGGAAATTTTAGAGGAAGGGGACCAAACTGGTTCCAAGGAGAGACCAGTCAAGACCACTCAAGGAATGATAACAATAATAGAGGAAATTTCAGAGGGAGAAGGCCCAATTTCAGAGGTAGATCTCCAGGAAGAGGAGCAGTAACCATAAGATGTTTTAATTGCAATCAAGAGGGACATATGGCTAGCAGATGCCCAAAGAATGCAGGAACTAGTTCTCATGGAGAAAGGAGAACTCATCTAGCACAAGAATCAGATTGCCAAAGTGTGAACACCCCTGACTCATATGGGTATCCAGAACAAGGAGAGGCACTCATGATGAGGAGGACTTTGCTGAAAGTACCAACACCCAAGGAGCCACCACAAAGAAAAGCTATCTTTCGTACCACTTGCAAATCAGGAGGAAAGGTATGTAAAGTTTTGGTTGATTCCGGGTCTCCTGAAAATTTTGTGTCATTAGAAATGGTGGAAAAGTTGAAACTAAGAAGGGTTCCTCATCCATATCCATATAAGGTGTCTTGGCTCACAAAGGGACAACAAACCCTTGTAGAGGAGCAGTCATGGGTAGAGTTCCAAATAGGTGCATATAGAGATAATGTTTTGTTTGATATTGCAAACATGGATGCTTGTCATCTTCTCTTAGGAAGACCATGGCAGTATGACCTCAAAGCACACCATGGTGGATTCAAAAATACCTATTCTATCACAAAGGATGGCAAAGTCATTGAACTGTTACCTCTGACAGAAAATAGTGAAGATCACAAGGACAGTGAGTCTAAAGTTATGGTGATGGAAGGGAAAGACTTCCTTAAGGAGATAAAGAAGGAAGAAGGACTATGTTTTGCTTTGATTGCAGTACCAAAATCAGAGGAGAAGCCTGCTGCAGAAGATATCAGTCAAGAAGTAAAGGAGATCATTGAAAAATACAAGGGTATAGTTGCTGATGGAATACCAAGGAATTTGCCACCAATGAGGGAGATCAACCATTGTATTGACTTCATCCCAGGGGTTACATTGCCTAATAAGCCTGCATACAAATTCACACCACAACAAAATGAAGAGATGGCAAAGCAAATTGAAGAATTGCTTGATTCTGGTCTGATTGGGAAAAGTCTCAGTCTGTGTGCAGTCCCTGCTGTTTTGGCACCGAAGAAGGAAGGTACTTGGAGGCTTTGCACTGATTCAAGGGCCCTCAACAAAATCACCAACAGGTATAGATTTCCAATGCCTAGGATAGAAGGTCTTCTTGATTGTTTGGGGGGTGCAAAGTGGTTTTCCAAAATTGATTTAAAGATTGGCTACCACCAAATTAGGATCATACAGGGGATGAGTGGAAGACAACCTTCAAAACAAATGAAGGGTTGTATAAATGGAAGGTTATGCCATTTGGGCTAGCTAATGCCCCTAGTACATTCATGAGGCTCATGAATGAAGTCTTGAAAGATTTCATAGGTAAATTTGTGATAGTATACTTGGATGATATACTAATCTTTAGCAGGACAAAGGAAGAACATTTGAGGCACTTAGACATGGTCTTGAAGAAATTGAATGAAGAAAAATTGATGATCAATATGAGCAAGTGTTTATTCATGCAGGAGGAGCTCACCTACCTTGGATTTGTAATCTCCAAAGGTAATTTGAAAATGGATCAGGATAAGGTAAATGCAATCCTCTCTTGGCCTACTCCTAGGACTATTGGAGAAGTTCGGAGTTTTCATGGGCTATCTACATTTTGTAGGAAATTTATAAGAGGTTTCAGTCAAATATGTGCTCCAATGTTAGATACCATAAATGGTGGTCAAAAGTACAGGTTCTCTTGGACAAAGGAAGCAGATTAGTCATTTGAAACTCTCAAGAAAAAGGTAGCACAACAACCAGTCCTTGCATTGGCGGATTTCAAAAAGGTATTTCAGATTGAATGTGATGCTAGCCATGTTGACATAGGAGCAGTTATAAGCCAAGAAGGCAGACCTATAGCAATCTTTAGTGAAAAACTAAATGAAGCCAAAAGAAAGTACTCATCCTATGACTTAGAGATGTATGCATTAGTGCAATCTTTGAAAAAATGGAGACACTACTTATTGCCAAAGGAGTATGTGGTTTATACAGACAATCAAGCACTAAGTTTCATAAATAGCCAAGAGAAATTAAGCCATAGGCATATGAAATGGGTAGAATCCCTGCAAGCCTACACATTCTCCATCAAACACAAGAAAGCAGTGACAAATAAAGTAGCAGATGCACTAAGTAGAAGGGTGCTAACCATATCAAAAATTCAGTTAGAGAGTGTTGGGATTGGTCCATTGAAGGATATGTATGCTACAGATGAAGACTTCAAAGAAATTTACAAGGTGTGTACAGATTTTGATGACAGATACCATGCAGAGTTTTCTGATTTTTTGATACAGGATGGACTTCTCTTCAAAGGTGGACAATTGTGCATACCAAGGTGTTCAATGAGGACAAATATCATCAAAGAAAAATACAGTGGGGCTATGGCAGGTCACTTTGGATTGGACAAGACACTAGAATTGGTAAGAAGGCACTATTTCTGGCCCAAGGTACAAGTTGAAGTAAGAAGATTTGTTGATGCATGTACTATATGTCAGAAAGCAAAGGGAAGAACTAGTAATGCAGGTCTCTATCAGCCTTTACCCATTCCTTCAAGACCTTGGGAGAGTGTATCCATGGATTTTGTGATGGACTTACCTAGAACAAAAAAGGGGTTTGATAGTGTGTTTGTTATAGTGGATAGATTCTGTAAAATGGCTCACTTTTTACCATGTAAATCCACTAGTGATGCATCCTACATAGCAGATCTGTTTTTCAAAGAAGTAGCAAGAATCCATGGGCTTCCTTTAAACATAGTGTCTGATAGGGATGTCAAATTTGTGGGTCACTTCTGGAGGATTCTTTGGAGGAAACTTGGAACAAATCTGTCCTTTTCATTAGCCTATCTTCCACAAACGGATGGGCAATCAGAGGTTGTGAATAGATATTTGGGTAACTTGTTGAGATGCCTTACAAGACATGGTGAGAAGTGGGATTCAATACTACCCCAAGCTGAGTTTTCCTACAATGACACAGTGAATAGAAGCACATGGAAGTCACCTTTTCAGATTGTGTATGGATTACATCCAAGAGGAGTGCTAGAGTTGAGAGAAATCCCTCAAACCGATCCAATAAGTGCAGATGGAGAAAGATTTGCTGAAGCAATCAGAGAAGTACATGAATTAGTCAAATCACAATTACAAAAATCTTCAGACAAGTACAAGGAACATGCAGATCAGAGGAAGAGAGAAGTACATTTTGATGTTGGAGATCTAGTCTGGTCAAACCTGAAAAAGGAAAGGCTACCAAAGGGGAAACACACCAAGTTGATGCAAAAGAAAGTGGGTCCATGTGAAGTGTTGAAGAGATTTGGCGACAATACTTATGAAATACAACTCCCACCAGATCTTGGTATATCTCCAATTTTTAATGTTTGTGATCTAACCCCTTTCAAAGGTGATGTGACTGCAGGTGACTCACCACAGGTCCTAGGAGATGTAGCAGATTTGGATTTTCCTAAACTTGAGCCATCCAAACTTGAAAAGGTATTGGACACCAAAGTTGTGAAGAAGACAAGGAGAAAGGACTACAAACAATATCTGGTTAAGTGGAAAGGAAAACCAGACTCTGAAGCTGTTTGGATGGATGAAAATCAGATCAAAGCATATGGCACTACTCTACAAGAACTCATCTCAAATGGACTTGAGATTCATTCATCTGGGGAGTATGGTGTAGGGGCACTACAAGAGCAAGAGGAGGAAGGTCACAAGACCTCAAATGCATAAGGACTTGGTCCTTAAGCCATTTGTAATAAGTTTGTTTAGGTTGTAATAAAGACCCCACCTTGTAACCCAATGACATGGATTTGGCAAGTCTATAAGCCACCATGGACATATGGGCTTAGGGGTACTTAGGAGAGTCATATAAGTGTTTAGGATGTGCTTTAGGAGGTTTGTAGCAAGTCATAAATGACTCAAAGTCATTGAGTTGCAAAAGTGTCAATTTTGACAACTTTTTGTAAAAGTTGAAAATGTTGCTAATGACAACTTTTCATCAAAAGTTGCATTTTGCACCCAATGGTCACCACAGTTCAAAAAAGTGGTTAGGGACCGTTGATGAAGGCATACAAATGTTGAATCACCTCTCTCGAAGAGGAGAGGACATTGTAATGATTTGGCATCTTGAGATTGAATAAAACTGAGAATTTCCTGCATTTTCCGTGTTCAGACATCGTGTACGGCTCTGTACGGTGTAGTACTGATCTAATTTCAATTTGGAATTATAGGGTTGTCTTTTATCTTTCAAATGCAACAAGTTTGAGGTCTTGATTCATTGTGAAGAGGGAGAAAACACCATTTTGCTCTCTGGTGGTCTGTACAGGCAGCGTTCCCAAGGCTTGGCAAACAAATGGCCATATCTTGCAAATCCACCCTTGGTTCTTAATGGCCCTGGAGGAAATGCAAGTATGGCCAATGTACTTTAGGAATCTAGTGGTGTTTTGTAGGTTCCAAATGGGAGCAGGGAGAAAGTTGATGCCCTAGGTGGACATCTCCATGTGGCCACTGTGTAGAAGAAAAGCAAAGGTTCCATATGTGGAGTTGGGTGATTGACCAAAGGCTATAACTTTGGGTTTGGTGATTTCTTCATGTGCAGGAGACATCCAAGTGGTTGGTTCATGTCATGTTGGCCTAGATAACACCTTTTTAAAGCCCTTAAGGTCCCTTGGGTCTTGGGAAGCACATCAAGCCTAAATAAGCCATTATATCCTTAAGGGTCACTTGGAGTCCCTAAGACAAACCTAAGGGTTTGATTTTGTTTTGGAAGCAATTGAAGCAAAGGGGATATGGAACCTAATAAACAAAGTACCTTACACCCTATGGAGTCAGAGTTGGGATGTTAGAGTCCTTGGCTTGGTTCTTAGATTGAGGAACCTATCATATCTATAAAGAGTGGAGAAGCAAGGGCTCTGCATCAGAAAGAATTTAATGAAATATCTTTTTGATTTTGAGCAAAGGTATATACTTTATTAGCAGATTTATGGATTTGATTGAATAAGTTTATAGCATACTGGTGAGCAGATCTATGAGTAGAGTTATAATTAGATCCATGAGCAGGATTACAGTTTATCTATGAGCAAAGTTATAGCATATTTATGAGCAGAGTTAGAGCATATTTATGAATGAGCTTATAGCAGTTATATAGCAGAATTTTGAAGGAGAAATATTCCAAAGTAAATTGAGACTTTGCTGTGTTAGACTATGTTGCGGGGTTCGCACCCATAGGCCTTGTAGCCAGTTTGGGTGCACACCCGGCTCGGGTGTGTTTGTGGGTATGTGCTGGGTGCGCACAAGGTGCACACCCAACACTGTGATGACCATGACCAATCTCAAAGCTTAAATATCACTTGGACAAACAAACAGACATGCTTGGAAACACAACATATTATAATACTTAAGTGACTAGAGCATGCCAAGGCAATACCTAACAAAACTCTGTTTATTCAGAATAATAAATGAATCAGTGATTTATAATTGGCAACATAAGAATTGCTTTAAGCCACCTTCGATCGTATTTGCATCAGAGGACTCTAAGTCAAGTGAAAATTAAGAAAAAAATCTTATTTTGAAGAATATTTTTCAGCTATCATTTTGCATTTAATATTTATCTTTGGCTTTTGGCATTGATCAATAATCAAGTATCATACTATGAAATGATTTAGTTTTACAATTCTTCATTTTCTCCTTTTTTTTTGTGTTTGTTTGTGTCTCTCTCTCTATATATATGTAGATATATATATAGGCACACACACACACGTACCCATATGCACCCAAACCCCAATTTTTTTTTCATGCACCCACGTATCGGGTTCACGTACCCGCACTCGTCCCTGCACCCGAACCAGTAACTTAGGTGTTAGAGGTTGCTGCCTCTCAATAGAAGAGATTTGTGCATCTTGCAAGGTTGGTGCTCAGTAGTGGGGATTGGTGTCTCCAGTAGGCTATTGCCTACAAAGATTAGTGGGGGTTGGTGTCTCTAGTAGGTTGGTGCCTACAATGTTTGTGGTCATCGAGTAAGTAGGCCTCCATATTTTGTTGTTTTGTCTTCAATAGATGTGTTCGAATTTGTTGAATGACTTGCTCATTTGATTGCACACAAAAGCCCAACTAGTGGTTTATAAGTAGATTTCCTTTGTACATCCATTTGGGCTTAAGAATCACTATTGGCTGATTCAATCTCCAAAAGCTTGGTTGAAGATGTTCAAAAATCCTTTTAAAACTGCCTTTGAACATTTGATGAGCCTTTGCTTCTCCTTGATGATATCGACAATGAATGAAAACCAAAATAGGGACTTGAACACTTGCTTTTGATTGCACATTTGGATTTTAATTAAAAAACCTAATACCTTAAACTCGAATACGTGATCAAGGCCTCTATTTGCGGGTTTTTCAATAGTAAATCCATTTTGCATCTTTAGACTGATAGACATGATCTGTCTAGTGATATATTTGACTAAATCTAAACCCGTAAACTCCTCTTAAGAGAATTATTTTGAGAAACATGAACACTTGATCAATATTGGGTATTTCCAACTGGGACATTTGATGAACCAACAACTTCAATTATAAATACATTCTTTTGTCATTATATGTGATATCTTGATTCTTGATGTATACCTATTTGATCACTAGAAGGAAAAGTAAAGGCCCCACAATTTAGACATAGACATGCTAGTCCCTATGCATTTGCTAAAATCTCTATTGGAGAGAATTCTGATATTACTTTTCATATATTATTTTTATGAGGAAGGATATAGTGGAGTTGATTAAGCCACAATTTAGCAAGTTTGATTACCAATCGAATGTTGATTCATGAGTGGATGCCAAAAGGCCATGGTTATGAGATGCAGTTACAACTATGCAATGTATGAGTATGCTTATAGGTGATGATCACACAGTTATACTGAGAGGGGGGGGGGGGGGGGGGGGGAGGGGGTGAGAGGAGGGGAGGAGGGTGAGAGGAGGGGGGTGAATCAATATAGCAATATTCTTTTTACCTTTTAAAACTTATTTAATTACTTAAAGATTTAATCTAAATTAGCACATATGAGAAGTCAAACAATGAGCAACACAACAACAACAAAATTTATGTGGAAACCCTTACGGGAGAAAACCATGGAAAAAATATTGCTAGTGTTTATCTCTTTCTATAAATTGTGTAGGCACAAACCTACTAGAGACACCAACCCCTCATTCAATTTGTGAGAACCCACTAGATTTCTCTTTAAAATTTCTGCTATCTATTTTCCCAATCTGCTATATTCTCTTCTTCAACATGCTATAAGCTGATCATAAATTTGCCACTCAAATCTGAATACCATCTCCTCAGAAATCTGCTAATAATCTTCTAACAATCTCCTCACAAATCCGCAATTAATCTTCTCACAACATGCTCTTTATAAGTCTGGTGTATATGATGTATTTGTTCTTCTTTTACTCCACAACACACTTAACTTCCTCATAATGACAATCTTATATCTTTTCAAGAGGGGCAATTTCATTTAGAGATATCACCCTTCACAAAAAATAGACACAGCCTTAATCACACGTTTTCAACAATAATTGCTTCTCCTTTTTTAATGTTTAGCAAATACTAATCACACCTTTTGATTAGCCAATACTAATTGCTTTGACTGCCAAGTGTTTTTTATTTTAGACAAGTTGCCACCTTAATATGAATGGCATCTCTTTCAATAAAACAAATCACTGATAAATTTTGTACAAGGAGATTAATATGCTGTTGTATTATGCTGCATATTAATACTAATCGCTGATTTATCCTTCCTTAATAAAGTGGCTGCTATAAAAGGTGTTACCTTGCTATTACGAAGTCCCCATTTTATATAAGGAAACTCACCATTGTTATTAATGCCATCTGCTGCTTACTACGCTGGCCTTTTTAAGGATTTGTTTTTAATGATTGCTGTGTTAGTAATATCTTTTGGGAGTCTGCCAAAACTGTGTTAGTAATATTTCTATTTAGAACTTTGCTCCTTGTTAAGGATTTGTTTTTAATGATTGCCGTGTTAGTAATATCTTTTGGGAGTCTGCCAAAACTGTGTTAGTAATATTTCTATTTATAACTTTGCTCGTTGGATATTTAGTATACTTTGACAATGGCATTTGACATTAATAACAATAGGGACAATAATTGTGATATAAATTTTGAATTAGAAGTGGTGGAGTCAGATGGAAGCATAAACTAGTGAGTCTGATGAGTAGTAGGATGATGGCAACCATTAGCAAGTGGCCATTATTACTAGTAGATGTGGATGCTGGCAGGAGCATGGAGAAGGCTATTGTTCATGGCCATTCTTTATTTTGTGGCACTAAGCATATTGGTTTTTTTTGTCATTTGTTGCTTTTTGTTCTTCAGATCATATTGCTATAAAAACGTTTAGGTCTTCTTGAAGTTTGTTGTGATAAATTTGTGGTAAGACAATAGTCTTTGGTACTGTTCAAATAGAAGCATTTGAGATACATAGTATTCTCTAGTTAGATATCTGTTCTATAGATAGGTAGATCTTACCCAAACCATAGCAGCAAAAACCTTTTTGGGAAAAAATTGGCAATTAAAAGTATAAGATTTTTTGAAAAAAATGGAAATTAATGGGAAAAAATCAGATTCAAAAAAATATTAAAAAATGTTGAGAAAATAGACAAAAAATACTTGTTTTTGAAATTTAAAGGCATTTACATAGCATAGAGATATAGAGAGCAAATAAAATTGAGAGTTTAGCCCATGAATTATCTAAATGAAAAGTTTATCTATAATAGCAGAATGTTGTGTAGCATATAATTTTTGCCACTAGATGATTCTTCGGTAAATTTGTATGAAGTACATAAAGTTATTGCTAAGTTAACAATTAACAGTTAACTGAATAATATGCGAGTAAACCTAGAGTATTGTTGTATGATTTGAGTGGATGGTGAAATGACACAACATTGCATTCCAGATAATTATTTATATCAAAATGATGTTTAATCATAGAGACTGCACTATCATAACAAACTTGAAAACTTTGAAAACTTAGTAATACTTCAAAACAGTTAAAATAAACATGTTTGCATCCTAGTAAGTTCAAAGGAGAAAAACATCATATTAGGGCGAAATTTTCAAGAAAGAAACTTCAAAGAAAGTATCATCCAAATGAAAATCTAATCAATTGATAAAAGAGAAACCATCTCATAATAGGCAGGGTCAATTGGGCACTGATACATGCATTTTCAAAGATTAAAGGTACATAACCAAGTCACATTCAAAAGCTTTACTCATAAACCAAACATTCAAATTTAGTCGCAGTACTGAATCATATAAAGCAAAGATAGAAGATACATAGAAACACAATTTAGGATAGATATGCATAATATCCAAGTAAGCATAAAAAATCACAATGACCAAGATTTTGATGTCACAAAGATTGGACATCTTGGTCCAATATTTGTTGATTTCTAGCATCGGGAGGACTGTTCAGTGGTAAGACAATTAACATAGTCTCAAGTGATGCATCACATCACTTGAGACATGAATGTTTACTATGCCATTATGCAAATTGATGGTCAAGCATTCTCCGGATTCACGATTAATGAATGAGACTAATCGATGGGAGACTAATTGATATGGAGACTAATTGTATTGAGTCACCCTCTGAGAGTAGCTATGGTGATCGTCATCGTAAGATGATGATATCACGTGAGTGATTCCGTGATGAACACTTGTGTTTGTAGCCATGATGGACCCATCCTCTCGAGTAGCTATGGTGGTTATTACTACATGACTCTGATGTTGAGTAGGATTCCTCCCTAGCTAAGAGGGAGTGTTGATTTTATTATACCTGTGGTTGGAATCCACAGGCCGACATAGATATCACAAAGGTGTGATTATATTTATATTATTGTGAGATAATATAATTATATTATTGTGTGATAATATTTTTTTTTTGGTCGGTTATAGGTATTTTATTGATATAATAAGAGAGGGTTACATCATGATTACTTATTGTGTGATAATGTAATTATATAATTATTATATTATTATTATTATGATATGATATAATTATATTATTATGTGATAATATAATATAATTATAATTATATTAATAACATTATAAATGGGGCCACATATAAAGAGTGGTAACCCTTGGTGAAAAGTAACCTCTTACGTATATATGAGACGTGATCTCATTCAATAAAAAAGAAATAATGACAATGATTGAATAAAATATATGGGCAGATTGATATATATATATATATATATATATA